>JABYQE010000057.1:0-175823 GCA_022376435.1 Amylocystis lapponica
GCAGGCAGTGGATGATCAATCCCATAATATACATCCCATCCATATAATACTAGGTACACATGTTGGACCTGACCATGTACATCAAGCAGGCAGTGGATGATCAATCCCATAATATACATCCCATCCATATAATACTAGGTACACATGTTGGACCTGACCATGTACATCAAGCAGGCAGTGGATGATCAATCCCATAATATACATCCCATCCATATAATACTAGGTACACATGCTGCACTTGACCAGATAGAAAGACATGGTCAATTCTAACATGACAACCATAATGGCAGCTCATTCTCTTATGGACCAGTCTGCTTCATGTTGGTCAACCATGCAAAGTGTGTCCCATGCATATAATGCTGTATCTTATGGTATATAATCATGATACATATTGTACCTCTTCTACCCAAGATAAGGCCTGAAAAGGCCAGATCTTTTCTAGGTGAATTCCCTGATGACCCATCTTGTGCTGTTTCGCTCTTGTGCTGTCTCGCAACGTACGTCTCGTATTGTCTCACATCTCATCTGTCTCGCACTATGCCTCACCTCTTGTCATGTGCCTCGTGTCTTGGTCTTGATATCTAATGTCGTAGGCCTACTGTTGTACATATTTGCTTGGACAATATATTTGTGCTTGACAATCTTGAAGTTCCTTCTGTATTTCAGCGAGGGATTACTCTCATTAATGGAGATATAGGTGACCTCACGACATACTAATTTTCAATACTGGCCCGAATTACTCTCGAACCGTTCTAAGTAGATCTAATCATCTATTTCACCCTATTATCGCTAAATATACATAAATACCTCTAATCAGGGAAGGAGGATTTCCCTGATGACAATCGACAACCTTGTACAGCATGGGGTTCTTGATCAGGCGAGTTTTTAATATTACTAGTACTACGCACACTTCAATAGTCAGTATGTATTATTTTCCTGCGTCAGGCATCTAAACGCTGTCCTGTTCTCCGAAAATCCCGCAGGCTTCCGCATGCATTGATCTTGTGATCTTGGTCGTACCTGTACCATGCTCTACAACAGTCTTCCATATCGGTCCCTAGTTGCGTGGATTTCGTAGCCGCCAATAGTGATATCGACCGTACCATGTTCTGGTACTCTCCTTAATCTGGCATATACTTACAAGACGCGTCTTCCCATCTCTGAAAACAGGGCTAATGAGAACTCCGTGTCGATAACTTCATATGCAGACCGAATCCTACGAGCAAAACCGCGACCTCGATCATCTTGATGGTCCCTGACAGTCAATGTGAAACTCGCCCGGTCCAGTACTTATCTGCATTCATGCGACGATGGAGGTCGCATGGGTCACCCCGCTTCGGTGTTTGTTATCCCTCTCGATGCCACATCCGCGCACAGCGTGCATCCCTCATCCAATCGCCAGTACAAACCAATTCTAGACATGTGGGTCAGTCGCGTTCTCTGCCCCGCCCATGTGTTCTGATGATGACCAGTATTGCGGCCAGTACCGCATGTTGCGGCCCTCGGCATTTCTCAGCAGTCCTACTTATCTCTGGCACCCATACGACGTCGCCCCCTTACGCATATGGTGAATTCCCAAGGAGCTGCAATCGTCCATGCATAAATACCGCGTCTTTCGCGTTCACCGTGACCACAGGAAGCCTCTCTTCCCTACAGCACACCGCCCTCAGGACCAGTCAGGATGTTCTCCCGCGTTCTCATGTCTTCGCTCTTCTTTGCGCTCGCCCTCAGCAAGCCGCTCGCGCGCACCATGCGTGTGCACGAGCGCCGCGAGAGTGCCCCCAGCGGCTTCACGCTCAACGGCCCTGCCTCACCCGACACGGTGTTGACCCTGCGCATTGCTCTGGTGCAGAGCAACCCACAGGGTCTCGAAGATGCTCTGTACGCTGTCAGCACGCCGAGCAGCCCCCAGTACGGCCAGTATTTGACCAAGGAGGAGGTATGCCAATCCGAGAACGTTTCGCGTGTATTTCTTGGGCTCACATGATGTGACGTGTGTTGTGTAGGCCGCGCAGTATGTGGCGCCAGCTGCTGCTAGCGTCGAGGCCGTCCACTCGTGGCTAGCCGAGAATGGACTGAACGCGACGACCATGACGCCTGCGGGCGACTGGCTGTCTGTGAAAATGCCCGTCAGCCAGGCGAACGAGCTGTTCGCCACGGATTTCCAGGTCTACACGCACACGACAGGGAAGCAGGCGATCCGCACCCTGGAGTACTCGATCCCTGCGGGGCTGAGCGGCCATTTGGATCTCGTCCACCCGACTACTACGTATGTGTCCTCGCCGCGCCTCATTGGTGAAAGGAGAGCCTGGGCTAATCGCGGTTGTACAGGTTCCCGGTGCCTTCACTCATCAAGCCGCATGTGCGCGCCGCCCAGAACTTCACTGTCACCCCCCAGGCCAGCTCCTGCGGCACCACGATCACGCCAGCATGTTTGCTGTCACTGTACGGCATCCCGAAGACTGCAGCGACGGAGTCGTCCAACGTCCTCGCGGTCACTGAATATGAAGAGCAGTATGTTCTCAAGTCTGATCTGAAGGTGTGTTGACCTACTGTGTCCGTATGCCTCGATCTGATTTGCGACGATACAACAGTCCTTCTTGAAGAAATACCGGACTGATATCTCTTCCACGACTTCGTTCACGACCACTACGCTCGACGGCGGCTCGAATCCCCAGCAAAGTGGCGAGGGTTCGGGAGAGGGTGTACGTGCGTCAAACACGAGATTGTCGTCATCTGACCCTTTCTTCAGGATCTCGATATTCAATATACTGTGGGCCTTGCTACCGGCGTGCCCATCCAGCTCATCATGGTCGGAGACAACACAAACGACGGGGACCTCGACGGCTGGCTGGATACCATCAACTATCTGCTGAATGAGAACTCGCCTCCGCAGACGGTCACGACTAGCTATGGCGGAAACGAGGGCGACTTCTCGAACAGCCTGATGAAGTGAGCAGATCCCGCTTGCGCAAGACAGTATATGCCGTCTAATGTTTCTTCGCCTTTCAGGAACTACTGCAATGCGGCTGCTCAGCTGGGCGCACGCGGTGTCTCAATCCTGTTTTCATCTGGCGACGGTGGCGTCACGGGCGGACAGAACCAGGACTGCGACACCTTCCAGCCTGTGTTCCCCGCCTCGTGCCCCTAGTAAGCCCGCCATCGTCCACTCCACCGCCCGCATCTGACCGTCCGCGCCAGCATCACCTCCGTCGGCGCGACCAACGGGATCAGCCCCGAGACCGCCGCATACTTCTCCTCCGGCGGCTTCTCCAACTACTTCTCCGCGCCGTCCTACCAGAGCTCCGCCGTCTCGAGCTTCCTGACGAACCTCGGCTCCACGAACGACGGGCTGTACAACCCGTCCGGGCGCGGGTTCCCCGACGTGTCCGCGCAGGGCGTGAACTTCCAGATCGTGCAGAACGGCGCGGTCGGCGGCGTCGACGGCACGAGCTGCGCGAGCCCCGCGTTCGCGAGCGTCGTCTCGCTCATCAACGACCGGCTGCTCGCGGCGGGCAAGCCCGCGCTCGGGTTCCTGAACCCGTGGCTGTACTCGACTGCCGCGGGCGCGCTCAACGATGTCACGTCTGGGAACAACCCGGGCTGCGGCACGGACGGGTTCTATGCGGGGAGCGGGTGGGACCCGGTGAGTGCGGTGCGGCGTGTCGCGCGGCGGGGCGGGGTGCTGATGTGTGCTGCGCAGGTGACTGGTCTTGGCACGCCCAACTTCAACAAGCTGCTGTCGGCAGCGGGGTTGTGAGGCGAGGTGGAAGGGGGGCGCAGTTGAAGTGTACATTGGGTGTTGTATTTTCTCGGCGACGAGCCTGCCTTGTGTAACACGACGAGCGTGAGGGCGCACGGGTCGATAATGTATGATGTCCGTGGGAAAGGATGTGTTTGTTCCCCTGGGCGGAGAGTTTCAATGTGTTGTGAAGCTGGTATCTAGTCGCACTGGGACGAGGACATTCAGCAGTGCAAAGGCTGAGATTAATATTGGTGAATCGAACGCTGCGGTTGCCTTTCTGGTCCGGAGGAGGCTCTGCGAAGCGGAGTGCCCTTGCTGCATTCCTGCAATGCCGTTATGAAACTCTACTTTCCGAGTCGTGGGACATATCATGCCTTGAAGCTATTGGGGTTAGAACCAGTGGTGTTCTGCCAGGGGAGCTTGGAGGGAGGACAATACCCAAGGAGAAAAAACGAATATTTATCAAGCAGGGCTAGAAGATCGAGGGGATTAACGACATGACATTGACTTTTTCGGTACAGAAGAAGTGGTCTTCGCCATACGTCAATCCGGCGCATTTCTGAGTGTACGGTACACTTCCGAGCAATGGATGCATGGATATCGAGGGGTATCACCACGGTATGGGATATTGCGATATTGTGCACGACGTACCAATAAGTATGAGTGAGGACACGGCTCCAATTCACCGCAGTGTAAGAGTTAAGTTGAATGATCGTCCATGGCTTGGCGTAGGCTCAAGTTCAGCCTCTAGAGAAGGAAGACAGTCGTTCCTTATAGAGGCTAGGCAGCGGTTGAACGAGTACTAGTAGTATGGAGTGTGTGAAGTATAAGTATGGCACACGTGAGTCTCGACTCTCCGCTTTTGTTAGAATTCGAGTTTCCCTTGCGCGTCACACAGGATGGGCACAGACCAAGGTACACGGCAACAGCGAGGAGTGAGACTCAGGCTGTGAGTATGCAGCCGAATTTGGCAGGGGACTGTGTTGTGCCCGAAAGGGAAGTCGTTGTAGTCGCTGATCCTCGGCGCCACCTGTCAATGCCTCACCATCAACATGCAGGCACGCTTCATCCTCCAGCACACAAACGACGGACCCAACTGGTGCAGATCCCTGGGCAACTTATGTTATTTCTAGTACGGAAGCCTGTGCGACATCTGATATTCTACGAAAGTCCCAGTGTCGTGTTGTATAAATGGCATGGCGACTCGGAGTAGCTCAGCGCGATGAGTTCAACTGCTCGAGTCTCCCCGGCGTGCTACACATCTCTTTTATAACTTGACATACTTCTTTTCTTCTCATCCCGGAACATTGCTGTCACAATGGTCTGCACATTCATCCTTACACGCACCTTCGCCATCTTGGTGCTTGTCTTTGGTGGTGAGTTCTGCCTTGTCTGAGCGATCAATTTAGCAGCCTTCGGGAGCCTTCGCCTTGTTATTTTGATGCCTGCTTAGAGGTGTATGCCCCCTCCCCTCCCCAAAGATCGCTCACGTCTTGGGCACGGTCTGATTGACATCAGTTCTGCCAGTGGAGTCCAGAAGAGCCTTCTCCGAAACGTCTGCCGGACAGGATCCCGTGCGACCTTCTTGATAGAGGCATGGTACCTGTGGACTCGGATGCAAGAAGGTCGTTAGCAGCTCTGCAGCGTTTAGGGAAGCTCCTCACTGGCATATTGGCAGCAATGGTGCCGCCGTCGCCCAGTACTTGGCTGTTCAAGGTCCTGGTGCAACTTGATTGCACTCAAAACACGTCTATGAATGGTGTTGCATTGCCACTGTCCCTGCGCGGTCTGAGTACTGCCGGGTTCATCCTTCGTGAGAGTCGACATCATGAACAGGCAGGCAATTTGCAGTGACTGGTGGACGCGGAAGAGGGACTACGTCGTTCTTCTGTCTCTTCGGCCCGACATATCACACTGTCGTGTTTTTCGCGGCCGACATCCACCGCATCACGGAGCTGCTTGCTGCGCTTGCGGAGTGCCCGCCAAAGACCGTGCGTATGGCGCATAGGAACACGGTAAACAACTATTGGGTATATCCGATATCGTTGCACTTATACATGCCCAAGCTATACTCACACATGTTGGTCAGCATGGTGATGTCAGCTGTGTCGATGTCGTCGCACGGTGCCACCTCTCGAATGCAGAAGTGAGCGTGCAGCAACATCTGTGCATGACAATTGTTATTTAATGTTTGTACCAAGACAGTGTCCAGATTCCCCCGCGACTCTCGTAGCCTTGACAAACTCAACGGGGAAAGAAAACGATGGCCCTTTGTGGACTACGACAGGATGGAAGGCGCTCGGCGTCTCGACATCTTCATATCGCTGCCGCGTCGATGCATACCTGTGTTGAAACACTGCATTCAGCGATATGCACGTCAGCGGCGCGATGCATGGAAACTTACACCAGTAAATTCAAAACTCGGAAGTTCTGGAACTTTGAAACAAGTGCAGGTCCCGGGACACTCTACGTCCGGACCGCACAAGGCGTTGGGCGAGACACAGCCTTGAGCGAAAGCGCTGTTGATGCCAAAGGCAAGAACACCGAAGACCATGACAATGAAGCGCATGCTGAATCGCGGAGCTGATCGAAGATGACTAGAAGAAATTCTGCGGTGAGTGTCATGTTACGGAGAGATTATGGTTCACTGAGCAGCTCACTAGATGTTTGACGGGCTGTTGGTATGCTCGAGCTGCTGGCTTCGTCTCCGCTCTGCGAGGTTTTTATACCTGACTCGACACCATCACGACTGCAGAGATCAAACAAGCTCAACTAATCTGTTTCCAATGGCAATACGTACGATAAGAATATCAAATGGAAGAGGTGACGTAGACTTCGAGTGTCAGTCACTCACAGGAATGCTCACTAAAGCGAGGACGTCAGACTCGCTGTCAGCTGAAAAAGCCTGCCAAAAAAAGGTGCGAAGTACCTGACTCTCCAAACCGATGTTTTGGCAACACATGAAGAGGAGCCGGGAGAGGTGGACCCGAATCGAACATTCAGTGTATAGTATCAGGCAAAGCAGACCTGAACATGAAACTTTTCGCGTCCCTCGTTGGAATTCTGAAAAACTTACGTAGACTATAGCCAAGTCAGTACTGCATGGGCCACAGGACATGAAGCCTGGTCATGATCCATGAGAACCGTTCCGAAGGATGGCGCTCGCCGTCTCCGAAAAGCTAATTTTGAATCTATCCATCACATGACGGCTGGGGATAACACCGGCAAACTACACAACCGAAGGAGAACGTCCGAGTCTTTCCAGTGATTTTGTTCTACTTATGTCTGGCATGTTCTTGACAAACACATCTGCATTTGAATCCGACTATGCGGAGAGAAGATGCCGTCTGGTCAGTCGTTGGCAATTCCCGACGAGTTGTCGGTGATGTCCAAGTCGGACGACGGCGGACACGGAGCTCCAGCTGCACTCCATGTTCCGAACGTTCACCGCCACCGCCATGCCGTCCTCTAGACCTCTCTCTACTTCCGCATCAGCAGTACTTTCATTGACAGCGCCTTTGACACGTTCGTCACTCGCCTCAATTCGTGTCGCGCTTTCTGCGTCGTTTTCCGAGTCTTCTAGCGTGTACGCCCCTGCGGAAACCCATGCAGCAGTTCTGCTTCCGCTCTGCAACGTGAACGATACGCCTGGGATTTTACTGGAAGTGCGTGGCAAGCTTAGGGCACATTCCGGGGAAGTGAGGTGAGCCAAATGGTAGCTTCGTGGAGCGCGATCATCGCTAGTGAACCAACTCATATGTTTCCAGCTTTCCAGGGGGGAGAGTTGACAAAGTGAGTGGTAGTTCATTGATTCATTTGTTCGGCCCCATCGAACGTCCGCGAGCTTATTTGAGCAGGAGGACCCATCCACACTCGCAGCCGCACTCCGCGAGACCCGAGAAGAAATCGGGATTCACCCTGATCAGGTGGAGATATTGGGACGCATCGGCCCACCCGAAACATCCCTGAGTGGGATGCGCGTCTAGCCGTATGTGGTGCGTATCCACACCATCATCTCTCGTTTCAATCGCACCAAACACGTCAAGTTGCAGGGTTTTATTCATGCAGAGCGGTCCGATGCACCATCTGCGGCGCCGTCTTCGTTTTCGCGGCCCAGCGGAGATCCAGAAGCAGCCGACGACACCCCGCTCCCGTCGCTATCGCTTCTTTCGCTCACGCTGTCTCCCAACGAAGTGGCGCATGCATTTCACCTCCCCCTTTCCGTCCTCGCGTCCCCAACGCGGCTGCATTCCTACCGTTTCCGCGGCGGGCGGTCGTACTATGCCATCAGCGTCGCGGACCTTGTCGCGGGCCCGAACGCTGTACACAGCGCCGTCACTGGTGGTGACAGAAATGCGAAAGTAGAGGTGCGCTGGATAGACGACCCAGAGCAGCGCGACGAGATTGGCGGGGGGCGAGAGGGACGCTTGGAGGTGTGGGGCTTGACGGGCTGGTACGTATCAGCCCTGATGCGGATTTTGGGTGTGTACGACAGCGAGCACCGCTCGAGATGTTGAACCGCGCCGAAGCTCCTTGTGTTCATGTTCGTAGCAACATATGATGCCTGGCCACTGCTCCGTCCACGTCCCGATTCCCGACGGCGTTTACGAGATCCACGTCGAATACTTACGGCATCGATCCAGCGAAGTTCGTCTTGTGCTTTACGTACTGCGATTCATGAGGCAGCAGACTTGACGGTCGGAAGGCCCTTTCCCAGAATCCCTCTCCGACTGACTGTTTCAGCTGGGATGGCCGGGAGCGTTGATTCTCTGGAGCCGAGGATCCGAGCAATCCTCATCGCGCCCGACAGACCTTGCCACCATCAGCGCGAAACGCGTGCGGAAGCTGCTCGTGGAGGAGGGCAGGACGCTCTCGGAGGAATTTATCAGGGAGAACAAGTCGGACATCGACCTGCTTATTGCACGCGTCTACGAGCAAGCAGTACTGGCGGGCGGCGACGACTCGGATCCGGAGTCGAAGGTCTCCGATCGCGATCAACGCGGTGGCGGCGAGAATCATGCAGGACTGGCAGACTCGGGCGAGTCTGACCACCAAGGTTGTTTCGTCTCGACATGCTGTCCCGTTTCTGTCCTCACAGGCTGCCTGCAGAGCTCGGGGCCATCGTAAGGAGAATAATGGCCTTGGAGAGCCTGGAAGCGGCAGGTGGCAGCGACTCCGGCTCCGAGTCTTCGGACTTTGTTCACTCCGAGGCCTCGCTCCGCAGTAGTTCAAGCTCAGCGATGGCCACGACGTCCCAGAACGCCGCCGAGATGCCAGGGCCTCAGCCGCTGATCATGCAGATCGTTGTGCGGCGTGACCTGCTCGATGTATGTTGTCCATCTCAGGTTTCTTCGGGAATGGACTTGCCAACTACTGACGCTCGCTGCTTCACCGTGACCGTACCGCCGTGCTCGCCTTGCTTTGATTGGTGCGCGCGTCATTCTCTGAACTCTGCATGGCTGTGTATCGTTGGGCAGACTGAAGGTTGGGGCGTAGGACCCTTGATGGCTCAAGCCGCGCATGCCAGCACCGCCGTAAGTCCTGAAACCCGCCGTTCTGTAATTCATTCGCACAGGGGCTAAACGATCAAATCACGGCGCCGTGGCTGCCTGTAGGTGATACACGAAACCCGCGAACGTGCGGAAACCATGGCGTACCTCGAAGACCTGAAAAACATGAGGAAGGCATGTATCACAGTCCCTGCCACCGACGTCCATACAGCGACTGACTGACGCATCGCGCCTTCAATAGGCTATTCTGCAGGTAGCTCCCGCGCCGTTTTGTGTCGCGGTGTGGTCTCACTGCCAATTCCGCGCAGACCGCAGACAGGGCCAGTATCGAACGCCTCAGCGCCATGCTCTCCGCTGGTACCCCGCCCATCCCACATCACCTGTGGATCGAGCAGCCCGAAGGCGTGCCAACCTGCCTCGCGCTCGCCCCCAACCGCCGAGAGCCCGGGATCAGGAAGGCGCTGGACAAGACGAAGTGCCGGATGTGGAAGGGCTGACGTCCGCCTCGCCAAATTCCGACTCATGCCTTTGTTTTACATGCGCTGTACACTCTAGCACTAACCGCTCGTGGCACCCAGCGCAAGACGTCCGATCGAGGCGGCGCACGCCATGCCGTGCATGGGCCGTCTGTTCTGCATGTTCCGATTGGCTTCAGATGAGATGTGGCGGCATGGGGACACCCGCTATGGGCAGGAAATACAGGTGCGACGAGATTGCTGCAGCCGACTGCTAGTCCTACATACACGCACCACGACACCGCTCACCACGCACGGTGGCGAGCCGCACCATCCGCGGGCGGCGTCCGCACGCGCGCATGCGCGGATCAGTACATCTCAAGACTCATCCCGTCGTGGATCTCGTAGTCCGCGGGCGTGATGTGGTCCTTGTAGATCGTGTACCTAGCAACGGGCCCGTGTCAGCGGCGCATCCGCGGGGAGAAGGCACGCCGACGTGCCATTTCTTCAGCTGTATCTTGCTCGAATCCGTGCCGGTCTGCGCGGCGATGAGCTTCTTGAGGTCGTCGACGGTGTCGTCCGGGCTGCACTTGACGCGCACTGTGCGGCGGCCGGCCATCGGTCAGTCGGTCGGTGGGATCGTGCAGCTCATCGGGGGCGGCGCCCGGACGTACCTTTGCGCCCCAGACGATCGTTTGCAATGACCTGTGGATCGCGCGGCGAATGGGGCGGCCGAGTTTGTATCCGCAGCAGGAATTAGAGAGGGCGGCGGGAGGGAGGGAGAACGGACGGACCGGGGGCAAAGTCAGTGAGCGCGACTAGGTGTGCAATGCCGTCGACCTGCTTCGATGAGAGGCATGGTCGAGGTGTGAGCACACACAAAGCTTGATCAAGTGAGGACGGACACGGCTGCAGAGAATCGACCGGAATCGAGCGCCTGCAGTCTCATCCTATCGCTCGTATTTATCGCTGGATCATCGTGCACAACACCTTTGTTAATAAGAGCAAAAGACACCCGGTATAAGACAGCGGAGGCGCGCCGCCTACGCCTAGCTGGTATCACTAGTGCCCTCCCACCACGAAGTTGGAGGATAATTTGAATGTCTCCGCTTTTGTCAGAATTCGAGTTTCCCTTGCGTGTCACACCATATGGGTCCAGACCAAGGTACACAGCAACAGCGAGGAGTGGGATGAGGCTGTGAGTATACAACCGAATTTGGCAGGAGACTTTGTTATGCCCGAAAGGGAAGTCGTTGTAGTCGCTGATCCTCGGCGCCACCTGTCAATGCCTCACCATCAACATGCAGGCACGCTTCATCCTCCAGCACACAAACGACAGACCCAACTTGTGCAGATTCTTGGGCAACCCATTTTCTTTCTAGTACGGAAGCTTGTGCGACATCTGATATTCTACGGAAATCCCAGTGTCGTGTTGTAATATAAATGGCACGGCGAGTAATTCAGCGCGATGAGTTCAATTGTTCGAGTCTCCCCGGCGTGCTACACATTTCTTTTATAACTTGACATACGTCTTTTCTTTTCATCCCGGAACATTGCTGTCACAATGGTCTGCACATTCATCCTTACACGCACCTTCGCCATCTTGATGCTTGTCTTTGGTGGTGAGTTCTGCCTTGTCGCTGTTCGAGCGATTAATCGAGCAGCTAATGGTCACACCGCAGCATTCCCTTTCGTCGATGCGGTACCTACACTCTCGTCATTCAATGTCGCACCGGTACATCTATCGTCCTATGTGCCTCCTTTGCTATGTTAATATCGACTGTGTGCCTAGGTCCTTTACGAAATCGCGGAGCGCGGCTGTGGTATGGGAAGAACCAACTGCGATCGCGGTTTTGTCGACCCCGTACGTGTCTTTACTTGAATGTGTTCCGGACGATCGTATCTTTACCACTTGTACAGGTTATTGCACGAATTGGACAGTGGGGATGTGGCATGACGACGGATTGCTATCGCGAGATTTTCGAGCGTGTATGTATTCGTCCAGTCCGTGTTGTAATATAACCCCTCACACACCTTCTGTAGACGGACGTGGGCAAGAACTTTGCCAGCATCGTGTTCTTCAAGATCCGCGAGGTGGAGGAGAGGGGCTGCGGAATGACAACCGATTGTTACCGCGAGGTAGCGGAGCGAGTATGTCATGTGTGTGATGTGCTCCATGGAAACTGCCTCACCAAGCTTCTTTTATAGACACCATCCCAGGAAGAGCTCGTTGAGTTCCAACAGCGCGAATTGGAGGAACGGGGTTGTGGCATGACGACTGATTGTTACCGTGAATTAGAGGAGCGCGGCTGCGGCATGACGACTGATTGCTATCTCGAGCTCGTCGGACCCGTATGTTGGCTCTTCAATTATGCTCTAGTCGGTACTCATACACCTTTTGTAGTCCCCATAATCTCCACGTCTGACCTGAAGTACTGGGGCAACCCGGAACTATGGCCCAGGGTGGGATTATACTTGAGCTTGTATGTCCTGCTCTGCTTTCTCGTAATTAATCACTGTACTCAACTTGTGAGCGCCCCCTCGTCCGCAGATCATTATATTGTCATGACCATCTCCGCGCGGTTTCCCGTCTGGCCAAAACGCTCGCTGATAGCACGCAGACCTTTCAGAATACTAGTTCGTCATCTTTTTGGACTTCCAATATTGGCTTTTTGCCGTTCACTGTCCTTTGTCACCCCTTTCTTCGTTGACGCAGAAAGCCTGTGCCACCACCTCACACGGTGTCGCTTGAGGCTTATCTGGTCCAATACATTCATTCATTCCTTGTTCCAACTCGGTGTAACTGTGCCCCCCTCATTCTTTGTATCTCCTCTTGATTCTGTATTCTGTTTTATTTTGTTTCACTGCGTTTTTATGTATCTGTAGACGCGCCCAGTGCAAAGCTTGATGTCTCCAATACTACCGTGATCAGCCTAGGAGTTACACAGGAAACTATGCCCTCGACGCAACATGCCGGACGTCCTATCACTCGATACATGCAGATCATACATCCGACGGTCCAAAGACGACCCGAGGGTCAATAATAAGTTTGTGTTTCATTCACAATTAATCCGCGGTTACTTATCTGAGCTCATGTCCAGTGATAAACATTCAAGTCTTCGACTGGGTGGTCTGGCCTCGTCTGGAGCCGCCGCACATCATGTGCATCAAACGCCCGCACGTGCTTGATGGTGATGCAGAATCAGCCAGCCGTTCTGCGGAGAGGACCATAACAAGCCAAGGGTCAAACACAACTGCGAGCGGGCAAGTCTCAAGTTACTTAGATCCACTCTTTTTCCGGTATGCGAGCGAATGGAGATATCACTCACCGGTGATGTTTCCAGCCGGTCTCTTGGTATGGAAGCACAAAGATGCCGCCGAACGTTCCATGTTACTTACTTTCTCTCGCGGACATCTCCAGAGTGAGCCGCATCTGACCGGCACTTTCTTCACCGCGCGCCGTGTGTACAGAAATATTCTGAATTTTTCAATCCAAGAACTGCTGCAAAAGCGGCTCACAGAGCCGACGACAGGTGAGTAATAAGATCGCCAAATTAACGTTTAAGTTATAGATCGCTTACAAGAGTCTCATGCACGCCGTCGGTATCCGCGACGCGTCGGAGCCTGCAATGCACAGCTTATCGGGGTAAATCTCGGTGGATCTCCAATAGCCACACTCACTGCGACTCACGTGTACGTTGTGATCGCAAGCAGCG
Organism: Amylocystis lapponica; assembly: GCA_022376435.1. Lineage (NCBI taxonomy): Eukaryota > Fungi > Basidiomycota > Agaricomycetes > Polyporales > Postiaceae > Amylocystis > Amylocystis lapponica. The sequence goes on from JABYQE010000057.1 coordinate 13,427, forward strand.
TCAGATCTACGGAGAGGGCTGATGTCAGAACGGATAGATGCGTCAGAAGGCTGGTAGCCTCGTTCTGCACTTGACCTAAATGGGTACAGGCCGGCATCATTGACACCTCGTGCTCCTGCGCTGTGGCCCATCAAAATCTACCGAAGGTAATCATTACAAGTGGTGGCATGGCCGCCGGGGCGCACAATAAAATTCCCTTTCAAGGTTTTTGCTGCAGGCGTTGCTGATGGCTCAGCTGGTGCACAACCCAGCTAGAATCCTGTGGACCCGGAGATATGCGAGCGTACTAGACCGTCGCGAACGGGGAGTGGGTCGTACGTAGTACTTTGTACGATTCTCGCGAAATATTGACATGTCTCGCAGATGCATTGACTGTTCGGCTTGTTTCTGCGGACGAATGCATTTATCAATAATTATCCTATAGCTACGTGCAAAGCCGGTGAACAAAGATAAGAGGACATTGACAGGACCCGGTAGTATGATCGACCGTTCGTCGCGGAAGCGGCTTGGGCGCTAATCGCCCACAGGGATTTCGTTTTCCCGAAAAGGAAGTTGCTGTGGTCTTCTTCCTCCGGTGCCATCTGTGATGCATGTGATGTGCCACGGCTGGCGTCCTGAAACATGACGATCAGAATCCTCTTCGTCTTCCCGCCACAAGGTCCATGCTCATTCTGTGCACCATCCATGCCGTTACGACTTTGCTTCTGGCGCGCGAACCATTAAGTTCTTGCGATATGGCCGGTCTGACCCCAACATAAAAGGCCGGGAGGTCACCGCTGTAGATTCCCCGTACCACTCGATTCTTCTTGTGCTACACACTCCTCTTTCCACCCTTCCACATCTCCCGTACCTCAGTCACCATGGTCGGCACATTCATTACTCGTGGCTTTGCCATGCTTGCGCTCGTCCTCGTTGGTGAGTTCTTCCTTAACCTTTCCTGAACTGTCAATCTGAACGGCGGCTGGGACTGATAGCTGTTAATGCGGCTCCTGCTGCTGTTTCCGTGGAACGCGGCTGCACGGTCTGGAGACCAGATGGTCGTTGTGCCTCCCGTGAGGTCGAGGAGCGTGGCTGCGCGGTCTGGAAGGAAGATGGCACTTGTGCCCGTCGCGAGTTCGCGGAGCGCGGCTGCGACGTCTGGAAGCAAGATGGTTCTTGCGCCTCCCGCGAGATCGCGGAGCGTGGCTGCGACGTCTGGCGGCCGGATGGTCGTTGTGCCTCCCGCGAGATCGTGGAGCGTGACTGCCAAATCTGGAGGCCAGATGGTCATTGTGCCACCCCTGAGGTCGAGGTGCGCTCCTGCGCGGTTTGGAAGGAAGATGGTACTTGCGCCGCCCGTCGCGAGATCGCGGAGCGCGGCTGCGCGGTCTGGAAGGAAGATGGCACTTGTCTCTCCCGCAAGGTCGCGGAGCGTGGCTGCGACGTCTGGAAGGAAGATGGCACTTGTGCCTCCCGTCGCGAGGTCGAGGAGCGAGAGGTCGAGGAGCGTGGCTGCGCGGTCTGGAGGGAAGATGGCACTTGCCTCTCCCGTCGCGAGTAGACTGCTGTCATCCAAGTTTAACAAGGAATAGACCGGGCACAGGCGCATACTGGTGCGTTGCATGTCCCCTCTTCTCAGTTAATCCTCACGCTCATTGATCCAATAGCTCTTGTGTCTTCGCTTTAGAAAAAAAAAACTACTTTTGCCGCGAATTTCAGCCTGGTCCCGAAGAACATCGCTCATTTTTTCCTCGTCTTCTGCCATCCTGTCCTTTCCTTTCGTTCGTCCGATCGGTCGTCAGGTGAATATGCTTCGGAGTGCATCGATTGTTATATCTATCACGGTCCTCTGTTGTGCCTGTATTTTGTGGACATGCCCGGCGCATAGTAGCTTGTTCCTCGCAATTGTCATTGTCCCGCACACTGTTCCGAGTGAACGCTTTGGGCTGGCCAGTGTAAGATGGGCTTGCGACGTACGCCGCTTGGATTCGATCGCGATTCAAAGCTGAGCGCTGATCGATGATTCCCATGCGCAGTGCTGCCCACATTTTCAAATTCGCAGCGGGAACATTGATCAGACAATAGCGTGAACTGTCATGTCGTCCCCATGGCCACTACCACCGAGAACGTTAATGTATTTCTTGCTTCTGGAGTCATGTTAGTTTACAACATTTATGATGAATTCGCAGACGCAGCAGTCATAGGGCCGCCTGGGATGTACGAACCCTTGCTCTACGAGACCGGATCGTGAAGGTGACAGCAGAAGAAAACCAGCATGTGGACGCCGGATTACAGTTTCTGCCCCCAAAAACACAATAGAGGATAAGGGGCCCTGATGCGCGTCCGGTAGACGCAAACACCGGTCCTCAGATCGAAACCCAGCAGGGCCACCACCAGGCCACCGACGCACCAGATTCGCAGTGTTGATCATCTGGCAAGCTGATGTCGGGACTTTGTTCATCAGGCTAGTCGTCCGCGTGAACAACGGCGTGGACAGTAAATCTGCCAGGCACGAAGGGGCGGTGGTAATGTAGAGTTTCGGTCAATTTACGCGTGAATCCTGTCGATGGAACAAGTGGACGCAGTGTGCCGCAACCCCGAGCTCTGAGGCCTCAGGTCTCAGGCCTCGGTGCTTTCTCTGCCAAGAATGGAGGACACATAGGAATGTCCAGATGGGGAGATAGACGAGCCGAGCGGTCCCGACAGGATCTGGCCGTGAGGATCTCTCTTTTTTTTCAAATTCCAGGGAAGGAAGCTGCTGTGGTCCATCACGCATCCTCGAAGTTCACCCATCTCGTCCGCATGGCGACCAATCTTTAGCCCACAAGGAATGCACCACCATCGTGTAGCGTCATGCCGCTACCCCTGGCTGCGCCAATCTCGCAGGCGTTCGCGAGGCTGCGAGTGATGCTGCAACACTGGGTGCGTAGGTAGTACGTCTGTATAAATGTCTGGGGGAACCGCACGAGCTCTCCGTATCACTTTCTTGTGCTACACAATCGTCTTGCCACTTCACCTCCCCGCTCTGCATATCCCAGTCACGATGGTCGGTACATTCGTTACGCGCGGCTTCGCCGTGCTTGCGCTCGTTCTTGCAGGTGAGTTCTCCCTTGAGCATCCTTGAGCCCAGTTAACGCGGTGTGATACTGTAACAGCCGTTTCTGCCGTCAGTGCAGCCCCGTCTCCTATCGTTGCGCGTGGCTCCGAGGGCGAGTGTGCGATCTGGAGGGAAGGTCACTGTATCACCCTCCCGGTTGCTGAGAGCGTACGTCATGTTGCATGGCAAACGCCGTGAAACCTGCTCATGGGTATAATACACAGACGCCCCCTCCGAAGAAGGTGGCCCGTAATGATGACAACTGCACTATTTGGAAGAACTGCTCCAGTGTCGTCATTGTGCGTTGTTTCCTCCTCCAATATGATAGACAATTGCTCACATGCTCTGTTTCGTAGGCCCCGGGAGCTGAACAGACTGCTGTGGTCCACGCTTGAACGGCACAAGAATACGCTCCATAATGGTATGTTGTTTGGAGATGCCTGCTCCGAATTGTTTGGACTCACCCACTGCGTAGTCTTACGCGGTTGTGCCCTCTTTCGGCTCTCTGCAAGATACCATCCCTCAATCCTTTTAACGCACTATCATTTGGCACAAAACTCGCTCACCGCTGAACCCGCGCAATCCCTCGTTCGGGGAGATATTACCATGTGTTTCCTCGGGGTAGATATGTTCTAATCACATAATGCTGTTGTGTCTGTAGAGATGCCCCGTGTGTTGCCTGGCATTTTCAATATCATTGGAATCATCGCGGAAATCGTACTGGGAATGATTCAACGTGCCCAATATTCAGTGTTCCTTGGAGTCTTGCTGCGCCGTCCGAAAACGTGCCAAGTTATGTTACGATGGCCGGCCTGCGTATCTGCCTTGGGCCTCGGCTCATAAGCTGCAATAGCGGTTAAAACTCAGGCAGAGGCTGCGTATTCGAGTCGCCCTGTGCATATAAATAATAGCATTGACATCACCCACCGTCCCGGGTCGAAACCAGTAACATGCGCTCCGGACAAACTCTAGATTAGAGCGTATTTGAAAACACCCGAAGTGAAAAGTGTTTGGGCGATGATATTTTGATTTTGGGCGTTGGAGCCTTGACCTTGGGCGTACGTACGCTCCCCTTGATCTTGGGCGATGCGGAACTCCATTTTGGTTGCCCAAAATGATTTTGGGTGTTCTGCAAATACGCCCTATCACGACGCTAATGCTTGTATGCACCAGACAGGCCTGCAAATGGATCTCCGGCAAGTAAGTGGTATTCTTCACGGCTGCGGCAAAGACAAGCACTTACCTCAGGCAGTCAGCTCATCAGCTCGGGAAGCGCGTCGGGTCTGCGGGCACCCTATTGATGAACTGCACTGACAACAACCTGGTGACTTACGTACGTAATTCCGAGTGTGTTTTGTCCGGCCATGGGGTGATCAGTACGAGAGCGAAAATCGCATCAATTTGGGAGTGAAGCGCAGCAATATTCTAGGAGTGCGTGGGTGCAGTGCCGTAAATTCGAATGAGTACGCTGCATCATGATGATGCATGAGCGCGCTTACGTTTGTACAGTAACCCGTCCGGCCTGTGTTAAGTGGTCGACAGCGACGGAGGTCCGGTGTTGGTGTCTTTGATCATGATATTTTTTCAGTGGAATGTGTAGAGATCGAGTGGCGGAGACAGACTCCGGCAAGTACTGCGGGGCGCATACGCAGACGCCGCAACCCTGGCCACATTCAATCAAACAAATGAGTCCACGACTAAAAAAGAAAACATACAGTATACAGACGACAAACCCCACGTCAGGCGGGAAATGCAGGTGTTCGAATCCAAGCCAACTTGAACCAAGTACTTCTCCGCCGCAGCCATGGAAGACGTGCATGTGCTGTGGACTACTCACCTGTTATGTGATTCTCGTCAATGATCTCGTGAATTCCGACGAGTACAGTCTTCATGTTCCCGTCGTCCACATCGTCCTGCAGGACTCTCGAGGTTTTCCGCAGTTGGAATGTCGGGTCGGGTATTCTGCCGCCGTCCGATTCAGACGTCATGAGCCGGCTGCCATTCGAGGCGTCTACACAGTCGCAGGGGCTCGCGACAACATTCCAGACGACGAGCACACTACGAACACTCATCCGAACGCACGGACCACTGGCGCTTGAACTGTCGGCCACTACGACGGCCGGAGCGACGTAAAGGTCATCACGTATGTCGGCCCAATTCGCTTTCACAGGCTTCAATTTGCTAGGGCCGCAGGAGCGCACTAACACCTCGCCTCAACCATAGACACAAATTGCGGCTCTACATCAAGGACAAGACATACATACCACCGACCGGGCGATGGTGCCCTTGAATTCACTTACACGTCAAGCAGGCATCCGCCTCGGACCACTGCTGCTCCAGACACTGATCAAGCACTACTTCGAGCGTACCCTGAAGGAGCATGCCGAGGGCGCGACGCAGCTGCACCAGGACGAGCTGCTGTACGATGCAGCGTTCAAAGTCATCAAGGTGTGTATCGCGTTCCGCGATCGCTCCCACATACTCATTGTCAATCTGCTGCGTCAGACGTTTCTGGAAGCAGCGAGCAAGTGAGTGTCTGTGCTGCAGAGGCCTGTTCGGCCGCTGATGTCCGCAGGCATACCATAGAGGAACTGCAAGCATTCTCGAACACGCGCACGCCCTCGCCGCCCTGGACTCATGCCGTGCGGCTCGTCGTGCCCATGTCCTGCTGCGATGAGGCCGCGACGCACCTCATACGCGCGCTCGGTGGCGAGGAGGTCACGAAACGGGTGGTAGGCGGCACCAAGTGGTGGCAGGTGCGCGGCGTGCAGGGGTGAGCCACTTGTCTTGTTCATGGCGCGCTCGCGCGAACTCACGGACAGCATCGACGCCGAGTGGATCACCGCGAGGAAGGATTGGGAGGAGGCGAAGCGTAAGCACAAGGCACAACAACGTGAGGCGCGTAAGGGGCGCGCGCGCGAGCCTGCTGCAGCTCCCGAGGAGCCACCAGCGACATACGAACCTGAGATGGACGAGATGCGCTGCATTTTATTCGTGCACGGGGGTGAGTGCATGTATGCCGCCCCATGTTCTCGTATATTGACTGGATTTCAAGGAGGGTACTACTTCGGAAGTATAGACCAAGAGAGGTAGGAGCTACCTCATGAGCGTGTATACAACCATTCACCGTCTTACAGGTACAGTATACAGCGCTATGCACGCAAGATCAATGGCCGCGTATTCAGTTCGTCTCGTGTGATACAATCCGGATTGCCCCTCACTCATCCTTTTCATAGCAATGAACTATCGTCTTGCACCGCAATACCCGTTTCCCTGCGCAGTCCAAGATGTGCTTGCATGTTGTGAGTCTTCCACTTTCTCACCGTACTACTTAATCTGAGCCTCCTCAGATCTATTCCTAATACGACCACCTCCGGATGCGGCGCACCGCCCTGTTGATCCCGCGCACATTGTTGTTGCGGGAGACTCTGCTGGTGGCGGACTATGCTTAGCTCTGCTGCAGGTCCTGCGCGACACCGCGCTCCCCATGCCGGCCGGCGGTGTTCTAATTTCACCCTGGTGTGACCTTACACACTCCTTCCCTAGCATACATATCAACACGGCTACTGTATGTTCATTTGCTCTAATTCCCACAAGTTGCGCTGATCATTTGTCTCCCAGGATGTACTCCCACCTTATGGTCTCTCTTTTCACAAACCGAGCACCCTGTGGCCGCCACCACCAGACGACCTGACCACGCTCGTGCATGACGGCATCCGGACCCGTATCCGGCAGGCAATGCACATGGGACCTGATACCACTACCCAGTCCTCGACCTCGCCAGCCCCAAAATCTCCTGCGCCACTCCCCATTGACCACCTGGTGCCTATCACACCCAACACTACACTCCGCCTTGGGTCCACAACATCACTGCCTACCCAAGACGCAGACCATGACAACCACGTGCGCACACAACGCATCGAGCTACGCGCCGCGAACGGGGAGGAGCTCGTGATCGACGCGCAGCTACAGATGTATACGCCGAACTACCTGCTCACGCATCCCCTTGTGAGTCCTGCGGTCTCATACCTCGGTGGGCTACCGCCGTTGCACGTGATCGTGTGCGAGAAGGAGGTGCTGCGTGACGAGATCATCTACTCTGCGCACAAGGCCGCGCACCCGGACAAGTATCCGGTCAAGGACGACGCGCGGCGGCTGTACCCCGCGCTGGAGGGTATCGAAACACGCTTCGGGCCTACACAGGTCCACCTGCAGATATACGACGGTGAGTGCCTCCCCCTCAGGCGCGCACACGGTGCTAACAAGCTGCAGACGCTGCCCACACGCTGCCCACACTGTTCTCGTTCACGACCCCCGCCAAGTACTGCTACCGCGCGATCGCGACGTTCTGCCGGTACGTCACGGGCATGCTCCCCCCGCCGCCCTCGCCGTTCCTCGGCACGGGCTCGTTCCCGCGCTCCCGCTCGCCCGACCTCATGACGAGCGGCGAGCGCACCCCGCTTTCGCCGGGCTCGAGCACCTCGGAGTTCGCGTCGGCGCAGTCGCGGCCGCAGTCAGTGCGCGGGCGCCCCGCGACGTCCAGCGGGCGCCCCGCCGAGACGCACGGCAGCTCGATGCGCCGCGCGTTCAGTGCGCGCGTGAGCCGCGCGGGGATGCTACTCCACCTGAACGGGAACGCGCCTGCGGCGGAGGCGCACCCGGACCCGATGAAGCCGTCGGAGTCGAGCGACGTGGGCGGGCCGCGCTTCTACTGCGAGCCGTCGACGCCGAAGGCGGACGAGGGCGCGCGCAGGGCGGGCGAGCCGTCTGTGTATGCGAACGGGCTGGTGCGTGTGCCGCGCGCTGTGCTCGGTGCGTGGCTGATGTGTGGGCGCAGGACACGATGATCCGCGAGCGGGTCTCGACGCAGGGCGTGGTGCGGCCGCTGGAGCCGGAGGAGGCGCTGCCTGCGTTCCAGCTCCCGCAGGCGCTCGTGGGGGAGCTCTCGGAGCTCGTGGTGCGGCGGTACATGAAGGGCGACGAGGCGTTCGGGCGCAAGTTCGCGAAGACGGCACAGGCGATCGCCAAGAAGCGGCGGAGGAACCTCGAGCGCGCGCGCGGCGACACGGTGCGGAACATGATGCAGCTGCAGAACTTCCTCTCTCGCGATGCGAAGGGCAAAGAGCGCGCGCATGGCGAGGACGGCGAGCCGGCGCACAAGGGCATGGAGGAGGGCTTGCGCGCGGCGGGGAGCTGGCCGTGGGCGTGGGCGCTTGATGTGGACGAGCGTCCGCCGCCGAGCAGCATCGTGTCGCGCCGCGACACGGAGGAGGCCCGGGGTCTGGCGAAGATCGCGGATCAGGCGGTGTTGGCAGACGAGCATGCGATGAGCGCGAACAATCTCTGGTCGCTGATAGTAGACTTCTTGACGGTGCTGCCGGAGAAGGACAAGAAAACTCGATCGAAGAGCAGGCTGCGTCGTTCCAAGTCTGCTTCAGCTGCGGAGGCCAAGGAGGAGGGTGGGGATGCGGAGCCCGAGCAGGAGACGCGACGTTCACGTTTCAAACAGTTTGTGACAGGGCGTGGCCATGGGAAAGTCCAAAGTTCAGGTCAATCGACCGGGGAATGACAGCTGCATGAATTCGGTGGCAAGTGTTCACGAGCATGTGTCATATCTCTTGCTGATACTCGCTCGTTTGATAGTGTCAGATACCGTTGGACAATTCAAGCGACATAGTCTACTTAAGATAATGTAGCCTACCAATCAGTAATGCGAATGCCTGTGTGAGATTCATTACCTTCGAATCCTGCTAATGACCCTACACGGGGAATACACAATTCATCCGGAGAGACATTGCGTCGCCTATATTGGCGTCATTGGGGAAACTGACCCTCTCATCATTCCTTCGCTTCTTGTTCACACATGCAGAATACATCGTGGACCCGGTCATCTGTCGCACCTTCGTTGACAGTTATGCGGTACTAATACCCTCAAAGGCGAGGAAGATACTATTTCCACCCTTGCATTCGCAGGCCCAGGCTACCTATATCAAATCCGCCGGTATGGGACCGCTGTTCGCTACATTCTTTTGTTGTCGACTGTCTGGCCTAAATGCCGCAGACGTGGAATGCTCGAGCTTCCGCGGATGCGAACCAGACAAGATCACGGCAACTCCTAGTCGAGGACTATTGAGGCTGTTTCAAGTATCCTCGGTGCGTCCAGCATAACACTGGCTGTCATATTGACGTCACATGCGCGGATGTTGGAGTGCGCACCCCTAGCGCCCTCCAGACCGCATAAATAGCTCAACGTACAACCTATCAACTCATCCCCACCCCCTCATCGATATCTCTAAACACCGTCCATTCGCATATACTTCATACACAATGGTGGACAAGGTCGCCGACTGCACTTGCCAGAACCGCTGCACGTAGGTCCCGCCCGTTCTCACATCACCGTGTTACAGACTCACCGTTGGTGCAGTGCCTGCGGCCCTACAGGGACTGGCTGTGCTTGCAGCAAGAACCATTGCAACTGCGCGAATTGCGCGAACAAGGCCCACAGCCAGGACGTACGTCGTGCATTGTCCATACCTTCTTGAGAGTTGGGCTCAACGCTGCTATCAGTGCGCGTGTGGCGGGAACGGTGAGGACTGTACCTGCTCGAGGGCGTCGAAGGCGTGTTCTTGTAAGAAGAATTGAGGTCGCCGCTCAATGGGCAAGGCCAGGATCGTGGGCTGTACGCATAAGTAGCGGGTGTATGATTGATTTCGTTGTCAAGAGCGTCTGCAGCAGAGTTATCCCTATCAATGTGTTTCGTTCAAATCATGCTTGCTGTGTGTCGCCAATTTATCGGACAATTGGTTAGGATTGGCCTTGAATTGTTATGAAGGAGTTGGAAGTCATGAATCACTCAACCATGGACAAAATGCCCGTGTACTTATATACGGAGGTAGGTCTCCGTACAGGGTCACATTGTCCCTACTTGTAGCGTTAATTCCCAGTGAGTGCATCGGTCTCATTGTCACGAATCATGCGCAGCGTCTAGTGGTTGGACGCCTCGAGGCGGACAGTGGAGGTGGAAATCCGGGTCCATTCGTCACAGTTATGTAACTGATAGCTGGGCACGTTGGGTCAAGTAGGGGCACGAGGATTTCGAAGGTAGTCGGGTAGAAGAGCATAGAACCTAGTCTTGCTCCGAGAAAATATCCTGTGGTGATAACTCAATTTTCTGGAGTCAATATTCTAGAGTACTTAGTATTATGAGTCGAATGTCATACCATAGACAGGACCTCTGGACCAGGTGGTGGTAGCTGTCACGTAGTCCGGGGATGCATACCGTCCCCATCGAACGGTCGGCCCACAATGTGGCCCGTAAATCTGGTGAAAATGAAGCGTAGGTTCCGGGGAGATAGGTAGATAAACCCGATTTGACGGAAGGTGCCTCCAAGTGCCCATGAGGTAACCTCATCGACGGTTATGGTGATTTGCACGGCAAATCACTTGCCTTACAGTTAATAGACGAAGCACGTCGTACGGAGCTGTTCCGGAGTGTAGAATGGTGGCGACGCCGTGCATGTCGCGTTCACAGGTCGGCGTCCATTTCGCGCCCTTTTTCTTTCTATGTGGTCACGACGGTTGATGACGATGGCTGACGGCTCGGTCGTGAATATTAATAGTACCAGCACCTGTGACATGATACATAACATTAATGATGAAGTCGACCAAGGGTGTCCCTGGAAGTCGCTTACGATATCTACTGCAAACGATTTTGTAGGACAGACACTAACTGGATCTGCGGGAAAGACACTGTAACGGGTCACGCGCGATCAAAGATATCATGATCACGTACAGAACGAAGAAATTGGCCTTCGCAGACCTGGTTGGTGTTGTGGTGAGGAGGCCGGCGCCGTCAAGAGCTTTGCAGTCATGACCGTCTTCAGCTTCAAGCTTCAAGTCTTGTCGACGTCTTCAATCTACCAAGATAATACAGCGAATCACATGGTGCCTCCTTGGGGTCCCAGGACCCCGTAAATTGGAACATATGAAAGCCATGACTTGACGCGCCGCTTGCTCAGGACTTTGCGGAGAATGCGGATACATACGTACCACCATCACCATAGATGTTATATGCAAGAATTGCATGTCTCTGTTGGATGGTGAGTCAATCATACTTACAACTCATCCAATAATGTCGCATTTCCGGCGACTTATTTCGTTGTGACGTCTATGTTTCAGTTTCCAAACCGCCTCGAAAGATGACTGTGATAGCACTCAGGCTGACATGGTTGTCGACATCTATACCCCTTGTCATCGGTGTTCTCTACATATGTTCCCGGGTCGTGAAATCTCTCACTGACCTGCATGGCGAGATAAGGTGCCTTGATATCGGCACTACAAGCTGCCCTGGATTTTGGACGGCGCCCTATGCTCAGGGATATCGGTCCCTTAGGTAGGATAGCACCTATTGGTGCGTACGTTACATCGCTCTTGACCACGATTGGTTTCGGAACAGTGGTGAGGCTACTCAGCAAGCTCAGTACTCTTGGCCATGGCCTTCTGGACGTCGCATATTCCGGTCGCTGTCCTGAGAATTCGGGTGCATGCCTCGGTCAACGCGTTCCGCACACGCGTTTCTCGTATCCGATGACCATTTTTACTATCAACTAGCTCGTATATAAAGAAGCCGACAGTCTCCCGGGCTTGCAGCGGTCGCAGATTGCATGGTTTGTAACATGCAGGCCCTTCTATGGTTCGCGTCTCTGGCGTTCGTTACCGCCATCGCGTCCGCCGCGCAGATTTCCTTCACGCTGACTGGACAGACTCTCATCCTTGGCAATGTCTCGTACTTCGTGTATCCAAAGCCTGTCTCGACCTTCGAGCTCGGTCCTCTTGCTGGTCTCATTGGGTACGCGGGAAAGGCGTATGCCCAGGAACTTATTCCGTTCTCGGTCGTGTCTACCACGTCTACCAAGTTCACCGATAGAGACCTCGACACGATTATCGCGTCGTATTCTGTGAGGGATGATGTCTGGAACGAGGCCTTCCTCGCAGGTGCCTCCTTGCCACCTTTCTGATCCAATGACGAGGGCCTGACTGACTCGTCTACAGGTGTCTTCGTTAAGTACGATGGATCTGCGTCTGCGGCGACGCTGCAGCTCGGATCTTCGCAGAAGAAATACGGCATCGACTTCGTGCTTGCCTCAAACAAGTACCTCACGGGCATTGCGACGAGCATTTCACTGCCTCCCGGTCCGTACTTCCTCAAGGCTAGCAGTGGAGAAGTGTACGAAGGTATGCCCCAGCTTACTCCATTCGATGTCACGGTGCATTCTGACCTTCTGCCCATGAATAGCGTACCGACTGTACGATGACCCACAGCAGTCCTTTGATTACGGTGTAATGCCAGACCTGGACAGCTCTGGCGGTTACCAGATTCTTCCTGCCAAGATCCCTGGTGCTGCTACCGAGACAATCGGTGTCCCTTCACGGCTGTACTTTACACCCACACCAGAGAAGCCGCTCGCTGGTCTGCGCCTCGCTGTCAAGGACATATATGACGTCAAGGGCCTGCGTACAGGTTGCGGGAACCGCGCGTACTACAATCTCTACCCAGAGAAGACCACAACTGGGCCCGCTCTGCAGCGCCTCCTCAATGCCGGTATGGTCCTCGTCGGAAAAGCCAAGACGTCACAGTTTGCAAACGGCGAGACCGCGACAGACGACTGGGTCGATTTGCACGCACCGTACAACCCGCGCGGCGACGGGTACCAGGACGGCAGCTCTAGCTCTACCGGCCCTGGCACGGCGATGGCTGCATATGATTGGCTTGACCATGCGATTGGCAGCGACACTGGTGGCTCGATGCGTGGCCCGTCTGGCGCGAATGGCGTGTATGGTAACAGGCCGTCGCGCGGCTCACTGCCGACCGACGACGTGATGCCCCTCTCCCCTGCTCTCGACACTCTTGGTATCTTTGCGCGCGATGCGAAGACCTGGGCGACTGCAGGCCACTGGTGGTATGCGAACCTCACCTCGGTGCGTAGTCATGTCTTTCTTTGGTCGTTTGTGCATGCTGATAACGCAGTGTAGTACTCGAAGTTCCCGAAAAATATCATGTTCGCTGTGGACACCTGGGGCAGCAGTTTCCTCACCACACCGCCACCCGCAGGTACTGCCAGCGCCACCTTCAACACATTCATCGGCAAACTCGAGGCCTTCCTGAACACGACGCGCACGGAGTTCAACATGACCACGCTCTGGGCCTCGACGATGCCTTCGAACGTCTCTGTCCCCCTTCGCACCCTGCTGAACACGACGTATCCAACACTCATTTCAATGGACCAGACCAGGCTGCTCGCGACCCCGTTCTTCGCCGACTACAGCGCGCAGAACGGACTGCGCAAGCCATTCATCGACCCTGCACCGCTCGCGCGCTGGGCGTACGGCTATGCGCAGCCCACCGGCGCGTATAACGAGGCGATCGCTAACAAGACCGCGTTTATGAACTGGTTCGCGGAGCAGGTCGTCCCCGCAGACCCTGACACATGCTCCGAGAGTATCTTCCTCTACCCGCAAAGCTCTGGCGGCACCAACTACCGCAATAACTATATTGCGTGCGTGTTTCTTCCCCTTCCCCTTCCATTCCTTTGTGTACTTTAGTGCTGAGGCGTGCGTGTAGGCCGCCCAGCTCGGCTTCTCCGCAGGCCGTATAGCTGTCATGGCAGAGACGCCCGACATGGTCGTCCCTAGTGCGTCTCATTGCTCTCCAATCTCCACGGTGGCACACAAGCTGATCATGCGTACGTAGTCGGCGAGCAGCCGTACAACTCGACGATCACGGGTATGGTCGAGTATCTCCCGGTCACGATGAGCTTCGTCGCACGGAAGGACTGTGTAAGTCACGTCTGCGCGATCGTCTCTCGCGCCCGTGTGTTAATTGACGTGGTATATGTTAGGACTTGATGCTGTTTGATCTCTTCGCCGCCCTCCAGGACGCAGGAATAATCGGCCCGGTCAAGACTGGCACGCGCCTCTTCTAACTTCACCAGGTTCTTTATATCTAAAAGTGGGTTGGGCTTCCGGACGTAAATCGCGGGTCCGATGTAGCACATTTCACAGGAACGTTTGCGGAGACATACGATTTATAGATGGTATAAAGACTGCGTTGATGACAGTGATGTCCCTGCCTTAGAGCTCCACTTACAGAAGTCGGAGCAACTTATTTCTGTTGTATCTGTTTTAGTTGCCTATCAGAGTGGATCCCTAGGCATTGTGGAACGAACAAAATATTGGTAGGTGGCCCGTATCGCTGAGTCGAACGTAAGGTGGTTGTTTGCGCTTGTTAGGATCTGAAGCTATTGGCTTCTTTAGGCTTCTTCTGATTATCCACTTTTCGACTCGGAGGCCTTCCTCAGCAACTCTTTTCCAGACTCTGTACTACTCTGTGAATAACTGGTGGTTTTCCTCAGCATGATGCGGTCCTCTATTTTTTCATCTGATTGCAAGCTGGCTTCTGAATTACCCGCTGCACATTGCAACTCGACTGCTGGAATAGAGCTTCCCAGAGTTCAATGAACATGTTAGAACACATTGCATTTCTCCTGCAATGACAGCTTACAGTGTACGAGGCACTCTAGGCACTTTGGCTAACAGCTTCAAGTTCTGAACTTCACGACGTTTCCACCTGCTTCGTGTCAATAAAACGGGCTCACGCGTCTCTGGCCGTTTCGTTCGTAGCTTGGTCTTCACCACCACTGCGTCGACGGCATGTCTGTTCTACGGCTGTATCTGCTGCATGAGGCCCCTGCGCGAAGGATTCGCATTGGTAATACTGTAGCTGGTTGTTCTTATACCGTATCTGCCGGACGACTACCGACGACTACCGCGATTGTCCTCAGTATAGCACAGGACATATTTTCGACAAGGGCATCTAATCTCTGTCTTTGCAGTGGCGACGGAAGTATAATGTCGTTTCCAGCGTCCTTATTTCTTGTCTCGAGCCGTTCTCCTTGCGACGATGTGCCTATATATCATCACGTGGCTTCCCCTTGTTCCCGATTTGGCAATCCCTTTGGTCCTCATCGAGCCATCACAAGCGGCATGATACTTTGTAGTATCGCGTAGAGGCCAGAAGCAACACAGAAGACGAAGACCCGCGTCTATCAGTGCGTGGCCATATAAGAACCTGCTGAGGAGGGTGATGGGGCAGCTCGTTGACCGACCCCGCCTCCCGCCTGCCTAACACCACCTTCCGAGGCCCAACTAAACTCCCTTGCACCTCCCGTATCGCTCTCAAATCACGGTTCTGCACAACCGCATTGTATTGCCCTATCCCCTCGTCCCCAAACCCTCATATCCGACGAAAAATGTACTCCCGTGCCCTGCAAACAATCACGTTCCTTTTCTTTTTCTTTTTTACTACCCTCGGTAAGTCGTGTCTGACCATGGTGTATCTCTTCTGGATGCTGACGGTCTGAATCTAGTCTGCGCATCACCAATGCCTGCGCCAGCACCACAGCCGATTGACCAGAAGCTTGCACAAATCATCGCTGTGAATAATAACCTGGGGTGTTCTGGGGAACAAGGCTGTGTTGGGGTCAGTGTGATTCCATGACTTCAATGGGCTCGTGTCTGATCTGTATGTTTGTTCAGTGGAACACAACGACAGTGGATGCTCTCGCGAAATCCGGTGCGCTCGCCAGGAGCGTGCCAATAGCATCCGGCACACTTGCCGCCGTCTTTGCTATAGCGGGAAGCCTCTCCGCGGCTGCACTCGTATGAGGATCGACTGGGTGATCTGTTAGGGACACCTCAATCGGACACTTGGGTATATCTTATCCTATCCAGACTGCGTCGGGGGATAATCACGTTCTGCGCACATACCCAACATTATCATTGTACTTTATGTATTGATATCTAACTTCTAGTCTATGCTTCCCCTACTCTTCTTCCATAGAATTCATGCCGTCCCCGTGAAGATCGACGAGTAGAGCGTGCAAGTGTTGATACTCATGGACACGCATTCGAAGGGCATTTCCCCACTGCCTACCATCACCCTGGCATCCGGATCGTGTACTGACGATTCCTATTGCGTGCAGTTAGTTCCAATTCTCGGAGAACTGCACAGGGCGGGAGGTAGCGGATGTCCGGCTATAACGGAGATTGCACATATGTAAACCCGCATTGCAGTCCGACTTTTACTGACTCCCACTCACGTACGGCTCCGGCCACACGAACGACTTCGGGCGCCGTGCTTGCATGCATCGAGTCAAAGTTACTGCAACTTGAATCAAATCGAGGTGCGTTTCGCTGCAATTTAAACAAGCTGTCGGGAACACAGACCATACACCAACCCAACCATGTCCGATATCACAATCGACAATCCCGCATCCATCGCAGCGATAAACCCATACAAGGGCGATACTGGTTTCAAGATCATTCTCGCACAGATCGAAGAGCGTGTGCAGCTCGTGAAGGCATGGGACATCCAGCCCGGTGAGCGCGTCCTCGAGATCGGATGCGGCCAAGGCGAGTGCACTGCGACGCTCGCCGCCGCCGTGGGCGCGAACGGCTCCGTGACGGGGCTGGACCCTGCACGTCTCGACTACGGTACGTCGCTCCCCCGACTCGCAGACCTTCCGCGGGTCTGAGACCAACGTCCACCCGACTCGCGCATTGACAGGCAGCCCCTACACCCTCGGGGAAGCCCAGGCGCACCTGCTTGCGTCCCCCCTCGGCGCGCGCATGGCGTTCGTGCAGTCCGACCCGCTCGCGTTCCTCGCGCACACCACCGCGACGTACACCACCGCGGTCTTCGCGCAGTCCATCTGGTACTTCGCGCAGCCCGGCGTCTTCGCGTCCTACCTCCGCGCGCTCGCGCCGCGCGTGGACAGGATCTGCATCGCAGAGTGGGCGCTGCGCGCGTCCGAGCCGCGCGCGGTCGCCCACGTCCTCGCCACCGTCGCGGAGGCCGCGCTCGAGTGCCGCAAGCCCGAGAGCGAGAGCAACATCCGCACGGTACTCTCGCCCGAGGCACTGCGCGCCGCTGCCGCCGAAGCGGGGCTGAAGCTCGGCAAGGAAGAGTACGTTGTGCCTGGGGAGGGGATGCGCGATGGGACCTGGGAGAGCAGTGCAGTGCTGTCGACAGACTTCGCACGGGAGATCGAGGAGTATGTGGTGGACGAGAAGGAGAAGTCGTCCATATACGCGACTAGAGATAGCGTGCGCGCTGCTGTGGATCTTGTAAAGGGCGCAGGAAAACAGGTGCGCGCGATGGACGTGTGGGTTGCGACGTACATCAAAGGATAGGTCTACGCCTCACGGGTGTATGCCACTAACAATGGCGCATGGATTATGATATTTGCATACTTGTCTACGGGCTGCCCTCATACGCGCCTCGAAGTCAGCCTTCGCAATGAATACAGCACATCTATAGTTCTAGTGTTCCAGATTTTCATCAACAATCCATCCCCATGTGCAGCAAGAAAACGTGTACCAGTGTGCCCAGCCTAAGATTCTATCAGCGCGCCCACCGCCGTTATAAGCCCGCGAAAAGGCCTCCTTCTCCTTCCACGCCCACGACATGTCCACCGCCGTCCGCGACTTTGCACCCAATATCATCCCTCCCCTCTTCCTTCAAAAACCCATCCACCTCGTGGAGGGGCTTCACCCGTCCCTCCAACCCCTCCACCACAAGATCCTCCGCAACCGCCCTGATCCACTCGACGACCGGCCGGCTCATCCACCGCTTCACCCGCCGCCCGCCCGCCTCGAACCACCCAAGGTGTCCCCCGCCCTTGGTCACGCCGATCACGACCCACCCGTTCCCCGCATCGACCGGGACGACCTGCACGATCGGGTCGTCCGCCGCGTTGAGCGCGAGGAGCGGCACGCGCACGTCGCGCAGCTTGCGGTCGCTCGACGCCCACACGTAGTACTTGCGCGCGGTCGCGAACGGGAACGGCGGCGAGGGCCCGCCGCCGATGCGCGTGACCGCGTTGTCGAAGTCCTCGAGCACGGGCGAGCGCATCGCGAGCGCGCGCGGGAGCGCGGCGGAGAATGGGTGTGCGGGGAAGGCGGACGCGATGTGTGCGTGCCGCTTGATCAGCTTCACGAGGTTCTGGCCCATGCCGCGCGCGTAGACGTTCCGGTGGAACCAGCTTGTTACTAGTCTGTGCCAGTAGATTAGGAGCGGGGGAGGAGGCGGCAGGAGAAGTATGCGTACTGTTCGTTGTTCGCGAGCAGGTCCCAGGGCTGGAGAGGTTGGGGTCAGCATTTGGAGCAAGCAAGAGCGCGTGCAGCTCACTCACACAGGCGAGGATGCAGCCTGCGACTAGCCGAGAGTGCTCGCCTTCCTCCCCGAGGTACCGCGTCAGCACGTTTGCGCCGAGCGAGAACCCGAGGCCCACGAGACGCGCGCGGGGGTACCGAGTGCTGATGTGCATGACGGCGACGCGGATGTCGTCCGTGTAGCCGGCGGAGTAAAGCTGCGGACTCGTTAGCGGGACTCCTGCGCCTGCAAAGGCGGCACAGCGCACGGTAAGTGAAGAACGCGTAAAAAACCGGCGGATGACTTACAGCCACGGAAGTTGACCACGATGCCGCGATATCCCAGGCCGCCTTGTTCTACGGGAGTGCAGACGGGCGCGAGGATGGAGCGCACGTATGACTCGTGCGAACCTGCGGATGGTAGCGTGAGGAGGTATTCTGTGTATGTCTGGTCGGGCGCACCTCCAGTCAGTCCGTGCAGTACTACTACAATTGGTGTGTCATCGGGGAGTATACGCTCGTTTTCTGGAGGCGTAGAGTCTAGTCCTCTGGGCAATGAACACATCACTATCTATGTACGCCGTGTCAACTATGTACTCACATTGTACCGCCATCCAATGTGCGCAAGAGAGTCCTGATAGACGTCAGCACATCGCTGTGGAGGCAGGAACCGATAACAAGGGGCAGAATGCGCATTCGGAGGGACATCCCATCAATACACGCATATGAAGACATATCCCATCAATGCACGCATACGAAGACATTTGTAATGAGAATGCTGTCTCGTCAAAATATCAAAAAGCAGTGGTGTCTCCAACAAAACGCGAATAATCAGTTGACTCCCCGGATTTTATCTGGCGACTGGACTGCAACTCTGTAGAAGGTACCCTCGTGGCCTCTGCAAGAGATGTTCGCATACAGGGCCTGATAGGATGGGAGATCACGACGACTGTCCACACTCTCGATTTGACTTCCATATTCTGGAAGAAACCTCATGTGTAGGATGATCTCGCATGGATCGGCTTCGAGTTTTACACTTGGATCCACGGTCCACATGGGAATAATCCTGATTGCGAGGATGCACGGACGCGATGCACACACCTGTCATATTCCACCTTGTCTACCTTGGAAAAGTCGCCCATCACACAGTAGGCGGTCTGGAGATGCCCACTACGCATAGCACGATCAGCAGCACGATCATTTCGTGGCCTGAAAAGCACACTGCACACCTGAAAAGCCACCACGCAGGACGAAACGGCCTGAACAGGCTGGGACATCTGGCCTCCACAAACTGGCGCAAGGAAACCTGCTTGACTTCTTTCGATGCAGGAGATGTCCTGACCGATAGCGACTCCGGGGAAGGCGCGAAGAACAGCTGGGGCAGGAAATACGCAGCAGGCATGAGGCTGAAGAGCACACCCATGGTGCCGAGCTAGACGGGGGACGCGAGCGACGATTGAATGGAACAGTAATACTTATGTCCTCTGCAGGACGAGATTGGAGGCGAAGAACGTTCCGAGACATGAGTGGACGACATGCATGATGGCTAGCTCGCATCGTGCTGAGATGAGCATGATATCCGGCCTGCAAGTTTCCCGACATGTACGTATAATATCACCTGCAAGCCCGGCGGCGCTGCACGCTGTTGACGACGACGACGACAGCTCTGCGCGCGTGTTCCGCTCAAATATGTACAGCCGGCGAGAACATTTCAGCAATCACTCGTCGGGCTTCCATCAAGGCTCAGCGGACTTTAGTCTCATCCACTCCTCGAGCTCATCCCCAAGGACGCAGAATGTCGGCCTACGGTGCAATCAAGACCCCCACCCGCGCATGCGCTCTGCCTTCCACCATCTGGCGGTTCAACCCCAAGCGCGCTGGCACGACGAACTACCTCA
Source organism: Amylocystis lapponica (assembly GCA_022376435.1). Classification (NCBI taxonomy): domain Eukaryota; kingdom Fungi; phylum Basidiomycota; class Agaricomycetes; order Polyporales; family Postiaceae; genus Amylocystis; species Amylocystis lapponica. The sequence continues at coordinate 33,611 of JABYQE010000057.1, forward strand.
CTGTCCACCATCTGACCCTTACAGATGCGTTAGCGTTCCCGGGCCTCGTTCCGTACCTGCACGCCGTCTTCGCGGATGAGCTCGAACGCGGGCTCACGTACCCGCAGGAGATCCTCCCGGGCGAGGTGTACACGCAGACGATGTTCGAGGCGTACTACTTTGCAGGCGACGTGCTCGTCGCGGTGATCGGTGAGGACACCGTCGACGCCGCGGACGGGACGCAAGTTGACCCTGGAGCTGAGCGTGACACTGGGATCGAGACTGCTAGGAATGGGCGCAGCTGGGAGACCTGCATAGCTGGATGCTACTACGTGATTTGATCATGCTAGTGGCAGCAGCCTCCGTACTGACCGATAGAAGGACAGGTGAAGCCCAATTATCCCGGACGTTCTTCCCATGTACGTCGCGCATTTCTCTGTTGACGGATTCTCTTGTTCGGCGAGGGTGTTTGGGAAACTCCGTGCTGTGGTATGCGACGGGGCTACTGTTTGTCGCAATACCGGATTTCGAATAAATCCAAACGAGACCTTCGACACAGCTCATGCACATGGGATGAGAGCGTATTCCCAGAACTCTGCAAGCTTCACGGTCAATTTTATTCTTGTGTCTCAGAGACGGTAGTCACCGTACTACGATGTTTGTCGATCCATTCCTCTCGCGTGAGCTAGCCTGTTCTGCGGGCAGAGAGGTCTGAACAGCTAGCTCAGAAATAAAGCGCATACAAGCCGTCAAGAGTGGTCTCTCACGTATTCCTCTTGCCTGGCGTCACCTCGGCATTTCTTCTGACCTCTCCCCTAGATATGCAACGCAGGCTTCCTCGTGCCGCCCGCACAGCGAGGAAACGGCGTGGGCGCGGTGCTCGCCCGCTCGTTCCTGCACTACGCGCCGCGCCTCGGCTACGAGGCCAGTGTGTTCAATCTCGTCTACGTGAACAACGTCGCGAGCGTCCGGTGAGCACGCCCTCCTCCGCTGTTCGACGATTTCCTCTGCGCTATCCCTGTGTCGCGGGAAACGTTCCATGCCCCGTCTTCGGAGAAGACCGTTGCTTACACGAGCGCGGCACGCAGGTTGTGGGAGGGCCTTGGCTTCACGAAGGCGGGGCGCATCCCGCGCGCGGGGCGACTGAGAACCACTGACGGGACTGGGGAGGAGTTTGTTGACGCGTGGGTCTTCTATCGTAAATTCGACGACGCGTAACGTTATGCTAGACTTCGAATTCAGTGGGAGCCATGGTACATGTACATTTCGACGAGCACACCAATACTACGAGCGATGTATCACGGGATGAACTGCTGGCTCCTCCAATAGGCGATCCACGCCGCCACATGCTCCTTGCCCAGCGGGGGCAGCGTCGCCAGCGTCTGGCTCGCGCGCTCCGCCTGGACAGTCTCGAACAACGTGTCGCCGCCTCCGTTATCACCTTGTCCCGCCTTGGCTATGCCTTGGTAGAACTCTAGGATCTTGATTGCAGGCTACAGAGACCAAGTAAGCGCGTACTCCCCACCGACGAACATGCGCAGGCTCACCACCGCCTCCAGTTCCACTGCCCCGATGCCCTCAGCCTTATCCTCGAGCTTCTTGACCCAGCTGTGGAATGGCACGAACGGCAAGGCAAGCCCCAGCGCCCCGTTCACCCAGCCAAAAGCCTCTTGCCATGGCACTGGCCGCGGATGTACGACGTTTACAAGCAGCGGCGGATCCGCGCCCAGCACCACGTCCACCAGAGCAGCCGCGACCGCATCCATCGGGACCCACGCCACCATCTACGATCGTGCATAGATACGTTAGTGCCAATGAGGTTCAAGAATCAAGAGGTACCCACGCCAGGAGACAGGGGCAGGCAGCCGAGCGCACCGCTTGACTTGACGAGGCCAGGGACCCACTCCGCCGTGCTCCACGCCCCGCTCGTGGCAGGCCCACATATCTGCCCGATGCGCGCGGTCGTCGTGCGCAGCCCCGCCTTGCGCGCGTTCGCGAGTACCTGCACGCCGTCGGAGTGAGCTGCGCGTCATCTGTACCGGTGTGCGAGGGCGAACGTACGTGCTCGACGACGTGCTTCGACGCGCCGTAGCCCGAGCCGGCCGCCGGAGCGGCGTCCGCAAGCGGAGCCTCGGGCACGCGGCTGGCGGAGCGCCAGCCCTGCGCGGCGGCGATGGAGGACGTGAAGAGGAAGTGCCGGTGCGGCGCGAGGCGCAGAAGACGTATGGCGCCGGCGATGTACGGCTCGAACGACGCGAGCGCGAGATTGAAGTCGACGCGCCACGCGTTGTGCACGACGTGCGTTACGGACGTGCGGATCTGCCCAGGCCAGCGCATGAGAGGGCACGGCTAGGTAGGATGATGTGGTGACTCACCTCCTCGAGTACGGCTGGTTCAAGACCGAGATCGTCTCGCGTCAGGTCACCGCTGAGCAGCACGAGTTTATTGTCTGCGAGCAGCGCTGTCGGGAGCTTGACAGCCTCGAATCTCGCGCGCTGACGCTCGGCGAGCGAGACGCCTCGGTTGAGCGCATATATGCGGCTGACCTGTGGGTTTGTGAGCAGCTCGGCAAGGATATGAGAGCCAAGTGCGCCGGTCGTGCCAGTAAGCAGGACCACTGCTCTTCCTGTGTGCGCGGGGACAGTGTTAGGAGTAATGCTGGGGAGTAGGGCAGTATATCTCGTTATCAACTTCTCCATTTCTTCCTCGACGGTCGAAGACTGGGACAAGGAACCTGGCTGCACAAGTTCCGCGACGGCATGAGCGAGTGATTCGAGAGTCGGATGCGAGTAGACGAAGTTAGGCTGGACATGCTGATATACGGCCTGCGCCGCGGTGTCGGTGGAGGCGCGAAGGGCACCAATGATGCGATTGCGCAAAAATGTGGCGCTCAAACTGAGGGGGTTTTTGAAAATTGCACTCAAATTGAAATGGAAGGTCATACCTGTCGAAGCCCTGCTCAAACAGATCCTTGTCTTTTATCGGGACAACCTCCTCGTTGATCGACGCAGCGTGCTCCTCGAGCCACGCTAGGACATCGGAGGTGATCCACGAGGGCGGAGGCTCAATCCCGTGTGCATCCTTACTGCTATTCACCAGCGCATATCTGCGAACGGTAGAATTAGACAGATGACAGACAAATGAGCATGCACACACAGTGCGTCGATGTCCTTCTCATATAGTGCCAGCGCCTGTTTGCGGATGACCGTACTTTTCGCAGCACGCGGGAGGGGGCGAGCAGGGTCTGCGACGAGTATCATCTCCTTGAATACGCGCGAGAAGGCGGCTACAAGGTGATTCGCCTCCTCAACTTGTGGCCTTGGTTGAGAAGTGTCAGTAAGATCCCTTCAGATTTGCGAGACGACGTACCATATTGCATCCCTGAACGCTACCAACGCCTCTTCATCGCCTGGCGTGACCGCATGTGCAGAATGTGGCTCTATCAGTACGCCGACCTGCTCATGCCCATGGCCAAACATAACTGCGCCAGCGATGAACGGGTGTCCATTCATGTGGCCCTCAGCGGCGATGGGGACAGTCTTCTCGCCAGTTGACAGGACAATCACATCATCTTTGCGGCCAGTGCTATTAAGAAACACCCCGCAAAGTTAGAAGGCAATAAAGGGATATAAGGATAGTACGTACATGCGCCACAAATCCGGTATAGTTGGATGCGGCGCAAACAGATCCGACGTTGCATATCCTCGTTCACCGTCTGGCAGGTTCTCCACGCATGGCTGATGCGTAGAGCAGCTCTTATTTGCAGCTTTATGAGACTCCGTGCACGAATTCAACGTATGTAGCCTACCAGCAGTTGAAGCTCGTAGGTGCCGTCACCTTCCGGGACCCAACGCGGACTGATACGGTCGATTATACGGAACCAAAGCGGACCAGGGTAAGATAACCCTGCTAGAGCAGGATCGTCCGCGGAGATGCTTCGTGCCACAATGCCGGCCTCAGTCGAGGCATAAGTAGTGCCAAGGGGCACACCCGCAGCCGCCAGCTTTGTGCTGGCGGCGGGAGACAGCGGTCCCCCCGAAAACATCTGATGCATCAATCAGTCCAGTCTGGCTTGACGGCAATACCGCACAAAGCGCACCATCTCGTTCAGGCCGGCAAGGAACTTGACGTTTTCCTCACTGCGAATCCATGCCTACATGAGCACAATCAACAAACAATCAAAGTAATTGTACTCTGTACGGCGCACCTCGACAAACACGGGAACGGCCAATACAGTCGTAACATGTGTTCTGCGCGCGGTCTCGATAGTATTCTCTGGAGTTGGTACAAGAGGCGGCTCGGGGGCGCAGGGGGGAAAGAGGGCCGTGGCCTGACCGCTGATAAGTGGCACTATCATTTGGGACACAGTGCCCATGAAATGGAAAGGGGGAAGCGCCATCCCGCCCCATCGCACAAGTTTATCACGGTAGTGAGAAAGCATTATACCGTTGTTTAGCATGTTTACTTGCCGCTCTGCTATTGGCTTCGGAAATCCAGTGGAGCCAGAAGAGTGCAAGTACTGCACGATATCTGAAGCAGAGTGTGCGCGGGGTGCGGTTGGATATGGATTAGGAGGAGCGACGGTATTTGGAGGAAGACCGATTGTGGGGAAGATCTCGGAGAAGGGAACAATCCAATCTACTTTCAGGGTATACAATGGAGGCAAGGCAGCGCACACATCAGCTATAACCTTTGAGAATGCTGGTTGACAGATGAGGCGCTTGCAACCAGTTCGCTCGATCATACTTGCAATTGCCGGGGCTGAGTTCCGCGGTGACATGGGGAAGGGAACCAGACCAGAGCGGTTCATCCCAATGAGGAGGGCCACGTAGTACATGACATCGCAGTTGGCTATCATGGCCACTACCTCTCCATCTGTGCCAGAACGCGTCGGGCGGAGCCAGTGTGCAACACGGTGAGTGGCATGGGCAAATTCCAAAAAGGAGAGCTCTACGATGTTTGACGAGGAAGTATCAGGATACGGAAAGACATAGAAGGGTTTGTCTGCGTTATGGCGAGCATGGAAGTCGAGGAATCCATAGAACAGAGGAATGGAGCCATCTAGCGGTGGAAGGGCTACAAGGTCAGTAGTGGACATGATCTGCAGCCAAGACCTACTAACTCCTCCATCCCTAGATATAGTTTGCGTGTCGACACGGCACTGTACTCAATATCAGGCACGGCGATCACATAATCTGCCTCGGTCAGAACTCGGGCGTGAAGGGCATCATGTCTTCCAAACTGAATGACGGCAGAACTTCTGTGAGCGTTTCAACACGAGCGTCTCTGTCGGAGAAGCTTAAGCCCATTTGATAGGCTGGTATCGTACCAATCTCTGCACAGTTGGCATTAAATAGGATGTGCGTTCCACAGAGGTGCAGAAAGAAAGGTCCACCACCAACTTAAAATGCAAAGGAATGAGCAGTAAGGACCGTCAATAAATATATTGGGGGACTCATCTTTCGATGTGTCGTCGAAGGCGGGCCTCAAGGGCGCTTGCTCGCATTGCCGGAGCTAGCACACATCGACCTGTACAGCATGTTGCCGCTGCCTCGTTTAAGTACTTATAGTCCCGGACAGAGGCTTTGGCAGAACATGCGACCATCGATTCTCGGCTGCCGATGCATTTGTCGAGCTCCTCATTTAGGACTGCAGAATCTAAAGTGATCTATAACCTCAACTCAACATGACGTTTTGTCTTAGTATGTAGGATATCATGATAGCTGCAGCGACGTACCCGACTCCTTGGCATACCGATACTGGTATAGCTAGTGACGAACCCCCAAATTATCACGAGTTGCGCTCACGAGTGATAGTTGACGGAGGCATCCCGATCTCGGACTCGACTCGAGGCATTGCAACGAGTTTACGTACAGTCACATGTTTGCGCAGGTCAATTGAAGGATTCAACATTCACAGCTAACGTCCCCTTGTGGAGATTACGGGGCGCGTCGACGACCGTAGAGAGTCTCATCACGGTTCCGTGGTAAGCCCTATAGCTAGGATGGTCTTTTGATCACAGAGAGCGTCGTCATTGGCAAGCCCAGGGTCAGAAGAATATCACTGCGCAATATGTATGTTGAAAGTTGTACTCAGCTTGCCTCGCATGTCCTTCGTGGCGAATACTTACATGTAAGGAGAAAACTAAACGAGAACAAAATGACAAGAGTGGGATTTGAACCCACGCCTGGATACCCAGATGAGAAACCCACGTTAGCAGGCAAGCTTTCGCTTGAGTCACACGCCTTGGACCGCTCGGCCATCTTGCCTTATTTAGTTGCTGCGGGCAGGGAACACACGAGCATAGAGGAAGCATATATACGCCGGGCCAACAAGACGGATAGAAACAGAGATACTTAGAAGCTGCTCAGCATGAACTCTGCAGACATGTCTCAACGGGGGTAGGTACGCCGTATATAGAATCCTCTCGTGTGCAAGGGAGCTTAAATACCAGATTTGTCGAATGGTCCTGGCGCACGACTCGGCGCCACCGCCCGCAGAAGCCACTACTAGCACTGCTTGACCTCTCGTACAAGCCGTTTGTGCGTATGGATCAGGTCGATAATCTATGAATGTCATCCAGTTAGTTATATCCCTTACAGCGCGTCGTGAGCTGTAGGTCGGCTTCGATGTGCGAGGGACATACAGTTCATGCGCGCGATCATGGATGCAGGCATAGCGGCCGGTAAGCCACTCGTCGCGCGTTTCTTTGGGAAACATCACATTCAATAGATGCTAATAGATGACCTAGAAGAAAAAACATTGTGCATGTTAGGGGCCCGAACTTTGTGATCGTCATAATTGACCATATGAGGAATGGCACGCTCGGCTATTTCGCAAGGTCAAGCACAATACAAAGGGCTGATCACACTGTGCCACTGTCTTTGTCTTTGTCCATCTTGTCCTCTCCCTCCATATCGCCCCTAACTGTCGAGCACCGTCAGCTCCGGTGGAAATCTGAAGAAATACAGAAGATACCTCTAGATATTGCTTGTGATGCCATGGACTTCGACAAATTGAACGCGCTCACCTATCCGCAGGTGCAAGAGCTCGCACAGGTTCGCTCATCTGTGGCGCGGCCCACTGTCGAACATATGACTGACCCGCTAGCTCCTCCTACACACAGCGCGAGAATGTTAGAGCAAATCATAAGAAGGCGAACATCATCCGCCTATTGCTCGCCAAGTTCCCCGATGGTGTGCCGCCGTATGTGTCTTTATCCACTGACAGGCGTCGGACTCGTCATCGATAAATGGAATGGATTAGGGAACCCGAACAGAAGATCGATCGCGCAGCGTCGGGATCACAATGTGATTAGTTGTGCATACGGTCATAAACATTTTGCTCATCTCTTCGCAGTGCAGTCTAGGGAAGCGTCACTAGCGCCCCAGGCTGGACCATCAAATCTTGCATACGCCATACCTTCGCCAATGCCACAGTCTCCGAGGGACAGTACCTCGAATGGCGAGTGAATTCATGCTCTGCTTACTGCTGCTTGTTGAGAAACGAGGAACACGATAGAGGTGTCCACACACGCAACATACCAAGCAGCAAAAGCAAGCACATCTCGAGGTGAGCAGCACTTGATGATGACTATATAGATTTTGTCTCAGCCGCACCCATTCCAGCGACACAGCAGCCGCCACCTGCAGGGGACATCGAGGGTAAATATTATACTCGCTACAGAATAGTTCACCCTCACCTGACCAATGATTAGTCGCGGCGGAACGACTGATCGGCGATGTTCTGACAGAATGTAAGTACCTCTCGTCGTGCAAAAGAGCCCAATGTGATTCACTGATGGTCGATGAAATTACAATAGCTGCCGCCCGCGATGCCGCTGGCATTAGAGGAATCTCACGCGAGGGCGCGAAGAAGATCTTTGCGGAGCTCGACGAGCTCATCGAGAACGAGCGTTCGCTCGAGCGTAAGCAGAAAGAGGCCGAAACGCTCTTGCGGCAGATGCATGAGCCCATGGAAGCCCTCGCAGATCAGATCGAATTTCTCCAGAGCACCCACACCGTCATCGAGAGACATTTCTTAGCGGGGCTCAAGCGAAACCCCACACTCCTCGGAGAAGGCGAATGGGTCCCACCCGACGACTATGTGAAGGCCTTGGAGCAGCACCAAGACGAGCAGAGAAGGACAGAAAGGCGCCCCCAGCTACGCTCCCCTAGCCCTGAACAAGAGCAATTCCCATGGGATGCGTGGAAAACCGTGGTTGACTTGATCAAAGCAGAGGGTAGAGATGTAGCTCACAACGCATTGATGGACATTATCATGGCATTACCGCAAGAGTGGGTGTTGTCCGACTGCTCTACGCGATTGGCGATCGTTAATATTTTCCATAGTACGGAGGAAGACAAACAGATGAATAACCAGCTTTGTGAGGTCGTGTTGGCGTTCGGGATCCCCAAGCATGCCAGAGTTCTCCAGGAGGACTTACGAGGGAGGGAGGGCCGTTCTGAGTTCCGTACTCCCAACCCCGAGCCTGAGGAGCCATACGCAGAAACGATCGAGACGTGGCGAAACGATCGGGAGGAGGCGGGAGAGGACTTCCGAGCCAATGTGACGGCGTCCCCAAATCCAAAGCATGGGCACGATGACATGGAGGTTGACGACGAGCCTGGACCATCGTCAAAACGCGTGCGGAGGGTCTGATGATGAGCCCATGGTGCATTTATATGACAATTTGTTAACGCCGCTGGTGTCGTTCACCTCTTTCCCGTGGCTTGTATCTAGCTTGGACTAAAAATGAACGCGGTGAAGGTATATTTTCGTGCTTGTGAATCCTGGCAGTGGGTAACGATCAGCTCAACCGTCAGCACTACGTCAACATGTTGGCTATCCTCACTGCACCATATTTCCAGAAACATCATACAACCACAACTGGAAGATGAATCATCCAAAATGAAGCAGAGACGATTGACCTTGCCACTTCTGCTCTCGCTCGCAAAAAAATGATGATGTACGATGCATGGAAGACGACCAGTAATTGACTCTGCTGCATCCCTTGTCTTCGACACATCGGTAGCAGAGACGGGTAAGAATAGCTTCATTTCCAGAGAAATCCGGATGAGTGTGCACTGTCTTGAAGTCGGACAACGGGTGCCAGTGACGCTCAGCGCCCAAGCGCTCATTATTGATTCAAAGGCATGCTATATTAGGAAGGTCTCCAGGTTGATCCTAAGCAAATGTCGGAATCATGTTCCAACCTCTGTGACACGCGTTATAAACCCGGCTTTCCTCTGCGTAATTGGATATCTCAGGCAGTTTATGAGTGAATTTACCACCGCTCATGTCCAAGAGATCTTGAAGATATAATACACAGGGTAGGATCAAGGCGGCCTGGTCAAGGCTGGAGAAACCATAGCGAATTACCATGTGTGTACATCGTGACTCGGAAGCAGATCGTGGACGCAACCTGTCGCTGTTAGTACCTTCGCTCCAGGTCAATAAATACGACTCCGAGATCCTCCTTATTGTGTAGTGGCGTTTGGGAGCTACGGTTGGAAATCTGTAACCGGAACATAACACGGTCGCCTGAGCAAGTGAGCGTGGACAGATTCCGTCAAACCTGAACGCTATCAGAGTATTGACAAGACGAAATCATAACGACTCTTCGCTGGGGCTTCTCCACGTGCACCGGTCAGCATTTACGTCTGAAACACTAGACTTACCACAAGTTGGTCAATAGGACAGCCGCACGGTACACCGCCCGCTCGCGAGCTCAGTCACTGCCGCTGCGGTGGCCCAACCACGCAGCTGTGCTCTGATCGATCGCTGTCAGAACAGACACGCATATATTACACAAGTGGAGGAGGTTTCTCGCACGAGTTTATGATCATCACCTAACGGTGACATACATGGACCAGGACGAACACGCATCACGACGTGATGATGCTTGACCAAGTGCAGGCGTGCAGCAGTACGAATGATCATCTTAGTCATACACAACAGCAGGAAGGAAGATCTCGCCACCATATACATGTAAACGCCGGTACACCCGAACTGGAGTCAGCAGAAGTTACAGAACGAGGAGACGGCTCAGGAGATCGGGAGTCATAGTGGGAAAAGAAGCCAAATTGGGTGTTCGGTCACGCCCGACACCGCATTCCGAATTACACAGCGTGCGTTCTGTTTTCTGCAGTGACAAGTATTCCGCAAGACCGGCGCGGCCGAGGCGCGGATATCGCCTGAGTTACAGTTGGGACACCGTAGTATTCTGTGCCGCCGGCAGTGGGCATAGTTTCCCGTCCATCCACGGCCAGCGTCTTGCGCAAAGCGTCCGGTTTAAACACTGCAGTCTGCAGAGAGCTCAGCGAGAAGCATCCTCGAGCAGGCGCCGAAGTCTAAGCGCCTCGGTCAGCGCTAATTCTCACTCGATCGACTCAAGCGCTTCTCTTGCTGGCGAAGCAGAAGGCTAACGCACGCCCTCCACGAATATTGTCGATCGGGCAGGGCAGGGCACACAAATCGAAGCCTGAAGGCATACCAGCGAACAGAGCAGGTTGCACTGGGTTCGGGTACGACTATCGACGGTGCATCGCACGACGCCCATTGGCAGATCAAGCACAGGAGATGCAGACTGGACTCACCCGCCGGACAACCAATCGCCATCCCAGGGTCCACGAGTCCTGGACCGTCTGGCGCAGGAGAAACCCGAGATCCCGCGGTTCTGCGCACGCACTTGCTAAGGGCTACCGCGAGCTCTGCCTACTGGCCACGAGCACGAGCTTCTCCCACACGAGGCTGCGGACGGACGTGGCCGATCTTGCTGTGCGTTCTGTGCGGGGCATCAGGCCCAGGGCAGGATGTCGTGCTCGCCACGATCAGCCAGGAAGCATAAGGCTAATCTCTGCCTCGCTCAGGCTGGCTGCATGGCATGCAGACCCGTTATGTCAACGGCCTCAATTGCGCAGGATCTTGGAACCTATAGCGTCCAAGCATCTTGGCACGATAGCACGATGGCACGACGCGAAGTTGACAGGCGAAGCTGGGTTTGGAGTATGTGGGGAGAGGGTTGTGGGCAATCGTAGGAACAAGGACCCTTGTTGAGATCTGTCGGGCGTCGCGCAATTCTTGGCTGGCTACGTATTGTATTCCAAAGAGCGTCAGCGGTGTCCGCAGGTAATCAGAGCCCTTGGACCAACAAGAACAGATGACTGGTTGCGTCATAGTCCAGGGTAGGGTAGACAACGGGGCTGGGGATGTGCCCGGGCTTGTGACCGTTGTAGAGGCCGAGACACGGAGGCGTAGTACGGCATGGATACGCCGGCGGTGATGTTCATAGCGCTCCTGCAGTGAGTACAAACTGGTTCCCTCGGATAGAAGCCAAAAGACAAGGAAAATGACATCCGCGAAAGCCGCTACGATCATGATCTACACCCTCATTGGTCAGTTGTTTCATGAGCACTTACCTTGTACGGCGATCGTTTGTGGCCATGGATTGTATCATCTTGAGCGAGCGTCATTGTTGCTTTTCGGGGCAAGAGTGGCACAAAACAGCGGCAATGCAGGTCCAAGATCAAAGACTTCTCGATGCGTATCCGCGAGGGAAGAGGCTATGTGTTCTGCATTAGCGGAATATCATGATCAGCAACGTGTGGATCTCTGCACAGGGCACGAAGAAAGGGGACCCAATTTAGGACGGTCGTAGCCCGAGGGAGATGCCACGAGGCCTGTGCATGCCGAGCGAGGGCAGTCCTCGCCACATACTTATCTGCAAAGCAATGTCCTCAGCGTCCTCCTATCATAGCACAGCATCAGAGCGACGTACCATGCGAGCTGGTCGGAAGGTCAATGTCCGCTGTGCGTCACGCTGCTTCTGCAGGCCAACAATAGACGGTCAAGGCGTAGAGCTGCCCATTCGGCGTTATTGTCGACGCTGCAGAAATATCGAATTCCCGTGAGCGGCATGGATATCCATGTGCGAAACACGACGCGAACAACAAAAGCTAAAATGCAAGCATAGCCGGAGCGCCCATCAAACAACGCCTTCCTTTTTGCAGCGACACGATTAAAAGATGGCAGGTGGACCTACAGCGCACGTATATCAGTCTGCCAGATCCCCACAATCCGATCCTTCACTAGGCGGCCGTATCGTTCCGGCGGGATAAGGACCTGCGCGAACGGTCAGCGCACTCTCACAGTGGCCTTCGCGTGCTGTAACACTCCGACCAGTATCCGAAGCAAGGCGATAGATGGATAACGTGCCTACGCTGCACCAGGCGCGCCTGCAAGGACCGTCAATGAATGGACCGAGAGCATGTACAGCATATATCGCAAGCACGCACGCAAATGAAATGCGAGTGAAATGGGCGCATATGAGTCGCCGTGGCCACGCCGGGCCCAAACGGCGACACCCACCTTCCGTATCTCGGAAGAGCGTGCTCGATTCCGAATCATGTTCTGGTCCGACACGCCTTCCGATGGAAGACACGTGTCTGCGAGAAGACGAGCAAACGCTGGCTGCGGCACCCACCTGAGCCCACAACTTAACGCGACGACGCCACCACGATTGCGAGCGTGCTGCTGTAGGCGCAGGTATTATGAGCGTCGAAGTCCGCGCTAGTGGTGCCGGGTAGGTGCCTCTTGCACGGTCGTGGTCATTGGGATGCCACGATAGCCAAGCTTGCTGGGCAGAGGGCACGGGCCCAGCGCGGGGATAGATAGGCGTTTCCCAAGCACACAGACTCGGAAGACGTGAAGTGCATATATCTGTACCGAACTCGTCCACAACAGGTACCCCTGTCATGCAAAGCAGACAGACGGAGCGGCGAGGTCGACAATCGACGGCATAGCACCGCAGCTGTAACAGTGGCGACGCTGAACGAGGCAGGCTCGAGGCACTATTAGCGACCAGGGGCGGATGTGTCGTACACGATTTCTCGACGTACTGTGACAGTTGATCGAAAATATTCTGTGGCCACGATTTGGGGGAATGAAGACGGCGCATGGGTCTTCCGTAAATGCGTCAGCAGAGGCGTGCACTCCTACGCGAAGCTGACAACCGATGGTTGTGCGGACATTGCGGGTGATGTTTCCCGCCGCCAGCTGCAAGCGTCGCAAAACACGCATGGCATGGCTGAGATTCATACGAGTGGCCCTTGATGCTAGACACAAATGGAACAGATTTTGGTTGTTTAGCATGCGCGTTTCGTTATTCTTTGTGTTCAGTAAGTACCCTACGGCCTATACACCAATATAGATATGCTATGATAGTACAACATGAATGCAATGCGTCAGACATAAAATGCTAGCGTGATGGACCACAGCGCCATCCCGCGGCCGTGCTGCGAGGAGCTGTGTATTGTTGTGGGTATAGATAAGGAGTGTCCAGGCGATGGCAGATGCAAGGGTGGCGGTGTGTATGGTGGTCGTCAAGACTGAATGCAATAAAGACAAAATCCATCAAAGCAATGCAAGAGGGCCGCTGACTACCATGTACATGGTGTGGCGTGCGCGAAAAGATCCCCGTTCTTCGCCTTCTTGCCGGTCGCAGCGGTGACAAACGCCGGTGGCTTGTGTGAAAGCGAGACTGAGGTGGGGACCGGATCGATAGAGATGGGCATGTCGTTGCCCGAATGTACGATCCGCGCCGTGTAGTCGTCGTACCCCGGTGGCGTGGGTGGTGGCGCAGACGAAGCGGGAGACGTCGATGTCGAATGCGATGATTCGGGCGTATCGGGTGTGTCTGGCGACGAAGGCGGCGTAATATAGGAAGGGGGAAGGTGGGTCGAGGACACAGGCGGCGATGTCGGCTTCGGAGGTGAAGTCGACTGTTTCGTGGCAAACGACGGCGGCGACGCCGGGCCCGTAAGAGCGTAGGGAGTCGTCGAGGGAACCGGCGTAGGTGCAGGCGAGGGCAACACGTACGTCGGGTAGGGCCCCATGCCCTTGAAATCGCGCCGTACCTTGGCTTCGAACTCCTTGAGCGCACTTGGCTCAATGTTCAGCTGCCACTCGAGGTACGAGCACATTTCCCGTTCCATCTGGTTGATTTCCCGGAGGGCAAACATGCCCTGGCCCACTATTGACCAGGACTTGTTAGAATAGGTGTCGTCGCAAATCACCTTGGACGCAATCATAAAGGCGGATATGAATAGTCGGTGCCCGGAGGACCCGCGTGCGGCGGGAAACCGGGCTTTTAGCCGCTGGAGGAGATAGAGAGCGGCGAACGTCACGGAGGAATGCAACCGCGTTCGATGGAGAGCGTATGCGATGAATAACGCCAGCGGTGGCGACGGCGTTGGTGGATGGGTGGTTGAGAGCGGCGGTAAGTCGGGACATGCGAAAAGATGCGTGACAAAGCGGGCGCAGAGTCTCGCGGTGTCTTCGTGCCCGTAATACGGGTCGGGCTTGAAGATCCAAAGGTGTGAGCGCCAGCAAAGCTTGAGGATCCTACATCACGTACCATCGAATGTTGCGCTGGCGGGGCTGGTCTTGTGGCAACCTTGCTCGCTCGCCGAAAAGGCGATGGATGGCGAGGAGCTGGTGGGCCTGACACAGCAGCCATGTTGTGGAAGACGAGAGTCGGTGGTGGAGGTTGAGGGCGACAGGATGGCGCCTTGGGATACAAAGGTACCGGTGGGGAAGGTTCTGAGGAGGCCGAGCGTTATAAGTAAGGTGCTTGGAGAAGAGATGGGCCGAGAAAGGAAGAAGGGGGTTCTAAGTTGACGGAGCTTTGCACATGGGGGTGAGGGGGCAGAAAGCACGCTGGCGGAAGCAAGGCTGGTAGATAAATCCGAAGTCGCCTTGCGCTTGGGGTGCCACAAGCTCATCAGTCGGAGGCACGCAAACGGGCCTCATCAGAATATACGAAAACAGTTTTATCCACGCGAGGCCCCAGCCCCCGGAGAACTTCCCCATCCGGTAGTCGCGCCTCGCGGCACCTGATCCGGCTCGGTCCGTGCCTCGTGGCCTCGCCGAAAGGCACTGCAGCCGGCACGGCAACCATCCTTTTTCGGATAGAAAACTCACCGTGAGAGTTTTCGCCCGCACTATTCTCAACGCGGCCACAGCGTGTCCACTCCCTAAATGAAGCCCTCTCGCTTGCGAGCCTCGAGGCTGCCCATGCACGATCCTGGTCACTTGCTCTTATCATGGCGGGACTGACTGTTTTGGTGGATATCGGGAGGAGGAGGATGTGAGGGGGAGGAGTTCGTAGTCTCCTGTTTCCGTCGTCCCATATATACATTTGCGCGCGCTGCGGAGGCGCCGATTTTCAAGGAGCATTCGTGTTTGCTCTTGTTTGCTGACTCCATCGCCACACCCAGGCTACGCTGGCCGGACCAAAACCATCCCAGACATCGGACAGTAGACCGCGGCGCGCGGGGCTTCCGCTCTCATATGCATAACACAGCCATCTTGGTCTCACACTGCTCCGCACCTATCCTGATGGATCCGCAACGTGTTGCCGTCGGGCGTTGGGGTTAACCGCGACTCCCGCATCAGGTAGCTGTCCATCTTGCTGATCCCATACCAGGCCGAACATGTCGGGAGTCGGGATGTCTCACTGACTTCTCAATTGCAATATCCGGGGCGGCGTCGGGGCTCCAGCTGTCTCGTTTTCTTTTCACATGAAAACTTTTAGGCCTCAGGCTGCCTCAGGTCCACGATCGCGGTTACGTCCGATCATGCTCGTCCCATTGTGGGTCCTGGTGTACTTACTCGGATTTGTATCTCGGAACGTATTCAAGAGCGATACTCGTCTTCCATTCTCCGTGCTGCTATCCCAAAGCAGTACAATAGCCACGGCTACTGAAGCTTGCGACTATAGACGGCCTGTCTTTTGTGTTCAAATGCAGTTGGCCGCTACTCTACTACGCCGTTGTGGCAATACCGGCAGCGTCGACACATCGCACGGCCCATGTGCCTTCGCCACAGCTTCACGCCCCATCAGCTGACGATCTTGAAGTAAGTGCCGCTTCTTCGAATTGCTGAGAACGGCCTGTTTGCAGCTGCTTCTGCGCATACACGCCACAAGAATCCGGAATTCAGGTTATCTCGCCATGATCGCGGGACATCGTACCTCATCCGTCTACGTTCGGTCCAGTGCGTGGACGTGCTTCCGTGACGTCCGCCACGCCCGGGAGGGCCTATTGCATTGATGTACGTATGCGACGTACGTATATAGCCTTGTCAAGTTGTGTTGCGGCCTGCGTCGTGACTCCGACTGCATGCTTCGCGCTTCGCTCTCATTGCCTGTCTTGGCTGCGATCGCGCCGATAGGCATAGAGTACACCGCGCCAGGAGTTCTCTCGAGTGGGGCTTGCACGTCGTGGATAACGTGGCTGCTGCTATGCAGGACTTGCTCTCCAGCCGCCTAACGTCGACCAGTTGGTGTCAATGCTGCAGCATGGTTTTTCGCGCGGCCGATCGTGATTCCCATTCTGCGCTCAAGCTGTGGGCGGGCAGTTGGACTGTGTTATGTAACAGCTCGCTGCCAATTCGGCACTTGTCATAGGATGCATCGTGCAGTCTATCTTGGGCATCTCGTTACTCCGCTCCAAGCTCTGCATTCAAAACGGCCAGCTCGTCGCGAACTGCATGCGCATTCCTCGCCATGATCCGGCGCGTACATTCCGTCAACTGACGCAAGGATATCCTATGCTTTCTCCATTTGTGCGTTACAGTTCCAGCGGGAGCAGCGCCATTAATGCCTTCATTACAGCCGGTGATTGTTATGTTGATGTCTGGCAACGTACGAAACATTGAACCAGTCATTAGCGCTTAAATGTTCGCTGCTAAAATGAATTCTGCTGCAGTGGTCTTCCAGGTTGGACCTTAAAGGCGTGTCCTTGCAGGACGCGGAATTGGACGCCTGTGCACACGTTGAGTCCACTTGGCGGCAGCGCCGGCGTGCAATTCGATGCATCGCAGTTGACGTCAATGATACTGGCTCGACGGTCGTCTATCTGCGATGCTTGTGCGTTTACGTACTCGAGTCCACATTGTATGTGGCGTCTTCCTCCTGCATTCTCATTCACTTACTTAGATGATGCATTTCGCTGTAGGTTTTGACGCGGCATACTCAGTATGGCGACTCCGTGCAGGCGCCCCGTGCGCGGGTTCTTGAACTTCTTGTATGGGCATCTGAATTGCATCATTGCATCGGGTGTTGGGACGTTTGGATTTCCCAGAAAGCCAATGATTGATGGCGTACATGCGCAGCCCACTCGGACTTATCGCGATATCTGGACAAATTCCCGCCTTTCACTGTCGACAGTGGGCTCTTGACGGACCGCAGGCAATAAGCAGAAAAGCGTACTCTCGCGCCATTGTTTGATATGCAGACTGTGTGAGTTTGTTCACCGACCCTAGACTAAAGGTCACTACATCCACATGATTGCGATCTGATTTATTCTTGTGCAGACCGCTGCGCAAACGACATCCCCATTGTCTCGCTCTATACGGCATCCCTGTCGACTCCATTCTCTTCTGTTCCACGGATATGCACCGCTCAGCAGGACATCCCGAGCACGTCATCTGCGAGTCGTTATCGGTACTGAATGCATGTCGAAGCATAAGATCCACCAGCGCCCGGAGGTCAACTTTGAGTGGGTAAGTATGTCCAACCATTGCCACACCCACTGGGTCCGTGATCATTGCTCTCGGTGCTTCAAATCCATCTATCAGTAAGCAATTCGCAAACTGTAGCCAATGTTGTTGACGCGCTGACTAACGTGAGGTCGAGGACGTGTCAGGTGCTCGTGGCAGAATGGACAAATTTGGTGCGAACGTTCACTTCTACATCCGTCCATGAACGGCCTCGGCAGTTTGCCCCCTCAGTTTCCGGAGGCTGGTCGAACGTTCTCCTCGCTTCTAGCCGTCGAGCGTCCATTGTTTTTCATACACTGAGTTCGAGTGCCCTGACGCGCTCCGTGGTTCCGAGCCGGGTCCGATTCAGAGACTTCGCAGTCTGGACGGGTCGTCGATTAACGCGGCTCTCCAAGTTCAAAGCCTCCAGTTTCTCATGCGAATGAAGGCCGCCACCGATCACCAGCTGGGCATTGGGTGGCAGCGGCAGCATACGATTGCTGCCTTCACCACGGTACGTGTCAAAACCTCAAGTTGTGGGCCGTGCGTGCCGCATGAACTGAAGTCTATTGCAATTCAGACTGGCTTCCCATACAGCGTCCTAGTGGCGTGGGGAAGCTACAGAGAGGCTGTGCGCTTCTGGGTCCAGGGCGTCCGAGGCAATTGGTCAAATTCTGCTTCCGCGTTCGGCATCTCGCAATGTGCTCCACTCGTCCGCGCGCCGCAGCGCGTGCAATAGTACTCCGCAACTTTTAACCATGAGCCCGGCGCACCCCCTTGCCCCCGCGACCGGCCGAAGCGGGCCTTCGAATTTCAACTGTGCTCCTGACTGTTTGGCGCCGTGCACTCTGGCAGTGGGACGTCCGCCATGGATGGTTGTCACAAGGCTGCAGCTGGTTGCGAGCACATGCTGAACTAGCTATAATGTTGGAAATTGCGCGCGCGATTGACAGCCTGGCCGCAATCAATGCACGGATCAGTACTCGGCGCTCAGTGTCGATCCTATTTTGGCGATGGCCTGGTGCCTGGCTGGAGTAGACATGTCAAAGGCTCTACAGAACGCCCGGCGGGCCACACATCTCCGACACAATGCTCGGGATAATCACCCGCTTTCGCGCTTGCTGAGCACCCCTAGAATTTGTCTGGTGTAGGCTCGTTCGCCGGACGCCCGTGGCGCTCGGACAGTGTGTGGCTCCGTTTGAAGCCGGTCAAATGTTTGGCTCTCACCGCCGGATAGCCCGTACCGATATCGGGATATCCGCTCTGCATTCTTTGCTTGACCTGTGCGCTCTATCCGCATGCAATGTCGTGATTCGCCGTCGAAGCCAAACGACATCGGGCCGCTCACCAAGAAAGGATGCTTGCCACTCGCACGATCGTGAGTGGTGCTTCCAAGACATGCTGGTGTTCTGCGCGTGCGGATTCTCTCTCGATATCTGTCTACCCGGGCCAGTCAAAGTCGACTGTGTTCAGGACATGCCGGCGTAGGCCTGCAGGATCTTCCTACTAAATCCTCTCTAGCAGATGATGTCACGCTGAATAGCCGATATTCCAGTGCAGTCATATCTGCTTTCGCGTACGGACGATCATTCGCGATCTGGAAGATTCGGAAAGGTGCAATTGCGCCTTGGGTAATACGCCTACGAGTCGTACCAGAGATAACGAAGCTGCCATATATGGATGGTGCTGGCGGAGTTGCTATGCGCAACGAAGGCAAGTCTGGTGTACTGCGTGGCGCATAGACCTCTGGACTTGGGTCGCTTATGACGAACGTCGCTGAAGTTCGACCTCACTCTGTAGCTGCAGGATCCTGATTGCTTCGGATACGCTCGGACCCTCGTTGAACGTGCGTAGATAGCCAAGCTCGCTCACCCATACAGGCTGATCCAGCTTGATCACGGTTGAATTCTTGCGAGCCTTAGTCCACTGACGCATGCCTCACGTTACTTCGGAGGCCTAGTATGGGCCCGGAAGCATACAATGACCAGTGATCCGCGAACGCGACCGGACTGCACTTCCGGATCATCGGCGTCCCCTTCGACCTGACCAGATTAATCTCCACTGGGACGAGGCACTTACGATTGCAGGTTTATCTGGTGAGTTGCAGCGTATACCCAGCTGGCCGAGAACGAGAGCGAGAGCGACACACACTCAATATACTCGGCGGCCGTCTCGTTATCCAGGTGCCTGTCTCAGCCGCTCAGCCACTGTCCGACATCAAAACAAAACATGTATGGCAGGTATGCTGGATGATGAGTTTGCCCGAAGCTCAGCGCACGCACGAACCACTTTCGGCAAAGTGCTGGGTGCCACTCGCTGAAGGTTCCAGTTTGATGCATTCCCGTAAATTGCAGAGGCAAACGCTAGATACGGACAAGCTTGAGGAGCACTGCACACTAGTCGGCATCGACATCGATGGATTGGTTGAGTGCCAGACGTTGCGTACATCGACGCCACGATCAACGCGCTCCCCTCGGGCCCGTTGTCTTGGATGTCGATGAATGTTTGGACTCCAGCGTGATGAGGGCCAAGAAATAGACCGACACTCATCGCGACGTTCGACCGATATCTATCATTCTTCATCTATACCAGCCGTTCCTCACTGGCTTGCATCATGGCTCTACGGTGTTGTTATCGGCTAGCATGCGGTGCCACCCGACTGCCCTTGTGGGGAACTTGGGAGCTGCCACTGGGGTATAACCGCCGAGGACAGTCAGCCACTGGCAGTGCAGAGGACAGTTAGTGATGATGTATACACGCGCCACTCCGAGGTATGACGCTTACTTCAAGTAGGATCTAGCGCGCGTCTTTCATTCTGACTCCTTGAGGACATCTGTGTGGCACTGGGACAAGATCTGACCTTGTGGCTGGAGATTTGATTCAAACGACAGCTGTAGCCGATGCTTCTCGGAGGAGGTCGATGTCCACCCTAGCTGAGAAGACATTTGATCGCATTATCCTGGATACAAGTGTCTTGTTCTCCATTCCTTGTCTAAGACACTTTTGTCTTGATCGGATCTTGATCATGTAACTGTCATTTCTCCTCGGGTTCTCCGCTAGACGAGCGAATATTTCCGAAGCGCCAATCTACACATGTTTAGAAGAGCGCCGACCAAGCATCTCACCTCTGGTCGCCATATGTGCTCAAATCCGATTCATTCACCAGAACGGTGAGCATGGGATGTCATGCTGGACATCATAACTGGTTTGCGGCACAGCTCCAGAGAGATACCGCAGTATTCTCCGCGACAAAAGATACGATGGTGCGTGCGTCCCATCCAACCTTCCGCTATTCCCTAGACTCATACTGGCATCAACCTTAAGCCACGTTCTCCAGTTCGAAGATGAGTACACGTCACCTACTGGTCTGATGCTCGCAAAGGCTACTAGCTTTTCAACTTTCCTATTCTGAGGGTCCGCGTCTTCACGAGCGCTTCATTTGCCGCCGACTGCGATAGGACAAGGACCAGGCGTGTATCAGACTTATTTTGCAATCTGCAAGCGTTAACACTCACCGACGTCGCAGAATGTGTCCCTTCCATTCTACATCATCAAGCCAACTTCCCCCGGCGCTGGTGCACCGGCGGCAGCCTCTGGTAGCCAGGCCGGGAACCGGTTCTGTTCGCGAAGAGGATCACGAGCCGTTCAGAAGTCAGACATGATCATCACATGCGGAGCGGAGGTTGTAGAAGGATATGTCCCCTGTGCCGCAAACTCTACTGCTGGACAGTCAATTGGTGAGCTACATGCATCTACCGTGTGAGGCGTTGGGTTGTGAGTTGTCTCGAAAGTTGCTGCGTAGCCAATCTGCGCTCATGAGGTTGGTATAGGAAGCTTATGGAAGCATCAGGCGTCGACGAGCATAACAATTAAGGAGATGCGCGGGGACTTTTGTGCCGTTTGACTTGCGGTTTCGGCGCGCGACTTCGAATGTCGTCTACGACTGCTCATTAGCGCTGCTCATAGGATGGAGGCGGACATACCCTGTGCCCAAGGCCCTCAAACCTTCTGAGATAGTTACTAGGATTGTTCTGGCCGAGATGGAAGTGGTCGGCGGGGACCGCTGATCGTCAGGTACGGTGGCCTCTGACAGTTGCCAGCAGGGGCACTGGCTATAATGGCTGTCACAGTGCAGTGTGTTGTAGACCGTTCATTTCTGTGAGGCAGGGCACCGTGAGGTCCCTCGGTACGAGCGCGTTAACGTCGCGGTATCTTCTCTTCTGCTGCAATAGAGAAGGAACGAGGCCGGCCACAGACGATAAACCCTGTCGGTGAATCGATGATTGCGGTCATATTCGCTGCATCCTCGCGATGTCCGAGAGCGAGCTAGCCTTGGTCCACGGCACGCGCGATAAGACTTCGAAGGCCAATGTGTAAGACAATTGCGTGAGCATCTAGAGAATCAGCGGAAGGAGTCAATCGCACGCCAAGCGCGAGTCGAGCTAAGAGTCTCGCGAAGTTCAAAGGGCGCGCGTTTTGCTCCGCCATTCGTGTGGGAGCAGCATGGCATAAGGCTTTGATGCGCGTGGTGGGGTCAAACAGGATTCGAGACCAGCCATATCTTTGCGTGCTGCAATGTTGCACCAGCGCCGCAGATACGTCTCTGCGAGCGGATTGGGTAGAAGCTGCCGTTCGTAGTGCGCGATGTGCTCTTCCGCTAGCTTGCACGACATATAGACTGGGAGAATGGATGCGATGCACCGCCATGCATCCACGAATGGATAGACTGTATGTCTAGTAATCGACAAGTGATGCTCCTCCTTTATCGACGCTCAGTCGGATGCGGTCGCCAGCGCTCACATCTTTGAACTGCAGGGAGAACATGGAGTCAGTTCCTTGGCCCATTGATGTGGTTAACCAAGATGCCGGCCAAACGAACAAAACGACCTACCGTCAGCTCTCGAGTCCGGTGCAGACTCTCGATCTCGTCTACCCTGTGGCGCACACTGTCCAGTAGGTCGTCAAAGCCATCCTCTTCGACCACCTCTGCCGCAGCGTGTAGGAGAAGGATTGAGTCCGGGGTAACATCGTGATTTGTCTGAAGGTGAGACTGAATGTCCCAGTCTCGAACATAAGGAAGAGCACTCACGTCAATGGCAATAATATTGGCGCGATCCAGGTCTACATAAATTTATACTTGTCCTGAATGCAAGAGGGATTCAGACATACCTTCCAGATAATCTGGGCGAGTCATAATTTGTCGACATCGATACTGAATAACAGCAGAGTCAGCAACAGGTTCTGAAAACAACCCGGAGGGGCTAGAATGTACGTACATAGGATATCTTGGGCAGCGGAAGTTCATCGAGGCCACTAGGTGATAGCTTCCCCGCTGCAATTGCCTCTTCCCGACGCAGCTCGTCGGCTCGACGCTGACGGACAAATTCGCGGAGGAGCAGCCACGAGCATGAGCTCCACTTCTGCTCGTCCATCACGTCGTCGTCACAGTCTGGGATGAGCCCTATCTGACTGAGCAGCCACCCTTTCTCAATGGCTAGCATGTTGCGTGCCTCCTCGAGCATGTCGCGCGACTTGCACACCCGCGACAGATACGATAGCCGCCCACCAACGATGGAGACAACCTTCCTGCATGTTTCGGTATCTTCGAGGAAGTGCTTCTCCGCCTGCCTCATTTGTGAGACAGCTCGTAGTCCTTCCCTGAGTGTGAAGTCTGATACCGCCACAACCTATGCTGTGTCAATGCTGGGAAATAAGGATACGATGAATGGGACTGGCCTGCATTCTGCTTGCACTCTTCCCTACAGATCGGAGACATCAGCAAGGCGAATCGTTGGAAAAACTAGTCACTCACGCATCACAAAGAACGGCCAAGAGTCGTCGCTACGATTCATCGCTTCAGTACTCTACTTCACCTGTATCAAGAGGATATCGCTAACGCAGAAAAGACCATGGTCAATATTCCTATTGGTGTTAATTCAGACTGATGCACAGGTACCGTAGGATACAGTACACACCGCTGGCGGCCCAGGACTCAGCACGCTGCTGGAGTTGTAGCAGCATATTTCGGCCATCGTCATCATTTTTGAAGAACTGCATGTTGTTGAAAACCAACACCAATGGACGGCCTTTTCGTCGCGAGTAGCGTAATGCCACTTTCTCTAGTTTGTTCATTGCTGGGGCACATGTCAAGTACGGTTCGGTGCACATGATGATGATAGCTCACCCCGTTCAATATCCAGAGCTGCACCACCTTACAGGGGGGTCAAATTACTGTTCTTCCTGATCAATAATGACAGTGGTTACCTTCCCTTGGATCCCGCCTCTGGAATAAACCCGTCTGCGTATCCTCGTTGAATTCATAATTAAGAGCCTTTCCAAGGCGAAGCCGAAAAACTTCGAAATCAGGGTGGACTTCGCACATCGCGACACCCTCGGCGGCGATGGCTTGCATCGCGTCGAAAACCATGGTTGTCTTTCCCGTTCCCTGCATGGACATCACGTCACCCGGGCCTGAGCGACAAATATTGCTTGAAGCAAAGGAACTGCATACCTTGGGTCCGAGCAGAATAAAGTAGTGTCCAGACTCCCTGCCTTGAATTATACGGTCCACGAAGTCTTGCTCCCTCCGGCGTAAGTGTTCTGTCCATGGGCCATCACCATCCCCCCTTAGAATATCTTCATACTGGTTCTTGGTGTGACTTGCCAACTCCAGCGCTGGGTCGTAACCGGCGGCGAACGCGAGCTCAATCTGCCAAGAGTGTATAGCATCAGCGGAGTGCAGACGGCAGAGTGTATAGAAGCCACACCTTGTCGAGTACATTCCTCTTGTACCATTCGACATAGGCAATACCGCCCACAAACACTGGAGGAGCCTGTTCAGTGAGGTCCTAAACGAACATGAGACCAGAGAAAAGACGATGGTCCACTGTCATATCATCACACTTCAAAACACGCGCGACCTCTGACGGTTCATGCTTCAGTATTTCGGTCGACCTCCGCGCACTTGGGCCGTCTATTTCAAGTTGATCGTAGCAGCAACTCAGCCGTCAGACCGTCCACATCTCGTTAGCACAGCAAGCGCTGAAATTTAAGCCGATAATGTCATTGTCAACGACTGCAACCAGCGAAGAGACTCTTCATCTACGCGCCCCTCGCAGGATGTTATTGACTCAACGGTGCAGCCTGACAAACGCTGGCTTTCCACCATAATTGAGCGAGTGACAGTCGGCACATCTCATCACAGTCCACGACCCTGGCCTATCGAAAGACTGAACGACCATGCGCCGCCCAAATGCACCGTTTGGAAAAGCGCGCTGGACGTGGAACCTCACGATACGGTGAAGGAACAATTTGACTCACCCATGCCAAGACCAATTACAGTTGTCAGAGCCGCATCAGCAACGGAGGAGCCCGTGGTGGGCATCCCACCTCCGAGCCCTCCATAGCCAGTAGACGGGCGCTGAATTCGAGGATTGCGAGGCTCACTAGGCCCATCGGTGTTGCCCAGCCGTTCCGTTCCGCTATCTGAGGCCTTCAAGGAGAAACGTCGCGCAGGAATACCATTCCCTCCGAGCGCATACACCGATGGGGTGTGCGTCGTTCCAATGCACCGCAGTCCGCGATTAGACCCAAGGATTTTGCAGCCTCCAACTCGACATGCGTACAGGGTGTTGCCAGACAAAGCCAGAGCGTTCATGAAAGTGAGAGTAACAGACAGCGACGTTTCGGCGCTGCCTGCGGCATCATGGTCGCTCAGAATTGGCCAAGCCTCTCTGAAGGCAGTGTCACATCAGCGCTAGGATGTGTGACATGACCATCACACTTGCGCTTGCTGTCGTGACCGTTTGGCGGTGACTACCAACTCACCTCTCACTCTCTACCACCACCGTGCTCAACTATCGAAGATGGCGTTCGGGCTAACTATCGGAACGGAACGAGCGACGACACTACAAGTATGTTCATCGCTTTTTTCGGTCTTTTTAAAGCTCACTGCGGCGGCCAGAATTCAATCCAGGATGAACTCTTGAAACGGGGGTTCAGCCCCGACGCAGGTTCGTCTGACACAATTGGCAATGTTACGATGGGATTCACACTCGCGGTAGATCCAGTCATGGCGGAGTATATCACAATCATGATCATTAACAACAAAACCCAAGGTGCGTCCCAGTGCGCATCCTGCTGAACCACTCCACTGACGACGACACAGCTCAAATATCCTCGGAGTTGGAAGATTGTGAGTTGTCTCTGCAGTTTCTACTCAAGAGCACTGTCGTTGACCTCGGGTTGTAGTGATTGGGTCGGACTTTGGTGAGTCGTGCGAGCGCCAATATCGAGGCCCCATACTCACTGTATTGCAGACGCAACATTTGTCGACTGGCTGTTCTTGGAGGCCGCAAAGGGTGCACCCGAGTCTGAAGCCCCTGTTTCCCCCGCCGAGCCATCCACTTCCCAGCCTTCCGCGCGCGAGTCTCCCCCACACATCACCCAAGAGGCCCAACGGCGACCGCCAAATGGCCCCCGTTCAGGCGTGCCCCTCTACCAGCAGGCCATATCTGCCGCGCTTCCATCCCCGTCCCCCACCGCCCAGAAACGCACCGCCTCCGCCCGCTCCCCATCGCCGACGGGCCACGCGAACAAGTCGCGCCGCACGGACCTGCCGACAGGCCCTCGCGCGATGCTGTCGCGCGATGGTCCGGGCGGGTCAGCGCCCAATCGCAGCTTGCTGGAACGTATGGGGCCGCGCAACGGGCACGGGCCATACCCGCCAGACGACATCCAGGCACGGATAGACACCATCACAAATGCGTCGCCGGAGCAGCAGATGATGATGATGCAGGCGGGCGGGTTCCCGATGGGGGGCATGGACATGAGTGGGATGGCGGGGATAAACCCGTTCGCGCTGCAGGAGATGCTCATGGCGAACATGGCGATGATGTCGCAGTTCGCGGGGGCGATGGGCGTGATGATGCCGCCTGGTGGAGGCCAGATGATGAATGGTGGGTTCCCTGGCATGGGCCAGGATATGGGGATGTTCAACGGCGGGATGAACGGGATGCAGCACGGAGAGGGGGCGGGGAGGGGGCGGCTGAGGGGAGGAAGGGGCGGACCGGGACAGCGAGGGCGATCAAGAGGCGGTCATACAGGCTTGAATGGCCCGTCGGAGAACGCATCGGAACAGCCAGCCGCGCCCACACCCGCCACGCCGGCTGTGGTTGCGCCAACTCCAACACCGGCAGCATCGATGTCGTCAGTCGTGCAGCCAGTGGTGCCGACGACGTCTGCACAAGGGCAAGCGCAAACGCGCCCCGGATTTGTGCCGCCGGAACGACCGCAGTCGCCCACACTTTGCAAATACGCCCTAAAATGCACGAATCCCACGTGCAGGTACTCGCACCCATCGCCTGTAGCGACGGCAGAGAGTGGGGTGGTACTTAGCAACGATCCATGCGAGAAAGGGAAGGATTGCAAGGACAGGGACTGCATCAAGGCGCATGTTAGCCCTGCGGTGCTGAACCCAAATGGTATGTCGACTACGGTGCTGTCTCGTTCTGCTTGCGGTTAATTGATTGTCTTCAGCGGCCGAGCATTTCAAACCGAACACGTTCGTTGCTCCACCACAGGCTGCCGCCCATGCGCACCCGCAGACGGCGTGCAGATACGGCTCCGCTTGTACACGCCAAGGGAACGGCTGCCCCTACTTCCATCCCACCCCGCGTCCCGAACATAAAGCACCCTCAGCGGTTCCATGCCGCTTCGGGGCGGCGTGCACGCGCGCATCGTGTGTATTCCAGCATCCGGAGGGGCGGGTGCTCCCCTCGACGTTCCACCGCGGGCTGTCGACGTCGGCGCCGCTGGTGAGCGTGCAGACACCGGAGACGGGGTCGATGGGAGGGCCGAGTCCCCATCGCAGCATCACGTTCAACAAGACGGGCAGCGCAGCGCAGCTGGAGAAGAAGCTCAAGGACATGGAGTTGAAGAAGAGTGAGGCGGAGAAGGCGGTCGCGCAGGCGGAGAAGGCGGCGGCGACGGCGACGGCGACGGCGACGGGCGGGAAGAAAGACGACCCGTCGAAGCCCGTCAGTATTGCTGTGTGAGGGGTGCTGGGCGTGCATCCGGACGCGGTAGATATTTTGTACTATTTTATGTTCTGTGACTGGTGTGCTCTAATGTCTCGTCCGATTCTCATCCTTGTGTTCCTATGTGGTAGCTACAGAGAGCTCGCCGGAGGGAGGCATGCGGAATAACAACTGGTGTCGTGGAGGTGCGCGCAAAGACGCGTACTATCCTGTCTGTCCCCTCCTGATCGGTCCGTTCTGAACGATGCGAGAGTGACACGAATATGTTGCTCAAGTCTGAACGCTGCTAGGTGAGAGCGACATTTTATGCTACGATCAAGATCGCGCTCACACAATATTGTTTCTTTACTACTTCACCATCCTAGACACCATCTTGATCTGCGGGAGGATTGAGGTCAAATCGCTGTGATACAACACAAACTGATCCTTGCCGGGCGCCCATTGCACGATACAATATTCGTCATCTCATCATATTTTCCTGCTGCAGCAGATCCAGTGCCTCGTCTTCTGTGAATTGTGAGCCGTTGTTGTACCTCTCGAGTTTCTGTTCAAGGCGGTAGATCTTGGTGTGTCATGCATTCTATATTCTCTCTCCGTCTCGACCTGTGAACATCAAAGAGCTGTTTGAATGGAACAGCCCGCTGGAGGCTGATTATGCATGGGGACTGGAGTGCTTGTGGTGTTTTACACATGGACGAGTTTCTCGTTTTCTGTCTCTCAGGATCTGCAAATGTTTCTCCGTGGCGGCTAGATTGACTATTAACTGCCCTTGAGTTCTGTGTCTAGCCTCCGCGTTCTTCTTCATCGAAACATCATTCTACCTGGGGTCGTGTCGACGCAGTTCATCTCGTATTCCCGATTCCATTGTGGGTTGAAGTATACTATCTTTGTCCGTATGTCTGACAAACTTGCCGAGCCTTCAGAGTTGAACCAGAACGCAGGTAGCTGGTCGGTCGCGGAGCATGGATCCCGCAAGCGGATCGGGGTCAACAGGTCACGTGTACGTGTCAGTCGCGTCGCGGTTTGTTGAATGC
This sequence comes from Amylocystis lapponica, assembly GCA_022376435.1. Classification (NCBI taxonomy): domain Eukaryota; kingdom Fungi; phylum Basidiomycota; class Agaricomycetes; order Polyporales; family Postiaceae; genus Amylocystis; species Amylocystis lapponica. Next base: position 62,202 of record JABYQE010000057.1, read on the forward strand.
ACGTGACATGAACGAGCTGTCAACTGTCAAGTTGGTTTATATAGCTGTCAACGGGGTCGACCCCGGCTTGTCTCCTCCCTCTACCATCCCCTCCTCTGCGACATCCCCCCTGCATGTATATATTCTCCGCCACCCCCAACCCCAGGGCCTACGCAGCCCTGCGTGGGCCCTACATCGCTCCTCCGTCTGCTGCTGCTCGCCTCGGTCGCCGCGTCTTCGTCACCAAGGACGAGTACAGAGCATGGGTCCGTGCCGACATAGGTCTCGCTTGCTACCACCGGGCTCTCGCCGCCGCTGCCTTCAGCGCAGTCCACCGCAAGCGTCGCCAGCTACTTGCCGAGGTCACCTTCAACGTCGACCTCGCCGACGACGCCCCCAGCCTCTCTGTCAAGCGCAAGCGCATGCCCGACGTCGTCTGTGAGCACGGTTCGGACGAGTTGAACCCGTCCTACGAGCACGGTCAGCGCACCTGGCGCAGGTGCACCCAGGACGAACGGGACCGCCTTGCCAGGGATCCCCGTCCGTACAACACTGATGGCTGGCCAGTCAGTGCCAACCTCGACCTTCAGGTCCGTCCATTGTACCTCCATCGGGATGGTATTAATAGCGACCGTCTCTGTAGACGGGCGCCGTTCGTTTTGCGCCATATGACCTCGCATGGAGGCCTGCAATGTACGCCAAGACTGAGCCACTGTTCAGCATCAACTGCCTCTCCGCAACAGTCCCAGCCCCTGGGGTCACAATGTCTGCCAAGTCTCTTCTGGTGAGCCCCGAGGTACGTGCTCTTCGTTCTCGTCGTGTTGCATTTCCTAACGGGACATGTCAGTCCCTTCCTATCCTCCCCCACGCTGAAGCAGTTCCAATGTTCGTCGATGAAGGTCCCCTCGCCGAGCCGTCTGGCGTTATCCCTTTCCTCCAGCCCCCGGTTCCTATTGCCGCATTCGTGGCTCCTCTCGCCTTCGTCCCTTCGCAGACGTCCACGCCGTGTGTTGTCCTTCAGGTTCCGCTTCCAGTCATCGACGACCCTCCCATGGTGCTCGACACCGCGAACGAGCTGGTTGTGGATGCGTCGGCCGAGACGATGGTCGTGGACTCCACGGAGGAGATGGTCATCGCGAGAAGGAAGGCCCCGAAGCCCACCTCAGATTCCGCAGAAGACCGTGCGATGAAGTCGCTCACACGCATGTTCAAGCGTTTGTCGTTGTCCGAGCCCGCCCAGCCTTCACCAGCACCGACCGTCCGCGCGCGCAAGGCACGTGCTCGCGCGGTTGTCAAGCCGGAGGATGTGGAGATGAAGGATGCCCGTGCAGAGGTACCACATGCACAGCCGGCCAGCGCCTCACGCACGCACGTCGCGAAGCCTGCGCGGAGACGCCTCACGCGGTGGGACGTGGGCCCGGGCGAGGGCCGCAAACGGGCGGTCGCCATCGACGAGGACATCGCGATGAAGGTGGGATCTCCCGTCGACGTGTACGCGCCCATCGCGGAGAGCACCTTCGTGGAGGACACTGAGATGGAGGATGGCGCGGTGGACCCGGACGCCACGTTGGTCGACGTGGACGTCCCCAAGTCTCTCATGGTCGCCGCGGACGCTCCCATGGCGCAGAGTTTCCCGGTCAAGGACGCCGAGATGGATTGTGCGCTCGATCCGGATGCCACGTTGGTCGACGTGGTCCCTCCGGTGCCAGATGTCCCTCAGCCCAGCGTCGTCGTCGCGGCACCTCCCCGCCCCATCACGCCCGAGGCTCCACTTCCGGACGAAGACCAGTTGCCCGAGCCTTCGTCGTCACGCCTTCCCGCCAAGCCGTCTGTTCGAGCTGAGTTGTCCTCTGTCGGTCTTTTGAGCTGGGCGACTGGCAAGCGTATGATGAAGTACCTGACGCAATCTGATGAGCCTGATCCTGTTGACACTGGACCGCCAGAAGACCCTAGTTCTTCCCGCGCAGGTCCGTCGCGTATCCCTACGTCATCGCCGCCTCTCCACGGCCTGGACGTCCCTTCCGGTGAAGCCGGAAACGAGGACGATCCTGCAGACAATGTATCTCTCGGCGACGACGACGACACTCACGACGAGCTATTCGACGGCCCACTCTTCAACGAGGAAGATGAATGCGAGATGGCGTTGCGGGCCTGTGAGGCCGTCCTTGGGTCTCTTTCCTGAGTGCCGCGTGATCAAGTCCAGGCTGCCATTCGCCACTGCCGCTCTGTCTCTGGGACCCTTCTTCTGCGATACGGCTTGCACACTTCGGACGACAATTGACATATACTCCCGATCTTTCTTGGTTCCCTTCTTGGTTTCGATCTCTCTGGTCTGCTCCGGACGTAATTGTGATCTGGCTTGAATATCAAGACATCTATGCGCCCTGTCTGGTTGCCGGGTTCCTCCGTCTGGTGGATGGCTCTTCCTGGTCAATCCCGCGGAACGCTCGGCTCCTCGCGTATAGGACTCGTCTTGGTTCTGTGTCCGATCGCGTCAAAAGTTCAAAAAAAAGTTCAAAAGTCAAGCAAGAAAAAATAAAGAAAATGTCAAAACATATTGGCGTCTGGACTATGTGCGTCTCTGGTCCCGTTAGGAGCTTGTCTGCCGTAGATCTCAAGACATCTACTGTCTGATTCGTTATCGGCTCCGCTGGTACTGGTTGGACTGGTTCTCCTTGGTCAAGGCTGCGGGACTCGTTCAAGTTCGCATCCGGTCGCGTCAATATCAAAAAAAGTCTACAAGTCAAAAGCAAAAACAAATCAGGAAAATCCCGAAAACGAGGGCTCTGGATTCTGGCTCCGCGTTGCGTCTTTGTCTCGCCTGGATATATCTTCTCTTCTTGGCTTGTGACTCGTCCTGTTCCCGCTTCTTGGATTTGTCTGGCCCGAATTTGGTTCTGGTCTCTTCATCCGCTTCGTACTGTTTGCCGTCTTGAACTTGTGCGCCTCGGACTCTCAGCTTCAAGTTCTCCTGGACACGACGATCTGCGCTGGGCTTCTTGTCCCCGGACGACGCCAGCCTGTGTCACATCCTATCGCCCACTCTATTCCGACGCTCGTTTATCTCGGCGACGCGTGCACGGTCGAACATCGTGATCTTCTGTGTCGCCTCTACATCCTACCCCACACTTGGAAAACCTTCCAACACATCGGTGCTACTGGTTCCCTCCCGCCTTACCAGGGCCGATGTCCCTTCTGGGCCGGGTCTGCGTACCGCCTCCATTGCCACGAACCCCGCGCGGTCTCTGCCCTGCCGGATCCGAAGGTGGCCTACTGGCTCCTTGGTCTCCGGCTTCTTTCGTGGTCGCGGTTCGACCCGCCGCAACAATCTACCGACGCTCGTTTGTCCGATTCGCAACCGGAACATACTACTTGTACAGCCTCATCTCTAGTCGGCCGCTCGTTCTTCTCGCCCAAGGGCATTCACGGGCGGACGTCCAGACATCACGTCCGCACACACTATCCTACACTGCGCTCCCCCGGATCGCGGAAACAACTACTCGGCGGAACTTCTGTGTCTGGGTATCGCACGCTCTTGCCCGGATTGGGCTGGTGTTCCTTTACCGGTCGTGACTTGCCGCACAACCTATCGACACTCCTTTGCCTCCCGATTCGCACTCGGGAACTACAGTCTATCCTGGTCCTGGCCTCTCAGGCTCTTGGACTCTGCAACTACGCCAATTTCCTGGCCGTAGTCCGCTACCCACGGCTTTGGCCGTACAGCTTACTGTCTTATTCTGTTGAACACACTATCCGCAACCTATCGATGCTCCTTTGCCACCCGATTCGCACTCGGGAGCTACCTATCCTGGTCCTGGCCTCTCTGCCTGTACGGGCTGACGTCTTGGACTCTGCCACGACGCCAATCTCTTGGTCGTAGTGCGCTACCCGCGGCTTTGGCCGTACATCTTGCTATCCTGTTCAAGATACTATCCACACTCTACTCTACTCGTAACGATCTTCACGCCAACCACAGACTATCATGCGCATGCTGTATCGTTCCTTCCCTGGTTGCAACATTTGTCATCTGCTCTGCCCGACCGCTATTCGCTAAGTGCGTTCTGTCAACTCGGATTGGATACCCTTCGCATCTGGTAGCATAGCTGCCGATCTTGTTGCTTGTGCACATGTCCTGGCTCTGTTCGTCGCTACTGGGCGTTGCTTGGGCGCTCACGCCTCACGAGTTCGGACTACAGCCTACCCTCAACAAATAACCCCACGGTCCCTTATTGTGCCTTGTCTAGTAACCGCGGCCCCTGCGTCGCGTTCGCCTCGGCCCCGCCTCTCCCCGTTCCCGTGCAGCCCACCGTGGACCGCGTTGGCATACACGCGTCATTTACAAAGTGAGCATCCCGAGCTGTGCCGCCGAGATCGTGTTTCTGATGTGCTGCGTCGCGCGACAGTCCCCCGGGCCCTCTCTCTCCGAAGCAAACAAACTTGCTGTGTGTCTGAATCCGTGGCGATGGCGCTCTGGCGGTGCTCCTCGCGAGGGTCGAGCCTTCCGGATATCGTCTCGTCTCCTCGGCTTCAATCAAGCTGCTGCTCGAAATCAAATCCGATGCGCGTGCGTAGTCGTACTAGCGCAGATGTTGGATTTCTTGAGCGCGCTCGCTTTTTTGTTGATGTGGTTGTGTCATGTCTACTCTCGTATTTCTTTGTATCTGGTCTATGCTGTGTCCAATGCATGTCTATTTATGATCCCAGTCGGTGCGGGATAGAGTGGTGCAAGCGCTACGCGATATGTTCCCGATCGGATGCGGGTTACGTATCTCCGGATGCCACATCTATTGGCTAAGTACTTGCTCTTGGGCTTGGAATGAGGTCCTCCCCAGACCTCACTCGTATATATGATTCTGAAAACTGTGGAAGATCTGGTGCTCACAGAGATACAGGAAGTCGGCCGCTGGTAATTTGCTTACTTATATGTCAATGGGCCAGGGCCGCAGAAAGTCAACTTGAACCGTGACATTGAACCGTGACACGGGCATGGTCAGACTTGCACTCGCACATATGGAAGAGGCGCGTAGCTCAGGCCATAACGGTGTTCACACGGCGATACTGACTTTGTGTTTGGTTACGTTGCGCCGCGACTGATGAATTAGTATCTCCAGAGCTCCGAGGGAGGAAATGGTGGAATATCTCGTTCTGTGCATCCAGGTCGAAGACGTCGGGCCCTTACCGTGTATGCGGGACGCATTCGAGGACCGGAACCCCAACGTCCGTGTTGCGTTCGATATCTCCCCTCTCTTCTTCCACAACCATGCGCGTCGTTCACCGGTACGACCGCGGCAGTCTCGGAGTCTACTAGATGACATGCTTTTCCCTCGGTTGACCGTATGGCCTCAATACCGCTCAGGCTCGTGTTACTAGTCGTGGATTGCCGCATGTAGACTCTACTGAAGGCACTGTCGCATGCAAGTACACTCCACAGCACTACCCATGCGGCGATTCTGAGTCTCCGACACTGCCATTTCTCCGCAAAACAACCGTGGCGCCGTGGCTCGTCGTACACTACAGCATTTCTCAGAAGTGCGTCTTGCTCTTCTTCCAGAGATACTCCGGGCCAGCCGCGAACCCCCTGCCTGTCCCTTCTACCAGCCTTCCAATACCGTATACGACCCCGACGCCCACGACGAACTTAAGGGCAAGGCGATCAGGGAGAGTGTGCCCTTCACGAACGGGTGCCCCCTTTCCCCTTATGAAGCTTGGCGGGCTCCGCCGTGTCCTCCGCACGGGTCTCCAAATGTGACTGTCCACAGCGCGGGAGACGTATTCGGGCGGGTCCACCGCTGGAGCGCTGCGAGGCTGCGCCTGGTACCCAACGGCCGCCACTCGCTGGTGGACTGGCGCGACTGGGTGCTTCGGGTCCTCGAATGCGGTGCGTACGTTCTGTTTCTTCTCGTGGGCTCCGATTATCGTCTGGGCTCTGCGGGGTGACCACAGGCCCGTAAGCTCTACAATGTATCCCAGAACTAGGGGGGGGGCTCACGTTGGGCAATAATGCGTGCGTCGACCCGGAGCGGGCGCGAGAGGATTCGGCGATGGAGAGTCGTTATGATGCGGCAGACATCGACCCCGTCGCGCTATTTAGCACTCGTTCCACGCCTTCCTCACGCTGCTGCGCGTTCGACTCGGAAGTCCTGTCAATGTGCTGATTGTCGTCGCCTTATCAGTGTCTAGACATACAGGAGTCCCGTATGCATACGGCCAGCCGACTTGCGGCAGTGCGTGTCCGTTCTGCTGCGGACGCTTGATGGCCTCCATTACCTGCGTTGCACTTAGCCTCGTTGGGCTGTACAGGGCCCGGCGCAGCAAGTCGGCCCCAAGTCCCCGCATGCAGTGTGAGAGCCGGTCGAGACGCCGTCTAGCAGTACGTGCTGTCTTCACTATTCCGTACTCACCGTCCGTTTCTGCTTCGCCGGCTTGAGCATCTCTCTATAGTTCAAGAATGGTGGATTCTCGGAGGAACAGGGCAAGACAAGGAAGCTTCCGCCCGTTGCTTCGAGACAAGCCTTGACCGTCTTGAAGGTTGTTAACATACTGATATGGTGATGGTTTCAATGTTCACCTAGTAGTAACCGCGCACTAGAAATCAATTGCAAAATCAAGGAGCGACTGTCTTCCTCATAGTACTAAGGCTGAAATCGACTAAGTACTAGTTTTCGGAAAGGCTTCTTGTCACCTCCGTGGTACAGTTATTGGCTACAGTCCATGCCTTTCAGATCCACAATGAAGGGTGCGAAGCACTTTGTCTTCGGGTCTGCTTTGCTATAATACTACGGGCTGAACTAACACTGAATATCCGATGCGGTACTTCGCCTGTAGACTCCTCATGATCACATGAACTATACAGTACTTGTCAGTGCCCAGGGCGCGCCCAGTCACAGTGCATCGCGCGCCGCTGACATGCATACCGCTGAACGTAGTGTTTCAACACAGGCATACGTCGGCGTCGAGACGCCGAATGCCTTCCATTCTGCTGTAGTCCACTTGCAAGGGCTATCGGTTCCTTCTCCAGTTGAGATGGCGGAGGCCGCGAGAGTGGCGGGGGTATCAAATCTGGAAACTTCGTATAACAACATTGGCAGTCGGTTGTTGAGGTTGCTGCACGCTCACTTCTGCATTTGAGAGAGGTGATACTGTGCAGCGCAGTCTACACGGCTTGCATTGTCGCGCTGCTCAACATATGTGAATATAGCTTGAGCAAGTACGAGCGGGAGTGCGACCGATAACGTTCCCATCCGACAATTATATCATGGCGCTCAAGCCTGGCGTCATGTTGCCGACTTCCAGATATGGCTGTCGTCTGCGTCGACTGGCGCAGATACGCTGAGCTGAATCCTGCGGTCTGGTTTGCAGCAGAGACGGTGAGTCACGTGAAGCAAACGAGTTTAGGATACTCACAAGGAGCTAGGCCGAGCTTGGGCAATTGGTTCACACAAGCAGTGTGGGTACTCTCGGCCACACCACGATGCGGAGGCAACATAGCCCACCCAACCGTGATAATCAGCAACACGGTCCAAGCTACTGACACGCACAAAAAGCGTTAGCGAAAGCAGTCGATCTGCCCCTAGGCGACGCCGAGATCATGCAAAGCGTTGCAGGCAACTCATCACCGCCCTGACGTCGCAGGAAGCATGCGGTATCAAGATCCATACAAGAGCACGGAAATACGCTAGATGCTTCTGGAAGAGGCGGTGGGATAGGCGCGGTCGGCGAAAGCACGACGAAGTCGTGAGGCTGGCGTGCCGATAGATTCTGCAATATCTGGTTTCGAGGCATTGGAGTGAGCTCAGGCCGCCCAAAACACAATTACTCTGCGGACCTGGAAAATATGGCCGGCGAAGAACAATAATATATGGACCATCTCACCGCCTGGTGTCGTGAAGGCTTACAAACAGGATATACAAACAGCTCCTGCACAATAATTCACGGTGACAATTGATCAAGGCCACAACAGCGAGCAGCATAGATACGCACTACAATAAAGAAAATGGCATGGGCCGGGGAAATCAGGTTGTCCGCCAGGATACAGGTAACAATAGTTGCTTTGCTCGTGGATACCATGTCACGTGACGCCGCATATATGACTGCCGAGAATCTCAGGAAATCTGGCAAAGCGGAGTGTTGACACGAGGCGTAGTTGCATTGGCTATGCGGAATGTTGACATGAGGTGTAGTTGCATTGGCTATGAGCACTGAGCACAGCCTGTGATGCATATAAGAGGGAGCGTGGCGTGGCGTCAAACCCATCCACTCGAACCAAGCTGACACTCACCCCACTATACTACACGCCACCATTTGAACGTCCCGTACCATGGCGATGCACGTGAATGCACACGGTAAGCCGTCCAGCATCGGTCGTGTCCCATTGTCTTAATCGCTCATGTGGCGCACCCAGTGCCGACACCAATCGACACCATATTCGCAGGCTTTGTTGAATTGGACGATGATACCGATTTCGAACAGACAGACGAACCAGAGACCACCAGCGAAATCCAAAGATGCTTGTTCAGTCCAACCCAGTTCATCATGAACTGCTTCCTCGCGCTCTTCGTTAGGGTGTGGAGTGTGGCGCCGAGGAGACCGCTCAGGAAACCCCGCATCGTACACCTATCCGGAACCAAGCGACCACGTAAAGCAGCGGATCAAGATGGTCTGGATTTCAGCAAGCGGCTCGAGGCGTCGCTGGGACGGAAGGACTTAGCGCCGGTGTTTGCTGCCCTGGACTATCTGTTCGCCGTTGGTGGTGCACTTCATCTGTGTATCGGCCTCCCGCGATTCCTGCATAGTTTATTAGAGGTACGCCATCGCTTACGAACATTCCTCGTATGATTCTGTTCTGATTTGGAAGTCCTATCAGTTCACCACCGATATCTCTCGGGTCTTGTCCCGGTGGCAATCTCAATGCATCGCCGTCTTGACTATCGCTCTTGCCGTCCGTATGGTCATCAATCATCGGAGAAGTTCTATGCTGCGTGAGAGCCAGGAAAAAGCGTCTGACAAGCGGTGGTTCAAAGAGCTGAGTGAGTACAGTATATTTGTTTGCCATAGCTATAGCCACTCACGCTACAACAGAGAGGGTCATGCGGAGATGTCGGAGAGAGCAGGCGTTCCGGGAAGCTGTAGCCCGCCTGAGGATGGAGAGAGTACATGGAGGTTGGCATTGATAGGAACGGTGACATGACGAAGCCTGGAAAATTTGCTCGGTATTGGTCTCAACGGGAAGGATTTATCTGTGTTGTACTTGGCTTCATCTGCGTCTGCGATTTTCTGAGCTCCGGGTCAGTGTATGATTGCGTCGTTTCCCATCTCAAGTGAATTTGGATCCCTGCAGGACTTTATACTTATTCGCGCGCACGCGATCTAGCCAGTTGTTATCCTTCAAATCAAAACATGAGCTCGGTGAAAACAAGATAGAGCTTCAGGATCATCACTCACAATAAACGTGTCATCAATGAATTGGGTTGGTCCCTCATATTATCTGTCGTGTCGTGACTGCCAGGGTTCCGGCTTCCTCATGCGCCAAGAGCTTCAAGCAAAGTCGTGCAGAACAAGAGCAATAAATATAAAGCAATCCAGGGCTGGAAGGGGGTTATGGCCCTGTCGACATTGCCAAAGACTTTGGCCATCGATGTACACACTATGATGGCACTGGACGAAGGAGTTGATGCTTCGGCGCCTGCATACCTACCTCCCACGTGATTATGAAGTACTACCTCCGAATATTGCGGTTTCTCGTACTCAAAGGATAATTACACGGAGGACTCCCCTCACGATACTCCCTGGTACCGCACGGTTTCTGATAACGTTCCGTCACCGTATAGTATGGTTCGAATTCAAAAGAGAGGCTCGGCCACCAGCCCTGCAGTCCTACTGCTGACGACACGGCCTTCCTTGATGACGGCAAATAGGTGGTCCTCTGGGTAATCCAGCACGGTGATATCCTGTAAAGGGTTCGCATCTAACACAAGCAGGTCGGCGTACCCACCGGCCTTGATTCGCCCGATCTTGTCATTGCGGAGTAGTAGTGCTAGGCAGATTTAGGTGAGAAGCAAAGTCAAGTAAACAGCAATACGTCCTCACATGCATTCGTGGTGGCATGTTTGAGTATCGTTGGAGAGGAAAGAGCGACAGAGCGTACGGTGAACTGTACAAGACGTCAAGTTAAGACGGCGATCCAGGTATCAACGGTCGTACCTCTTCCGTCTGCAACGCCTGCAGAGAGTTCAGTAAATCTGAACCACTGGACACGTAGTCGCGGTCAGGATGAGAACGACAAGCTCGGCGAAATCGGGCGTACTAGCATATTGTGACCCCCGCCTTGTCCGCGTTCTTCAGCGCCTCCAAGCCCTGCGCCATCACCTTCTCGTTCTTGACCTTCAGATCCGGCGAGAGGAAATTCTCGAATGGCGGGCGAACCATGGCACCATAACACGACAGCGTCGGGGTGAGGAAAATACCCTTCTCGGCCATCCTGCAAGTGCATGCCGTGAACGATGCCAGAAGAAAAGAAAAGAATTGTCGCACAATTTGGCCGTCTCAAAGCTGATCAAGTTTCCATGCTCGATGCCTTCTACTCCGTTGTCAATTGCGTGGCGCACCGCATCGTCGGTATATGCGTGTGCCGTTGCTGTACAGTCGGTTGTGCTTGAAACCATGCTGAATTCACAATCGACGGGCAACTCACCGTACTTGCCTCCCATTTGTTTACAAGTCGTCGTAATTGCGCGGATCTCCTCAGCAGTGAATTGCACGGTCTCAATCGCATCCTACAGCATGGATTAGCCTATGTCTCAGCGAGCGTGCCACACCTGAGACGCACTGTGGGCGATGCGACGCCGCCACCGCACATGATTTTGATGAAGTCCGCGCCGGCTTTCAACTCTTCACGGACGGCCTTGAGCACTTGCGGAACGCCGTCACATACGCGCCCTATTCCGGAGACTTCAGAATGCCCTCCGCAGCAACTCGAGCTGCCAGGGGGGGCAAAATCAGAGTGTCCGCCTGAGCAACACAAACATGTAAGCTTTGCCAACACAGTCAAGATAATACCCTACCTGTTTGCGAGAGGGATTTACCGCATTGAACAAGCCGTGGGCCTATAATCAAGCCTTCCGCTATGGCGTCGGCCAAGGCCTTGCTTGCGCCACCTAACAAAGGATAGTTTAAAACTGGAAATGCCTTCATAGAAGTAACCTAGAAACCTGTGTCTCGGACAGTGGTGAAGCCGCGGAGAAGGCTCTCTGTACATGGAGGGTCAGATTTGATCGTATACGAACTTCCCAAGCCTACCTCGAAGCACGTATGTTGATCTCAGATGTACGACCTCCGCCGGGGTTTTCGTGAATTCAGACATGTCCCGCACTCCTGGTACCGCCGTGATGTGGACATGGCAGTCAATCAGGCCCCTGGCGAAGCTCAGACCCGTATACTCGACCCCACGTCATTGCTGCGAGAATGCTCACGGGCAGAGAAACTTCCCTCCGAGGTCGACCACCACCGTATCGCCTGGTGTCGGCGCATTCTTAGACTCGGAGCTTGGTGTGATAGAAACGACATGGCCATTCTCGGTGCTTACGTCGTGCAAGCCCTGTAGCAAGCACGAGTTGTCAGGGTCCACCACCTGTGCGTTCCGCAATACAAGACTGGACGGGTGTGATCTCAGCCATGGTTTCAGTGCAAGCTTTGGAAGACTGATAAGCGTGCCAAAAAACTTCAGCACGCGCGTTTCATTTGGCAATGCGAGTCGACTTACAGGCTGCCCCGTGTCTTCTCTGGCGATCCTGGGTAGGCGTCCCTATGGCTTTTGGGCATCGTGGCGGAAGGGATTCACACATCACAGCACGAGCGATAGAGCACGGCATATATACGGTGGTCATAGATAGTGTGTCGACTACATCATCGATGCCAAAGAACAGGAACCGGGGGAACCATTCAGGACCGTATGTGTTCGAAAGTCTTATCTCTGAGAAAGCGCTCTTCCACGACATTCGCAAGAGGATGATTATTGCAGACTGTCCCTCGTAATATGAGCATGCCTATATGTAAGGCAACTGGGTAGATGAGTAAAGACAATCACGAGCACAACGGTGGGCGCGGCTCACCTTAGACTCCAGATTCCAGAAATTCATATCTGTGTCAGAGAGATAGATACAGGATCGAAAGACTTGAAAAGGTGGGCGAGAACATAACAAGCTACACGACGGTGGGCTCGAGGGAGCTCGCCGTTGTCGACGGCGACGACGCACAAATGGTAGGCTTCCGGAACCTTCCAGCAGATCGCCGGGATTATTCGGGGACCTGCCCGAGCTTATGTAATATTATCCTCGCAGTCAAAATTTCAGCGCGCCGTCATAGGCTTTCTCACCTCACTCTCCACTTACCATCATCCATCATGCTCGCTGCTGCTCGTTCTGCTCGTTTTGCGGTTTCTCGCACTGGCAACTATGCTGTATGTTCTTTGCTCCTGTCCGTTGAGCTCGACTGACCCTATAGCAGGGGATCCCGCGGTCGATGATTGCGAGGAACATGAATTCAAAAGTCAATGGTAAGCGTTGCATTCGTGGTATATTTGTGGCACACCCATGGCTGTTTCTTACGCCGACTTATAGGCCCTGTCGTTGGCATTGATTTGGGTACGACAAACTCATGTGTCTCCGTCATGGAGGGCAAGACGTCGCGGGTGATTGAGAATTCGGAGGGTGCACGGACAACACCGTCCGTCGTCGCATTCACCAAGCACGGCGAGCGGTTGGTGGGTCTGCCGGCAAAGCGGCAGGCGGTCGTGAACGCGCACAACACGGTGTTTGCATTCAAGCGTCTGATCGGTCGGCAGTTCAAGGACGCGGAGGTGAAGGCAGACATGGTGCATTGGTAGGTTTTCTCTGTCTGTTGTCATTTGCTGCGTCTTACGGGTGATGCTGTAGGCCTTTCAAGGTCGTACCTAAGCCTGATGGCAGACCCGCAGTAGAGGTGGAGAACGGCGGCAAGAAGCAGACTTTCGTGAGTATTCCGTGTCTACTATTGCTGCCGGTGGAGGACATTTGAGCGTTTCTTCGCGCCTAATGCTCACCGTATCAGCATCCAATCATATATAGTGTATTGCTAACTATCTTGTTCTGTCATTCAGTCTGCTGAAGAGCTATCATCAATGGTTCTGGTCAAGATGCGGGAGACTGCTGAGCAGTTTTTGAACAAGAAAGTGAAGTGAGTCTTGCCACGTCGTTTTCTGTTGCATCCTGCTGATTCCGTCGCTTAGTCATGCCGTCATCACTGTTCCTGCATACTTCAACGATGCACAGCGGCAAGCGACTAAGGATGCGGGTCAAATTGCCGGCCTTGATGTTTTGCGGGTCATCAACGAACCTACGGCGGCTGCCCTGGCGTATGGTCTCGACCGCCATGACTCGGCTGTAATTGCCGTCTACGATCTCGGCGGTGGGACCTTCGATATCTCCATCCTAGAGATGCAAAAGGGCGTTTTCGAGGTTAAGTCGACGAACGGTGACACGCATCTCGGTGGCGAGGACTTCGACATTGTTCTCGTTGAGCACATTCTCGGCGAGTTCAAGAAGGAGTCTGGTCTGGATCTGAGCAAGGACCCGATGGCGATTCAGCGAATCCGCGAGGCTGCGGAGAAGGCGAAGATCGAGCTGTCGTCAACATCACAGACGGAGATCAACCTCCCGTTCATCACTGCGGACGCGTCAGGACCGAAGCACATTAACTCGAAGATCTTGCGTTCACAGTTCGAAGCTCTTGTCGCTCCCCTCATCCAGCGGACCATTGACCCTTGCAAGAAGGCGCTCCAGGATGCTGGCGTGAAAGCAAGCGACATCCATGAGGTTATCCTCGTGGGCGGTATGTCCCGCATGCCGCGCGTGGTTGACACTGTCAAGACGGTTTTCGGTCGCGAGCCCAGCAAGGGTGTAAACCCTGATGAAGCGGTCGCTATTGGCGCGTCCATCCAGGGCGGTGTCCTCGCGGGCAATGTTACAGATATCTTGCTCCTGGATGTGACTCCGCTTTCACTTGGTGCGTCATCTTCGTTTATATTGAGTCACCCTCGAGTCCTCATGGTCACCCAGGTATTGAGACCCTTGGTGGCATCATGACGAAGCTGATCTCGCGCAATACGACCATTCCCACCAAGAAGTCGCAGACTTTCTCGACGGCGGCGGATGGCCAGTCCGCGATTGAGGTGAAGATCTACCAGGGCGAGCGTGAGCTTGTCCGGGATAACAAGCTTCTCGGGAACTTCAACCTCGTCGGGATCCCGCCCGCGCCAAAGGGAGTTCCCCAAATCGACATTACTTTCGACATCGACGCCGATGGTATCGTCCACGTCACTGCGAAGGACAAGGCGACAAACAAGGATCAGTCGATGACGATTGCGTCGTCGTCGGGTCTGAGCGACAAGGACATCGAGCGGATGGTGTCGGACGCAGAGCAGTATGCAGAGTCGGATAAGGAGCGCAAGAATGTGATCGAAGAGGCGAACAAGGCCGAGTCGGTGTGCTCCGATACCGAGAAGGGTATGTCTCGTCTCCGCGAAAAAAGATTGCGTCGCTGATTGTTTGACATCTAGCCATGAATGAGTTCAAGGACCAGCTTGATGCGACTGAGAAGGACAAGGTCTCGAAGCTGATGGCGGATCTCCGTGAGGTGGCTGCAAAGGGTCAGGCTGGCGACGCGTCGGTGACGTCGGACCTGATTCGCGAGAAGATCAATGAGACACAGCAGGCGTCGCTCGGTCTCTTCCAGAAGGTGTGTAGATCAACGTGGATGCATCCGCTATGTAGCTAATCAGAGGTTCTTCTCAGGTGTATGAGAAGCGGAACGCTGACAACGCTGCGTCCGAGTCGTCGAGTACCGAAGAGAAGAAAGACGAGGAAAAGAAGGATTAAACGCAGGTTATCCTGCTTTCCGCTCCCATCCCTCGCGGACTATCCTCTTCAGTGTTTTGTTGTCATCACGCATTGCCTCTCGTCACCTGCACGCTGCATAGATCCGAAAAGTACCCTTTACACTATACTCGCTGTACTTTATACTCACGAACACCTTACGGTCACGTATTAGTATCGAACACTACCAGTTCACCACCCCCCCTCATCATTAAAACCCCCTTGCTGCTAGGTCTTACGCTCTGTTCTGCTCTTTACAGTCCACGCATTGTATCGCAATATGATCATCACGATACTCGGAGCTATTTCGTCTAGACTATTTGAGCTCGCCTTCGCGCAGACGACCATGGTACACGGTATATGTTGGTAAGGCAAAGGCAATAGTCATCACAGGCGCGACCCTAGAACATAACAAGGTGCGATATGTTCCCGATCAGATCTATGGTTCCGGGTCCGCTTTCTGTGTCTCGGTCCGGATAACTTTCCATCCGGTCGACATCCCTTCCCTTGAGCTTGACTCAGCTGTACTAATAGGTACTTCTCTCCCTACCTTGTCTACCTCTGCCATCTTGTATATACGAGCCTGCAAAGAGTTGAAAAATTTGCGCCATATCCAGTCCTACGGAACAATGGCGACCAAGACCCCCAGAAGAGTGCTCATGCTACACGGGTAAGTCGAATCCGAAGCAGTCCCCATCGCACGGGATTATCTGAGGTTCGCTCGGTCCCTCTGAGCTACGCACAGAGTGCCACCATTTTCAGTAAAAGGGTAGGTGACTGCACGCATAGAGTCAGAGCGTTGTGTTGACTGGAACCTCTGGCGCAGATGGGCGCCCTTCGCAAGGCATGCGGGAAGGAAATAGAACTCGGTGCGCACGGCCGACCATGTAGTGCCGTCTCACTTGATCAATAAACGCCTTGCTGTTGTAGTCTTTATCGACGCCCCCCATGTGTTGACTCCCGTAGACCTTGCGGAGCAGTTCTCGACCTCAGAACTTGGGGCTGAAGAGGCATCGGACCAAGATCCGGCATTGACACCAAGGTGTTGGTGGAAGAGTGACAAGGCACTGGCGCAGATGAATGGACTGGAGGATACGTTGCGCCTCCTTCGGGATTTGTTGCACAAAGATCATTATGATGTAAGTTCTGATCACATTGACCGAAAAATGCTATGCAAATCGCTGGTCGCCTTGTCCTGCAGGGAGTTTTCGGATTCAGGTTTGGCCTTCTTCAAAAATGACCGAATTACTGTGGTTGCTTATGTGGCGAATTTTACAGTCAAGGAGCTTGCCTGGCGGCCATACTGGCGGCCCTGGTACGTTAATCTCTTGTCGGTAAATCTACTGTACTCATAGATTTCGCATAGCTGGAGAAGCCTGATACTTTCCCTGCATTCTTAATTGACGGAAAGCCTCCACATCCACCATTGTAAGTGGCCTCTTAATCTGCTACGCGCCGTTCGGCTATTCCGGCTCCGAGACTTCCGTCAACAGTTTAACGAACGATGTCTAATGTATCTGGCAGGCAGTTCTGCATAGCTGCATGTGGGTTCCGCCCCGACAACCCGTTTTGCGATAGCATCTTCTTCCCGTCATACTCCACGCCTACGCTACATGTTCTCGGCAACATGGACGTGATTGTTGTCGCTGAGCGATCAAACACGCTGCTCGAGGTGTCGAGTAACAAGCGCGTAGAATACCACGATGGAGGTGCGTGTACTGTGCCATAACATTGTCCTGGACTCACATTGACCCCTCCTGGGAGCGCAGGCCATTTTATCCCGTCGAAGGCTAACTGGCGTAACTTCCTCCGCAGCTACATGCGGGACCCTCTCGGAAATGTACCTTCTCCAGGTCCCGCGCCCGTCTCCCAGGCTCCGTCAGGCGCAGCTACGCCTGTATCCTCCGAAACCCCTGTTTCTTCATAGACAATCGGTCGGTCTGGGAGCCCAGTCGGTTCGTCACCACGCGAGTTGCTGCTTCTGGACGAGGGAAGGCACAAGTAGATGTGAGTTGAAAAGCTACTTTTCAGCCCTCTGGCTGAAGATTCGCAATGGGTGCTTATAGAGTGCGTAGATCCATGTACATGTGGCTCAGACCCGAGTATGAGTCCAGGCAATCATGATAGAAGCCGTAAGATCCTTGCTCTCCTCCAATCGGAGCGACATCACGGAGTGCTGTGCTCGTCGAATGCTCCCACATCTGCAGTGGCATCGATTTCATGTCCGTCGGAGCTCACGGTACGCGAGAACAAGGCTGCGAGAGGAATAGCCAGGGTGTCATGTCGTAGACGCTCTTCTGATCTTCCTGGAAGTGCTATCGCTCGGCCGCGGACATTCTGGCAGAAAGTCTCTTCTCCTTTAAACCTTGTATCGCAGGTTCCGCGCCCCGTTGAACTCACACCTGCGAGTCAACGCTTCGGAATCTTGCTCTTTTGTGTGCTTGAGTCAACACATTATACCTACTTTATCATCCTGTATTGCCTTGCCATATAGACTAGGGCACTTGCACAGCGAAAGCCGTCTGATTGGGGTCCGAGAGTGCAGCCGCCTCACTAGAACGCCCGAGAAGGGAAGGCATCTATCTGTGATGGGATTACGTCAGCTGCGGGGGGTTTGGCTTGAACAAACAGCACCCTGCGCTCACTTTACTCTCTTCACGCGTTTCTCCTCAGACCTGCGCGTTTCCTCGCAATGACTTCCTGGACACCGCAGCCAGCAGGCCTCCAAGAAATCCTGCAGACAATACACGACTCGACCGACACCCGCAACACCCAGGTCCAACGCAATATCACCCATGTGCGTCTCACTAATACTGTAGAGTTTGGCGCGGTATTAATGTCTCATTCCGCAGAAATTGAACAACTTTACGCGCGCGCCCGACTACATTGCGTATCTGGCCTACATTCTTGCATGTCTGCCCCAAGAGGACGACAGCATTCGCACCATAGCGGGTTATCTGCTCAAGAACAATGCCCACCTCATCATCCGTGCTTCGCCGGACGTACTTGCGTTCGTCAAGTCCTCCGTGCTTCTGGCATTCAACGACCAGTCGCCCATGATACGCAACGCCGCTGGACAGGACATCGTGGCCTTTCTGGGCATCCTCGAGCCGAAAAATTGGCCGGAGTGCTTGCAGCAGCTTGTGCACAATCTGGATCTGCCAGATCAAGAGCAACAGGAAGTGAGTTTCTTTCTTATTGTTCACGACTGTGCTTCGTGAGGCCGCGGCGCGCGAGAAGTGCCTTTCGCCAGCTGTTCGGACATGTGGTCCGTCCCGCCACCCACCGGCTTTGTGGTCAGAGTGGTGTTGAGCTAGAGCACGCACGATACCGTTAGCTGGCGCTGCACGCACTGAATGATTTGCTTTGTGTGGTCATTCCACGCTGAAGGCGGTCGGCAGTGCGAAGCAGTGGGTGGGCAACAAATCTATGGGGCTGCGAAATTGAGATGAGATCGTGCATTATATCCTCTGATCGGTCCGGCTCCCACAAATTGCCATGCACATGGTTGCACATTAACGTCCAATGCAGAGAATTCGTCGGATAGATGTGCTCTTGTGCGCGTCTGAACCCTGCTTCCACAATGGAGAAGGTTCCCGAGCAATCATCTGCGACGCGTCATTGCGCGGCGGGATTGCTAGAGAATCCTCGCCAAATCCATCGATGGAAAAGTTGAGAATGGTTTCGGTTGCTTTAAACAGTGAATCGTGCAAGCGCCACTTCGCATTGGTTAAGGCACTCTATCTTTGGTCGAAATGGAGGCGTTTCCCATGCATATAGTGGGCGGTAGTGCAGATACGCGGTAGCGTTGATCCGTGTGGCTGCACGCCCTGATCGGAAGGTGGCAAACAGTGTGGGCCCAGTGTCTTGCTACGCTTCTCTGACTCTAGAGTTGTCAGAGACGCAACCCGTTGCGTTTCTGGTCAGATCTTTGGCTGGGCTGGGATCGCGCTGGTCGTCTTCGTATCGCTGTTTGAAACAGTGGACAGGGCTATTTTAATTGAACAGCCCGCTCGACACCAAGGCATGACTACAGTTAGTCCAGTGGATATCGCTCGGTTCTGGGATTGATCGCACTCGATTACTCCGCCTTGCGGTCTTCCTGTCAGCCGCGTCCATATGTTCCTTTACTGGTACTGTCTGCCTCGAGGGGCCATTAGGCGCTCAGGTGTCTCGCGTCGTCTCATTCTTGTCCGAGACGTTTTATGACATCATCTGACGATCTAATTTTGCGCACGACAGGCTGCATTTAATGTTCTCGAGAAGGCTTGCGAAGACTATCCTCGGAAGCTGGATGTCGACATTAATGGCACGATGCCGCTTGAATACATGATCCCCAAGTTCCTGGTGCTCTCAGAACATCCCTCATCCAAAATGCGGTCGCACGCGATCGCCTGCCTCTCGTACTTCGTACCCATCAACTGTAACTCTCTCATCGCCCACATCGATACCTTTATCGCGTGCTTGTTCAAACGGGCGTCCGACGAGGACCCAGCGGTGCGACGACACGTGTGCCAGGCGCTAGTGCTGCTACTGGCGTCGCGGCCAGAAAAGCTCATGCCGGAGATGGCGAACGTGGCGGAGTACATGCTGTACTCGACAAAGGACAAGAATGAGAACGTCGCGCTCGAGGCATGCGAATTCTGGCTCACGTTCGCGGAAGACCCGGAGCTAGCACCGTATCTGCACCCGCTGCTGAGCAAGGTAGCGCCGGTGTTGTTGGATTGCATGGTGTATGGCGAGGACGACCTGCTCTGGTTGGAGGGCGATGCGGAGGACGCGGCCGTACCGGATAAGGAGACAGACATCAAGCCGCGACATTATGGAGGCAAGTCACATGGGTTTGAGCACGAGGCTACGAACGGGGCGGATGCGAAGGGGCGCGTGGGCGCATATGGAGAGGAGCTCGAGGAGGACGACGATGAGGGGTTCGATGACTTGGACGACGACGAATTTGCCGATGAGATGTCGACGGAGTGGAATCTCCGGAAGTGCGCGGCAGCCGCGCTGGACGTGCTTGCCGTGCGGTTTGGTGCAGACTTGTTGAATGTCCTGCTCGAGCCTCTGAAGACAAAACTTTGGAGCGAAGAATGGTTGCAACGGGAGAGTGGTATCCTCGCGTTGGGTGCGATGGCTGAAGGTAGGACAATTCGCCACTTGTTGGTTTGGGCTGAATGCTCACTATTTTAGTAGGATGCATCGACGCTGTTGAACCCCATTTGCCTACTCTCGTACCGTATTTGATCAACATGCTCAACGATCCCAAGGTAGGGCCTTCTCCAAAAGGTATTTGGATACCCACTCATTCCGAACGTAGCCTCTAGTGCGATCTATTACATGTTGGACATTAGGCCGGTACGCGAGCTGGTGCACGCAACCAATATCCGATGATCACAAAAATCAATTCTTCGTACCCACATTGGAAGGGGTTAGTGGCATTATTCCCTATGTCAATCCACTGGCTGACACTCTTCACATCGCTTATAGCTACTCCGGATGGTGTTGGACAACAACAAACGCGTGCAGGAAGCTGGCTGCAGCGCTTTCGCAACGCTGGAGGAAGATGCTGGCCCTGAACTGTCACCGTTCCTCGAGCCAGTACTGCGAAACTTGGTGTTCGCATTCGACAAGTATCAGCATAAGAACATGTTGATCTTGTATGATGCTGTAGGCACCTTGGCTGATGCGGTTGGTACGGCGTTGCAGAACCCCACGTATGTGGATATTCTTATGCCACCATTGACTAAGCGCTGGTCAAAATTGAGAGATGACGACGAAGATTTGGTCCCACTGTTGGAGGTTAGTTCGATCTTGATGCGGATGTTTAGCATGACTGATCAGTCTATTTGAAGTGCCTTGCCTCGGTGACAATCGCAATGGGCCCTGCATTCTTGCCGTACGCTGGGCCCATCTTTGATCGATGCTCAAGCATCGTCCACAGCTCGCTTCTGCAGTACCAAGCCTACCAGCAGAATCCAGAGATGGATGAACCCGACCGGTCATTCCTCGTTGTTGCCCTCGATCTGCTTTCCGGTTTGACACAAGGACTCGGCATGGCGCTGGAGCCATCCATCTCGCAGGCCCAGCCAAATATACTCTCGCTGTTGACAGTGTGCCTCAAACATCCGCAGGCGCCGGTACGGCAGTCGGCGTATGCACTCGTGGGGGATATGGCGATGAACTGTTTCCCGCTCCTGCGGCCGTACATGCCCAACATCATGCAGGAGCTCACTGCACAGCTTGACCCCGAGCCGAAGGTCGAGTTCGTTAGTGCGTGCAACAACGCTGCATGGTCAGTCGGCGAGGTCGCCCTGCGTTACGGAAGAGGTGGGCATCTCGCTGACGCGCTTGGCGATGATCGGGCTGATATTTGGTGTGCAGATGACGCCGAGTTCCAGCAGTGGGTGAACCCGTTAATTTCGCGCCTTATTCCGATTCTGCTCCACCCGAAGGCCCCACGCAGCCTGCATGAGAACGCGGCAGTATCAATAGGACGTATTGGGCTGATGCACCCGTCCATGGTTGCACCTCTCCTCCCGGAATTTGCGCAGGCGTGGTGCCAAGCGCTGTACGAGATCCGGGACAACGAGGAGAAGGATTCAGCCTTCCGCGGACTGTGCACGCTGGTGCAAACAAACCCGGCGGGCATCGCAAAGGCGAGTTCATCCGTCATAGGTGTGGAGTTCTTGGCTCATACTCGTGCGCAGAGTCTGCTGTGGTTCTGCAACGCCATCGTTCGGTGGAACCAACCGTCGCCTGAACTCAATTCCATGTTCCAGCAGTTGCTGAACGGGTTCAAGCAGCATGATGCGGCCGGGTGGGCAGCGCAGATCGCGACATTCCCTCCTGTGATCCAAGAACGGCTAGCGACGCGGTATGGCGTTTAAACGGATTGGTTGTAGGGCGCGCATGTCTGCGCAACGTGGTTCGTACGCGCACGCTTCATTCACACTTGATCATTGCCTCCATGTTCCTCCCGTCTGTCTTTACTCCCTGTCCATTATCTCGCATTTGGATCTTCAGTAGCTGTAGTCATTCGCTCCCCTCTCAACCCTGTTTTGATTGTGCCTGCCATCATGTGTCTATCAACAATTTCATGTCTGTTACGAACTTGCAGAGTGTAGATTTAAGTAATGAAATGTCTTTGCGATGATTCTCATTGTCCGACCCTCGTTTAAATCTTGGCATGGAGCACCATGCTGCGGTTGGAGCTACCCCCCCTTTATAACAATTGCGGTGATGAGCGCTATATAGAGCCGCGGCAGTTGAAGCCCGTCCACAAGGATTTCACAGGCGGACCAAATTTAGAACAAGGACGATTTTGGGTCTTTTCCCATGATTCATGGCAGATTGTTAACAGAATGTTCGAAGTCCGACAATACTATCCTTGTTCTGAGCTCTAAATGCGGTCAGGTTATTGACGAAAACGCCGGAATTTATGGGAAATTGTGCCCTAGGAGAGGTACTGACGGAGGTCTCGATCACTTGGCATTGTGCTTCACTCCCTACATCCATCCACTCTCATCTCTCCTTCCCTCCCTACACCATCACGACAACGACGCCGACGTCGGCGACAACGACAACGAACCTCCCGTTCGCCACTACAACGGCGCTTTCCCCTCTTCTCCTGTGGACTGGACTTCACTCCTTCTCGCTTACCGAGCTATAGACAAGCACAATGTCCGACATTGACAACTGGATCAACGAGGACACTTCTCAGCGGACGCTGGCACCCGCTGCTGTTGGGTCTCAGGTTTTGCTTATGGCTGCCATCTCAGTGAGTCTGACGTGCAGTAGTTGGAATACCTCCGTGACTTGTGAGTCTTAGGTCGCTACTATAATTGCCTTTAATCTCCTGCGGCCAAGAAACAAGGTATGTCTTTATGTTATATTATGTTATGCAGATCGATAGACCGCCTTCGTGAGAACGTCGCTATGAGACCCGACAAGAACTGGTAGAGTTGGATTCCGTGTGTTTCCTCCAGTACAGACGGGTGATCGACCTGTTGTGTCTATTCGGACTATGTCTGACAGGTGGCGCGTGTATGTGCCGTTTGATGGCCTCACACGAAATCCCAAGCTTCGATTTCTCTGATTAGATATGCCGTTTGGATGGGCTATTCGGATTACCTGGGCAGGTCAGGATCGGACATTCTCCAATCCTGGATTGGTCATAGCCGTCACCTTCGTTTTATATCCTGGTGCTAGTTTCTTCACACCAGTGTGTTCGGCATTGATTCGGAGGCGGTCTATCGAAGAATTTGGTCGGACATTCTGGAAACTCATTTAACCCACAGATTGTTTATGAACCTAAAGTCAAATACCATGACGGTGACAAGGTGCCACCTCGAATCGCAGATGGCATTTTCGGCTGGGTTTCTCCCCTCATACACACCAAGGAACCGGAGCTAGTTGAAAAGATAGGCCTTGACGCAGCCATCTTTCTCCGCTTCCTCCGCATGTGCCGCTTCCTATTCACCTGCATCGCAGTCCTGGCTTGTGTTATGCTGATGCCCGTCGACATCACCTACAACCTGAAACACGTCCCCAGTCAATCCCGCGATATCCTCTCGATATTGACAATCCGGGACGTCTCAGGAAACTTTCTCTTCATCCACGTCGCCGTGACGTACCTTATCAGCTTCCTGGTCATGGGTTTCGTGTGGATGAACTGGAAAGAGGTTGTGCGGCTCCGGCATGAGTGGTTCCGGTCGCCAGAGTACACGAAGTCGTTCTATGCGCGCACGCTCATGGTCACCGACGTGCAGAAGCAGTTGCAGTCCGACGAAGGCCTGCGCGCGATCTTCGAGACAATCCAGGTGCCATATCCAACTACGTCGGTCCACATTGGGCGTAAAGTGGGCCAGCTCCCGGAGCTAATCGATTTCCACAACGACACGGTCCGCGAACTCGAGCAAGTGTTGGTCAAGTACCTGAAGGATGGCAAGGTTGGGAAGCAGAGGCCAATGATAAGGCTGGGCGGGTTCCTGTGTTTCGGGGGAGAGAAGAAGGATGCCATAGACTACTACACGTACGTATTTGCTTCTATTGAACTGCATCCCTCCTCACGTCTATCCAGTGCCAAATTGCGGCGGTCGGAGACCGCTGTGGAGAATTACCGGTCCCAGATCGACTTGCGCAAGCCCGAGTCGTACGGTTTTGCGTCAATGGCCGCCGTTCCTTACGCCCACATCGTAGCGAACATGCTGAGAGGCAAGCACCCGAAGAAGGCTACCATTTTGCTTGCACCGAACCCTAAGGACATGGTTAGTCTCGCACGCGATGTCACACTGTCCGAAAGAATCTAACTGACGAGACTTTCAGGTGTGGGAGAATCTGAGCAGAAGTAAAGCAGAGCTTGCCCAAAGGAAGACCACAGGCTGGACAATTCTGATCGCGGTCTGCTTCTTCAATACGATCCCGCTCTTGATCATTTCTATTCTCGCTAATCTGGCCTCGGTAAGTCGCTTCAGGCATTGCAGTAGGAGATTACTTACTTGCAGATTTCAAGCTCACTGCATACGTTAGCTTCCTTGAAAAGTGGTCGGTTGCATCCCCGGGCACTTTTACTTTCGTCTCCGGTGTCCTTCCGCCGTCGGTATCAGCACTCTTCGGCTATGCGCTCCCTCATATCATGCGCGTGCTCTCCAAGTACCAGGGCGCATACACCCACTCGCGCCTTGATCGCGCTGTTGTCGCACGCTACTTCGCGTTCTTGGTCATCTCGCAGTTGATTGTCTTCACGCTGATTGGTGTCATCTTTAGTGAGTGCTCCGGATTTTCGAGATGCTTAAATTATCTTTTTATGGAACCTTCTGACACCGTTCCTCTCATAGAATCAGTACAGCAGATCGTCCACCAGATCGGCGACCACGACAGCTTCAAGACAATCATTCAAAATCTTGATAGTACGTTGACATATTCGCCGACGACGTGAACGAGCTTCTTGTCGGCTACGTTGGCTCGGTTCTGACAAATGCTCTCTACTTACAGAACTGCCTCGTACGATCAATGAGACATACATCGACCAAGCATCGTACTGGTTGACATACTTCCCGTGCGTCTGTCATGCGTCAGCGATTGCGGGGATCAGAACTGAAGTGGTCATTCATTCTTGCAGGCTACGCGGATTCTTGGTGGTGTTCGACCTTGCACAGATCATCAACCTCGTAGTCATCTTCATCAAGACGCAGTAAGTGCAACACGGATATCATTAATGGCTATTGGACCTGACGGCTAGTTTAGTTTGTTCGGCCGCACCCCGCGTGAGCACCGTGAGTGGACACAACCTCCGAACTTCCAGTATCCGATTTACTAGTGAGTGACTAGTTCGAATACTTCAGAAGAGGATACTGATTGATCTGCTGCCAGTTCTAATCTGGTAAGGCAAAGGAAATCTATGAAAAGAGTAATTTATAACGTCGCGGTTTGCAGCTTTTCATGGGTACCGTCGCCCTCTTCTTCGCACCCCTGTCACCACTTGTCGCTGTGGCTGCGGCGGTTGTATTCTGGGTCAGCTCGTGGGTTTATAAGTATCAATTGATGTTCGTATTCGTCTCGAGGGTAGAAACAGGAGGGGTGAGTACATGCTTATGAATGTTGTAAGACGGTCAATAACCCCCATTTTGTAGCGCATGTGGAACGTGGTCATCAACCGACTGCTGTTTTCTGCGGCCCTTATGCAAGCACTTATGGTTCTCAGTACGTATGATGGTCCGAGGTGCGCTAAATTCGCTGACATTTTTGCAGCTATTGGCTTGCAATACGGTTTCAAGTCGCTGTTTTGGCTTACAACCATCCCGCCGATCATCTTCGTCTTCATATTCAAGATCTACCTGAATCGCAAGTTCCAAGCGGCGTTCCAGTACTACATCCCAAGCGATGAGGAGCTGCGCCTTGCCCATGTGCACTCGAAACGCTCGGACAACGTCGGAAACAAACTCGAGAAGCGCTTTGGGCACCCTGCACTCCATGCGGAGCTGTTTACTCCGATGGTGCACGCACACATGACGCATCTGCTCTCGGAGGTTTTCACCGGCAAGATTGCGAATGTGCAGACGAAGCTTGACGATTTTGGTGGGAGCAAGATCGACGCGCGTGTCGTCGCCGGTGGTGTTACGATTGCTGGTATCGAGCAGGTTTGTGGTCGCACTCGTTCTTACCTTAACAAGACACTGATGAGATCTGTGCGATACTGTAGCGCGACTTGGAATATGATCCAACATTGTACCGTCGCGATCGTGGAGAACTGGACTGGGACGAGCGGTCCGTGGCCTCCGGAAACATCCTCGGCAGTGATACTGCGTCGATGAAGCACCCAGTAGCGCCATACTATGCGGGCAGTCGACCGTCATCACCTGCGCCGTCGAAGATCGCAGGCTACGACCGGTACCTCACGCAAGGTACACAGCAGGAGTTCGAGATGTCACGCCTGGATGTAGATCAATTACCTCTGCTCAGCTCTCAGGTGAGTAGCTCAAGAGCTAGTCATGGCGTGAGCGGTTACTGATGTTCTGTGTAGACACCGGCATACTACAACCAGAACGTGATGATGGGCAGCCCGAGTATGACAAGTCTACCTTCGTACGCTGACGCGTCACCACCGATGAACCCAAATCCCCAGGCAATGCCACCAATGCCGAGGATGCCCACGGCGTACGACAGTCAGTACAATCTCACAGAGGGCTACAGAGAGGCGCCACTGCACCGGCCATATCCCAGCCCAGAGTGGCGCTGAGTGCCTTGCTGTGCTCGTTTTCCCTCGGGCGGACACGGCAGCCCTCCACGCTGGTCTATTGCTCGGGCTGATCTTTATTCATCGTCCTGTTCATGTATGTGCTGCCTCGTATCGTACTGATCTCAAAGGTCTTGTGGCGATTGTGTTGTTGAGCCGGAGGAATATTGGACGATCTCGTAGTGTAGAAGTTAATGGGACCTAGACTGGCGCCTTGGTGTTTATGCTTGGACTTCTTACTTATATGATCATGAACTGGACGCACTTTATATCTCGCGAGGCTAGATCGGTGTCATCAAACGACCGAAACTCAGAGGCACAAACCACCATCCAATATCATGATAAACATTATCATGCCCACTTTCATTTTGCATACAACACTACAAGACAACAAGAATTTGACAGCAGTGGAAGGATTTAAATACCGTGTCTGCAACAACAGGGCTGCGCGGCGGCCTCTCGGCTCTCGATTTGCAATACTTTTCATGCCAGTGCGGCGAACCCGACAGCATTCTGGTCAGCCGAAAAGGCTGCATAGACATTCAAGAGCAGGCTAGCGATCCAGATGAGTACGTATCTGCCTCGTATGAATGGTACAAAGACTTACGTGTCACCAAGGAGCCACCTGTCTTCGCCAACGTCCGACACACCAAGAGCACCCTGGCACTGGTCCGACCCCGACGAGACTGGGCCGAGGTTGAAGCTGTACGCCATCCAGAATCAGCCTCCCTCGCCGCAGAAGACACTGGAGCCCCCGACTTACTCGTCAGCACTGATACTCCACGTCTGCCCGTTCTCCCACGAAAACGCGACAGTCGGCGACGAGTCGCACGGGAACGACCACAGCCCATTCGACGAGTCGTACTCCTGCGAGCCTGAGATCGCCGAGTAGAACTGCGACACACCGTCGCTCGGCCCGTACATCAGCGTCGTGCCCGAGTCGATGATCGTCTCTAGGCTGGACGCCACGGTCTGCCCGTTCACGATCGCGCTGCCGGACCCGATCTGCCAGTAGCCCTCATTGCTCGAGAGCGAGTGGTACTCTATGTCGCCGGTGTAGAGCGACGAGTCCGTGCCTCCGATGTACAGCTCCGAGCCACTGCCCGCGAGCTTAAACGAGAACACGCCTTGGGACACCGCGTTCTGCTGAACGGCGTTGAAGAAGTACGGGACCTACTGTGTGGTGAGCACGCAGAATGCAGAGAAATGAAGGTGACATACAGCGCCGAGCGATGAGATGGCCTGGAAGGCCATGCCCATGAGGCCGTCGGCAGGGTCGCTCTGAAACTCGCCAGACTCGGTGGTAACGGGAGAGAACGTCTGATCGGTCACGGCGACCCCAGCGACACTGACTGATGAATAGAACGAGAAACTCGCTGCATAAACCGCCACTCTCGTTGAACAATGCAATCGGCAGCTTACCCGTGTCGGAGGCGACATCACCCTCCGCAGAGCTCCCATCCTGGTACGAGATGGAGAAGCTTCCACTACCCGCCTGATAAGTCGACGATGAACTCGAATCGAACTCCGCGTGGCTCCCGCACGACCCGCAATTTGACGACGGAACCCACAGGTCGGCGGACCCAGTGTCGAAGTCGATCACAAAGCTCTGTCCGGGCGTCCCAATTTGGACGGAGCCTGTCCACTCGAGGTTGCTACTCTGATCGGTGAGCGGCAGGGCCTGCCGCTTCTGCATCCCTTCTGGGAGCGTCAGGAACGGCGGGATCACCACGCCCTCGCGCAGCCCCACGTTGCGTTGGAGGTTGTGCATGTTCTGGACGTGCTTGCTGCACAACAAAGCACGCGGTCATGTTAGCACGCCGACATACAACTGACCAGAACGCGGGGGGGACGCACTTCTGGACCTTAATCCGATGCAGGATGGCCGCCTCGCGGTCGAACGTGCCATCTGCCTTGGTGAGGGAGCCGCGCTTGTGGAGCGGTATACGGATGCCAGTACCAGTCTCCTTCGCGATTGGACTCGCAGTTGCGAGGAGAGCGAGAGCGACGGTGAGCAGAGATGCCTTGCAGAACATAGTGCTGATGACGCTGACGCTGAACAGGAGGCAAGCAACGGTCCGAACGGCTGTAGGAAGCGAGGCCCAAGAAATGACTTGAAGCTTCGTCTCCAGCGTGTCTGCCTTTTATGCTGCATGGAATGCGTAGCAGAATGCTGCATGCGTGCAGAACGGATGCACATGTCTTCCGTTCCTTGTTGGTGAATGCGCAGATGGCCTCCGCCCGGCGCCGGCAGAGCTTCCTGCGCGTTATCGGGTCCCGTTTCCGTAAGCATCGGACGCAACTCACACACATCCACGCGAACGAACGTTGCCATATGGACGTTCAGCGAAGCGACGGGAGCTCGAGAGACGAGTTGGCTCGAGTTGGTCCTCCGGCCGGCCTTCCACTGTATGTGGCGGCTCCGCCGCATCGTTTCCGAAGCACATCGGAGCGCTTCTTTTCAATTTCCAGCGTGCACCCCGGGTTTCGCGTGGTCTCTGGTAAGTACTTAGGATAAGTATAGCACTTCTAGCGCGCAAAGGTCATCTCCAAACAATGCCATGGCATAGAAGTAAGTACTTCACTGACTTCCAGACCTCCACGTTCAGTCCACCATGCGGATGCACGTTCCAACAAACGGATGGAATCACGATTATTGAAAAGCCATCTCACCTGCCCCTGGCAACTGCGACGAGGCTTCGCCGCTCATCAAAAAGAAACGGCCACTGTCCCCGAGATTGTCAGCTGAACCATCCTATCAAAAACAGATGGCATACCGCTGCGCATACTCCACATGGAGATACTGATTATCGCAGCGGCACAGAAGCTGTGCATAGAGTAGAGAACTGGATGCACCCATCGCAAGCACGTTCTGGAGTGAATGATACAATACAGCGGCGGCTAGTACGAAAGCGATCCACGAAGATCATCGAGCGGACTGAGCGGACTTTGAAAGTAAGTACACAGCTTCCACAGTACCGCCGCCACCGCCTTCCTGCTTGCAGCCGCAGAACCGAAATGCTAGGCACATCTGATTCACTAATGAGGATCGCTCTCTTCTCAATACCCATGATCAGTCGGGTTCGATAGGAGTGTAACATTCCTAGAACATACGGGCGGTGGAGAAACAAACCCCTTCGTCTCGGGTTGATCTGGACATATAGAACATCACCAGTCAATCACCAGTGCCTTTCAGTTTGTTATCGATTCTCGCTCAATATTAATAGTGGTTGATTCCATCATCAGACAGGCGGCTAGGGTATCTATCTTTAGGCTGGACACGAAAGACGTGTTGGAACATTGCAATAAGTAAGTAGCATCACGGTGCGAGATCCATACCGCAACAGGAGTGCCTGTCTCACCTGGTCGTCTGAATTACTGCCACGACGTTCCGGTCGGTGTCACAGCTGCTCCGGCAGTACGCAGCAAATTTGCGGCTATTCTACTCCTCTCCGCGAGACATAAGAGGACATAGTAAGTAGCTTGGGGCTCCCTTTCGTGCCTGACCACAAGTTACATGTGGATCTGATGAACGACCGCATTCCGAAGGAGTGCCTCAGACTTGTTTCGAGATGTGGGGAGAGGGAATCGGTGAGTCGTCCTGGAAAGCGGTTACATGCGTATATCGCCGCTCTTCCTTCTCTCATGCAAATAGGCTTTGTCGTGCTCACGGCCTGCAAATTTTCCGAACATCTCGTAGTCCGGAGTTTGGGTCTCAGGTCTCATCTCCTGCGGGAGCTCGATGCAAGACATTCGCTAGTTAGAACATTGTGGACGGCTCATGTGCTCGGAAACCTCACCTTCACGGTTGGCGTGCGCAGTTGCAGATATAGAGCGTTTCGACAACGTCACTCGATGCACTGTTTTTTCCACGTCCAGTGGTCACCGTGGGGAGCCGCCCGCCTACTGCAGTGCCATTCCGGGGCCGTCTTCTGCATATCACACCACTTGGTGGGGTGTGCCATACACACGCGACCGTCAGCATCCCAAGCCCGTGTCATTTTCTCGGACGAAAGTGCATCATGCACTGTGCCGCGTGCCACCGCTCAAGCACAGTCGGAGTCCTCATCTCATCAACACTTGAGATCGTGGTCGCACTAGTACTGGACCGCTGGCTGGGCTCTCCGAATGCCTGACGTCCGCAGTGGCCGTCCTCATTACAACGATGTGGCCATGTCAAAATCAAGTCATAACAACACAGCACCCGCCGCTGCAGGCAACGGATCGCATTCACGAGCGCAGGGACCGGGATTGTCACGGTTACTAGTATATTGCGAACGCCCGAGCAGGGCAACGGGCACGTCTACGGATACACAGAATGATATCGAAACAGGATGAGTGCAGGAGAAGAGACAGGACAACAGGTACACCGCAAGGAATGTCAGATCGTATGCACACTGACGACCGCGAAGCCAGAAGGAAAGAAGGAAGGGTGGGATGGGAACCGTCCGGGGCGGTGCTGGGGAGTTTTCTGCACATGCCCGTAATAACGGGGAGCGAGAGGCCGTGGAGGAAGGAAGGTGGATCGCAAAGAAGGCATATTTCGGAGGCCCAAGAGATAGGCGGGCGCGAAGGAGGACCAATGGGATCGCAAGGTGAGCGAGAATGCTCCGAGCGGGGGCGCTGTCGGCGCAGAAACCAGAAGCACGGTCGAGGTTGTCTACGAATACTAAAAAGCGGTCGCAGCTGCATGGAGTCGCTGAGAATGATGAGTGCGGGGTTGGCGGAGAAGAGGTAGAAATGTAACGTACCGACGACTTCAGTCTATTTGCGCCGCAGCCTGACACTATTCCGGCCCTTCAGACAAGAGGCGCGAATACCGAGGACTACACAAGCGGAATGTGTGAGCAGTAATTGCAACATGATCGAAAGAGCGACGTACGCGCTGAATGAGATCGCGACCGCAATCGGTCGTCGGGCCACAGCCGCGCTCCTCGAGTGCGCGGAAGCAATCTGTCGTCATGCCGCAGCCACGTTGCTCAAATTCGCGGCGATGGAACTCGACGAGCTCATCTGGAGAAGGCGTCTGCGAAATCCGTCTGAGCCACTTGCACAGCACGCCGCCACACAGCACGACATACCCGCTCCGCCACCTCGCGGGCGCAATCACCGGTCGTCTCTCCACACCTCCGTTCGTCCAGCTCACGCATCTTGTAGAAGACGACGCTTGCAAAGTTCTCGTCCACTGGCGTCTACATATGGTCCGTGTGAGGAGACGCGGTATCGCGCGCAGAAACCGCACGCACGCGTTCGAAGATCTCGCGGTAGCAGTCCGTGGTCATCCCACAGCCCCGCTCGGCAACCCGTGCGATAGCCTGTAGAGCAGTCATCAATACGCAAATATGTGGCGCACGCGACGAGACAGACGTACTGGTTCCACAAAATTGCGACCGCAGTCCGTTGTCGGCCCACAGCCGCGCTCCGCGATGGCGTAGAGGAACTGCACAAACAAACAGTCGGTACAGGGATGGGTACGCAAAACGATAGACGTACTGGCTCAAGAGATCTGCGACCACAGTCTGTGGTCGGCCCGCAGCCAGGTGCTGCATTGACGGTTGGGAAGGCTGTAGAAGGAGCAGAGGTTGCCTAAATTAATAGTTCCAGAAGTGGAAAAGAAGGACCCACCGCCAAAGACGAGCGCGGAGATAGCGAAGACGCGGGTGAGGATGAACATGGCGACCATTTTGATTTAAGTAAGTGCACAAAATGTGAAGGCGGAGAGGTGGAAAGTTGAGAAGTGTGAAGAGGGTGCGGATCCCCCATGATGTGCCCGTGCAGCCATTTATGCGACTGGAAAGATACGCAGTCGTGGCGTCTCGAGCCAGCGGACAGTGCTGGATCAGATGGGGGACGGTTACCGGAGACTGCACGAATTGGGACGATCGTTTGTGCACTGGATGACGAGCAGTCTTCTGGTCACCATAGCCGAGACAGGTGGCGCTCGACAATGGGTCGACTACAACGACTTCCATTTTGGGCGAACGCAATGTCAGACAATGTCCCACGCTCGAATCCAGTCGCGTGCCCCAGAATCGCCCGGCTTCTCATCCCATACAGCGACTGCTATGTTCTCTATCCTTGGCTCATCCCGCATGGCGGTTATCAACTTCAACGGCAAAGACTTGGCATGCATCCAGCGTGCAGATACGCCCTATGGCCAGTGGCTTCATAGTTGCAGGGACTTCGTTGCGAAAAGGGCCGAATCTGCTTGGATACGCTCCCGATGAATTCTACCATCCCTTTTTTGAACTCGGCATTGGAGGACCCAGAACTAATTGATCGCAGGTGCTCAATCACCATTGTGATGGAACTGTATGATTGATCGCTCTCTATTAACTAGTGTCCTGAACGAGGGTGCTATTACCCGCCTGTTACAGTCGATCTACTGACGAATAATTAATTGAAGGGATCTGTAAAGTATAACCTCTGTCCGTGAGTACATGGAGAAGCTCGGCGCATCGGACGGTGACTGCTATCGTCCTGTTTCTTGCACGCGACAATTTGTCTGGCGCTTCCAAGCATCTCCCTTCGCCGTTCTTTGTCTTTCTTAATGCTAACCTTACTACAGAACGCCCAGCGCAAACGCCAGTGACCAGACCTGCACACCTGCTGTCTCCCAACGTCCCCTCCACGAGTTTCCGCTCCCAAGTGGGGCATGACACTCGCTGGCTGGTCTGCCACCCGGCGAGATGGCCTTGCCAACCAAAAGGAAGGTGGTGTTCTACGATGCTACTTACCTTCGTTGGCCATCCCCTGACCTAGTCGTCAGAAGCTTCGGCGTCGCAGTCGTTGCACCTGGCGACTCCAAGACAAACGAGTGGTCGAAACCTATCTGCTACACCAAAGCCACCGAGAGTACTCAGCAACAATACCCTGCATATAAACACCCTGGAATCCGCGGTACTAGTCGAATCATGCGCAGCAGTATTGAACAGTCCCCGAGCTTGCAATCGCCAATGTGTGCATCTTCTTGTCTCAGGCTTCGCGTGCGAGAACGGGTCCACATGCGTACGCAATACAAGCTGATCGCCT
This sequence comes from Amylocystis lapponica, assembly GCA_022376435.1. NCBI lineage: Eukaryota > Fungi > Basidiomycota > Agaricomycetes > Polyporales > Postiaceae > Amylocystis > Amylocystis lapponica. The sequence continues at coordinate 95,853 of JABYQE010000057.1, forward strand.
ATTCAGTATGAATGCCATTGATTTTCGACGCGGCAGAGATTTGCGGCAGATCTTACCCCACGACTCGAGAACAAGAACTTCCTTTTTGGGAAAAGCAAGTCTTTCGAGTCTCGGCCATGGCGGCGACCGCGCCTCGCCCGTACCACACTCAGTGATTGCATGGTTCTTGCTCTTACTTGCAAGTACTGTCGCCGTGCTGCAGCTCGAAGTGCTTCGTGATACACGCTGTCTCTTGTTCGTCGACGCTTCCCGGGACCCCGCTGACTTCGGGCTGGGACGGACAAATGGGATTGGCCTCGTCGCACGCCGTTGGGATCCGAGCGTTCCATAGCACCAAACGAATGCATCAGAGATCCTGGCTACAGCGAAGGGGAAGGGGATGGCGGACGTCGGGCATAAGCACTCGACGACAGTTGGCCCAGGACCTCCGTTGGCATGGCTCTGCCTTCCATGCCATCTATCATGCTGCTAGTTTGCGAGCGGGGCGCCCAGAACTTGCTGGCAGCGGCCACCCAGAGGCTGATGAATCGCCGCCCGAGGGGCACGTCCCGGCTCTTACATCTTGACATCTCGACGTCCAAGGGCTCGGCCGGGCTGCGCACCTGCTGCTGGCAAGCAGGCTCCAAAAAGGACGAGTGTGTTCTGCGAGGCCGCCTGTTCTTCTGCACCTCGTGCTGCTGGACGCTCGCCTCCGAATCCGAGACCGTTTGCGTGTGGCGCATGTGCATAACTGGGCACCGTGCGCGGTGTGATGGCGGGACGCCTGGTACGGCCGTTCGACGCTACGCAGTACGAATCTGGAGTGGAAGCCACCTGCGGCTCGCTGTGCCCTTCGTGCTTGTCTGGCTCTGCGGTCTGCCTCAACTCGCTGGCTGGGTTTCGTCAACGTCATCTGGCCTTCTCTCACGCACGCAGCTTGGACCTCTGCCATTGTATCGCCATCTCAGATGGGCAGCGGATACTGCATAGGAATCATACTGAGAGTCCGACTTGCTCGTTGTTCGCACAACTTGCCAATATAGGGTTCGCCGGTCTGACGTGCAGCTGCAGCCGGATGCATCCCCACGTCGCTGCGAGGTCTTGCGCTCTGGTTACGTGGATATGTGAGTGCAGCAAGGGCCTTCGTGTCTGACCCATCACGCTTGTTGTCCTATGTCGCCTGCCCGAGGACGGCGTGCCTGCGTGGCTCCAATCCATCGCACGGGCTGGGAGGTGTGGTCCCCCAACTAGAGTTAAGGTTCCGTCATTCGGAGACGCCAGACTTCTAGGTTCGTGACGAGTATTCCTCTGTGCGGTTGACATGGTGACTTGAACACGGGGTCCCGGGTGATACTTCTGCAGTTATGAGGATGGTCATTCATCTTGGGCTGCAGGAGAGTGCAGGCTGGTCAGTGTTCTGATTTCGAGCTGGGGCCAGAATGGTTTCGCTCATGAGAAGCGACTTTCGCTGAGGCTACAATTATAGACCTCGTGGCGGGGAACTCCAAGGTACCTATCCGTTATTCGATTCTGCGAGGCGGCAAACGGACCCGGAGGTGGGACAGAACCGTCGCGGTCTATCTTCGGTCGTCGCGCGTACATTCCCACCGCACCGTCAGCTTGTGCCGTTTACCAGGCATTTGCTGGCTTCTGGCAAGGTACGTAGTCACTTCGAGGTGGGTGGATGTTGACCATGCAGCGCCTGCCACCAAGACGTGTAGGAGAGGGAAGGCAACTTGTCGGACGATGCTGCCGGCTGGTTCTTCCTTCTCGCTCCCTGAATGCTCCGGCGGTGCGTTGACCCCGTGGCGGCACAGCAGCCCAGCCGTTACGGGAAAAGCGGCTGTCTTCAGTGCGAGGGATCGTTGCGTCCGTACATCCAGTTTCCCCTGCTGTGCCACGTCCGCTGTGGAACATTGTTTGACAGGTTCCTTATGCGACATGACTAGAGCGTACGCGCGTACGGAATATTGTAATATGGCAATTTGATGTGCATCGTGAGTCTCGCCCTGGATGGAAGAGACGAGGCGTGGCTGGGCCGTGCGTACTATTTATGTGACACCGCAGTATCACCGCAAGAAATACGAGTGTGCAGCTGCTAGCGTTGGCTGCGTCGGTCATAGGACGCCCTGGACGATGGACTTTGTGGATGAACGTGTGGTGTGTGCGCACAAGCGGCCCCAGGGCCCCATGGCCAAGGCGTCGACTTTCGCGTGCGGACATGAGGATGATGCGTGACGTCACGGCGTCCGCGGGAGCGAATAGGATTGGGTCCAGTCTCGGGCTGTGCCGATACCGGCTCCCGATTGGGCGATAGGAGGGTTATCCAGCCAATGGGAGGCTGCGTCGGAGGGACGATCGGGCGGACACTCGGTTCCTTGCAGCTCGGGCCATTCCATCATTTATTTTTAATGGCCCCTTGCGCCCGCATGTAACACCGAGTGCGTCGTCCTCGTCCCCCCCCCTTTCCTTATCCCCCTCCCCCCTCGTCGGCCCCGTCGTCGTTATCCGCTCCCCCCTCCTTTCAATTCTACGTAACAATGCGTCTGTTCTCCTCCGTCTTCTCTCTGGTGAGACCCTTGCTGCTTGTTCGACTTTAAATTGTTCGGCGCATTGCTGATCACACGCTGGACGTTTTTCTTGCTCACGCGTGTTTCGCGGTGCTGTAGCTCGTCTCTGCGGCCGTCGTGTCGGCGGCAGACATCTGGGTTCAGGTCGGCGCGAACACCACCAACAACGCGAGCCTGATTTTCCAGCCCGCGGAGATACACGCCGGGCTCAACGACACCATCTACTTCAACTGTGAGTCCCGCAGAATTTGAGCCTGCGCCCTGGTCGCGTGTTGTATCTCGCTTGCGGAAATTGTGTCCCTGTGATTGCTCCCCATCCGCACTTGCAGACGGACTACACGTTGTCTGCTCCACCGACACGCGGCGAACAGAGTTGCCCACCCTGTCGAGGTCTTTGAAGTATTTTGAGATGGCTGCTGTGCCATCTACTCGATGACCCTGTCGAGTTCGCTTCCGCAATGAACACATGCAAGCCGGGTTCGTTGCGGCAGCTTCTGGCGACTTCCGCACGATCCTCGTCGATTTAATCTATAGTTGAATTTGCAATAGGAACCTGACAGTTTTTGATTTGAATGTTTGGACATGGACCTGGCAGATCTTGTCCGGTTTCTGTTTTATATTGTTTTGTGCCAGGTGGACACCATTGAATGTGATGGATCCAATACCTGGTATGGCATATGGTGCATATTTGCAAGACAGCATATAGTCATCTGTGTTATGGAGTTGAGCGCGTTTACTCATTGGTCAGGACCATTGCTCTGATTAACCTTGCTGTTCCTTGCCAAATTCGACTTCACGCAACTAACTTGCGTTCACTCCAGTCACGTCGGGGAACCACACAGCGACGCAGTCGTCATTCTCGCAGCCGTGCATTCCTGCAATCGACTCATCTCCATCGTTCAACGGCTTTGACTCGGGTCTGCGCCTCGCGAGCAACGGCTCAAACGTTACGTTCCTTCCCGTACCCCTACTCCCGGAGAATTACAACGTCACGATGTGGTTCTACGACGCCAGTACCTGCGGTGAAGGCGGTGTCGGTGTCATCAACCCCAATGACAGCTCCACAGAGACTCTTGCAGGCTTCTCGGTGCGTCTTCTCCCTTTCTTACAGCGATCTGAGACTAACGATGTATGTCTATGTGTGTAAACAGCGCAATGCGATCCGGCTGAACGGTACCGCGACCTCGTCGAGCGTCGCACCCAGCTCCACCGCACCGAGCTCGAGCTCGAGCAGCCCCTCCGCGAGTACCTCACCCAACGCCGCAGGACGCAATGCCGTCCTCGGTGGGCTCTCCGCGATCCCGCTCATCATCGCGGCGCTCGCGCTGCAGTAGGGATCGCTTGTATATACCCCGTGACGACCCCACAGGCGTTCTGGTGAGTGATGACGGAAAGGGACTGGAGGAGGGACTTTGGAGAGGAGGAAAAGATTGCTGTCCGTGCGCGCGCGCGGACTGGACTGTGCTTTGGTGCTGGACTGGCGCCCCGTCGCCCCTTGCTGTCTTTCTCCGCGTATACCCGCCGTCTGCGTTGCATCTCGTTCCCCACACTCGCTTCTGATTGACACTGACCCCCTCACCGCCTCCCCGCCCGTGGCCATGTACGTGCTTTACTGCACATGACCGCTTGACGAGTGCAACGGATACACGCTTTTTGTTGTTTGTTTGTTTGTTTGTTTGGTTTAGTATTCTGGCAGGCAAGAGATGTTTTGATTGTTGGTTTCTGGTTGCTGCATACGTATGTTGTTGTAGAGCTACCGTTGTCCCTTTTTTGTATACAGGCGTTTCGCATGCATGCTTTACATGTCTGCTCGTTTTCGTGAGTACCTGGGTGCATCGTTGCATGCTGATGTTGCCTGGAAACGCTGAACGTGCAGACACGTTGACTTGGATGAAACATCATGAATTCGAAAGACAGTCGCTCTTGGGGTATGTATGTGCAGTGAGCTACGAACTGAAACAAACAACTGAATTTAATCTCATATCACGGTCAAAGCCACTGCGTGTAGATCACTCGACGCTCTTCTTGGACTCGGCCAGCCGCTCGCGGAACTTTGCTACGTCGTCCAGGTCCTCCGTCCTAGACTCAGCTCAGACACGAAGCACGCGACAGTGAGCACTGGCATGGGGACGCGACGCACCGAATGAGCCCGCGCTCGATCTGCCGCTGGGTCAGCGCGTGCAGGTACGGCACGAGCCTGTCCGCGTACTTCGCCGCCCCCTTGTACTGCACAGAACACGCACGGCGTCAGTCGGCGCGGCAGACCGCAGACCGCAGAGAAGCGGAGAGTGGGAGCGGCGCACCTCGAGCAGCGCGGCGCCCGACGCCGTGTGCAGCTTCGCGACGAGCGCGGGGACGAGCGGGCTGTCCGCGAGCGCCGCGATCTTCGTCAGCACGGGGTGTCTGTCAATGGGCGGGGCGGGCAGGTGAGGTGCGCGCGCGCGACGGAGGGCGGGCGGGGACTCACACGCCGAACATGATCCCGCCGGAGCGGGGCAGCTTGCGGAACGTCTGGTGGTCCATGCGCAGGTAGAGGTCGCCCGGGTGCAGCGCGGCGGGCACGGCGTGGGACGCGATGTTGTCTGCGCGTCCGGGGCGATGGTGAGCGATCATCCGGGACGGGCGGAGGGGAGGGGCGTGGACGTACGCCAGTGCATGTTGCGGTCGTCGACGATCATCCAGCTGGAGCGCTCGAAGGGGCGGTCCGGCGCGAAGCGCACGAGCGTGCGCTCGACGCTCAGCAGCAGCTTCGCGTTGAAGTGCGGCACGGGGTCGTGCAGCGCGTGCAGCGGCTGGCCGATCTTCTCGGAGAGCAGGTAGTTGCCTGTGCGCGGGTGCGGCTGGGGTGAGTGTGCGGCGCGCGGCGTGCCCGTGAGTATGGGGCGTACCGGGAAAGGCGAGCTGGCCGCCGACGAGGTAGACCTTCCCGTCGTCGCGCTCGCGCGCCATGAGGAAATCATCTTGCACCAGCCTGGGCGCGTGTTAGGACGTGGTGCGCGTCTGTCTACCGAGCCGGCCGCCCCGTTGCTTACCTGGCGACTACGCGCAGCGCGTCCACACCACGCAGGCCTTCGACCGCCGGAAACCGCTCATCTGTCACTTTGTTCCAGATTCCCGTGCCCGTGCCCGCCGGACCTCGCTTCTCTGATGGTGGTATGAGGGCGAAGAGGGTGGGAAAGCGTTTCGGCAGGTAGTCGACGAGGACCTCAAGGAGCTCGCCGCACGCATCGTCGTTGTCCGGCAGCGAATCAAGCACCACCTTGCCTGACAGATCACCGTTGTGAGCCTGGCTGTCCAGAAGCGACAATCGGAATCGGAAATGAACAAGGCGGTGTGCGGATGCCAGCATCGCGGCGGGTTTGAGACGTCGCCGGAAATGCGATCAACATAGCAAGTAAGGCATCGCAAGCTCGTTAAGTACCTTTGTCCTTGATCACGCGCGCCTTCTCGTCCAGATACCAGCGGTAGTCGCTGTCGATCTCAATCCAGTGATTGATGTGCATCGGCTGGTGCGCCATCGTCTGCGGGATGGTTCAGCTCGACGGCACCCCGCGACAGGAGCACACGCTCCGACCTGGGGATCGGAGGCGGCGGCGTCAGATCAGGCCTACCTGGAAGTACGGATATCGCAGTGTCTTGTTCGCATACACATAGTCTCGCAGCTTTGCCGTTCCGAGGTCGAAATCGAGGAGCGGGTCAGGGTCCGGCAGGCCTCCGGTCTTGCTGAAGCTTGTCGTGGATGAGCCCACTGGCAGTTCGCTGCGAGTCTGAGCGTCGTCCGACTTGCTCGTGGTCTGTTGTTCGACTCGTAGAGCAGCACTGGTGCTGGTCCGCGCACGCAGACGCAGAATTGCGCAGACCGCAAAGACGGCGAGGACCGCGAGGAGATCAGACCAAGAGAGCCTGAGGGGGGCCATGGGCGTCGCCATGCTCGGATCCGTGCGCGATAATGGTGGTCAATGCACGACCTGCCGGTGTGCATCTGGTTCGCGATATGTACTCACTACCCATGGCCAAGGGCGCACACACTGGGCGGACGTAATTCTGGCAGCCACCTGTGAGATCAGCTTCGAATGCTATCTGAAGCTTGGCCTGGTGACTGAACTCTGATAACGTCCTACAGTCGCGACTGTGAAGCACGCATATGGCCCAGAACCGAAGGTGGTTCTCATTTGCGACGTCTATGTGTATGTGCTCCGGAGATCTAGCGAGACATTCAGCTTTAGTAGGATGGAAATATGAATGGATCGTGACATTGACTTTGTCGATTCACCTTCACCCCGTTGGACTCTCTTGTAAGCGCGTTATATCCCATGGTGGTCCCCTAAAACTAGTTTTGTTCAATGAGCAGAGGACGGGCATCATGGGGTGTGTTTCTCGCAGAACGTAGTATTAACATGTCGTGTTCGTGGCAGAGTCTGCATGCACGTGCGTCTGACATCCGTTGAATACGGCGTCGACAGCGTCGGGCTTCACCTTGATACCGTACTGCGGCTTGACCTACTCGGTGCTCTTAGACCGGAAATTCTACCCTAATTGTGCGCGCCGTTCTGTGGGCCTGAGTCTCTGCTGTTCCGCTTGACCATAATCTCTACGCATCGGTTGAACTTATTCTCGCCGGCTTCAGCACCACCTGGGCAAGAAACGTCTTGCACTGATCTAATCTCTCGCGCCTCACCGTCATTCGCACATCGAATACTGGGAACGCGGCCAAGCTAGTCGTAGGAACTGTCAAGCTTCTGGTGCAGCATACAGGAGCATGCCAGTCGGCGGGAGCTATGCTGTGCTATCCGGTGAAGACGCTGCGGACATCTCCTCGCAACCTCTCCTCCCCTCGCCGGACTCGGATGCCACGCTACACGGCGGGTCCCTGATTTTACACGCCGACGGGCACGGGTACACCTACGCATATGGGCCCGGCGGTCTTCCGGGCCTCTTGCACAATCGCTACGCTCTTGGATGCGCAGTCTTTGCCTCCATCGGAGGGCTGCTCTTCGGCTACGACCAGGGCGTCATCGCAAACGTCTTGGTGATGCGTGATTTCACGGAGCGGTGGCCTATTGGGGCATGGGAGAAGGGGCTCATGAGTGCGTCTCATCACGGTCGCTCCGGTTCTCATGCTTACATCGGACCACAGCCGCTGTGCTCGAGCTTGGCGCGCTCTTTGGTGCATTGACAGCGGGCATGTTCGCGGATAGCTACTCGCGCCGGCAGTCCATCCTCGTCGCCTGCGGTATGCTGCTTCCTTGCTCGCGGGTGAAAATCCTGATCACGAGCGTTACAGCTCAATAGTGATTTTTTGCGTCGGATCCGCGTTTCAGGTTGGCGCGACAAGTTTGACTTACCTCACCCTTGGCCGAGCGGTAGGCGGTCTCGGAGTTGGGGCACTCAGGTACAGTTTCCGCGTGTATCCTCAGACATGGACTGACTGTATGCTCGCTGCAGTATGCTATCTCCATTGTACATGGCCGAGATTAGCCCACCCGAGGTGCGCGGCTCGCTAATGGCACTCGAGCAGTTCGCGATCGTGCTCGGCGCTGTGCTTGGGTTTTGGACGGGTTTCTTCACCCGTGATAGTACGTACTTCTCCGGACGATGTGGCATGGTGTTAATTATCGATTTCCCATCGCTTCGTGAACTGCAGTGCGGGGTTCGGCGTCATGGCGCGTTCCACTTGGCATCCAACTGTTCCCCGGCATCCTGCTCGGCATCGGCTGTTTCTTCCTCCCGCCGTCCCCACGGCTGCTTGTTGCGCAGGGGCGGATTGACGAGGCGTTGGTTTCCCTTGCCAGGTTGCGACTCCGCACTTCGGCCGAGCGCGACTCCGATCCCTTGCTCCAGGTGTGCTCCGTCCGTCCGCGCCACGCAGCCCACACTACTGATGTCACACGCGCCCAGATCGAGCTGCTAGAGATGCAGGCGGAGGCCGCGCTAGTAGGCCAGAAACTCGGACAGACTCCGAAGACGAGCGGGTTACGCACCGAGGCGCGCGCGTGGGCGCTGCTGTTCGGCCATAGATACCGCCGGCGCACGTATATCGGCATTCTCATGATGTTTTTCCAGCGTGCGTGCTCCGCAATTCATGGCGCAATTAATGTCCATGCTCAGGCCCGCCGCACAATGCAGAGTGGAGCGGAATCAATGCTCTACTGTATTATGGCCCGACCCTGGTGCGTTCACTCGGCCTCCAAGGCGACGATGTGACCCTTGTGGTGTCCGGCGGAATTGGGATCGTCCAGTTCTTTGCGGTGCTCCCTGCGATTGTCTTCATTGATCGGCTAGGTGTGTCGTGCTCCACCACAGAACGGGGGTTTGTATGCTCACCGTAGAATGCAGGGCGCAAACCCCTGCTCCGAGGTATCCGTGCTTGCTGAGAGCCTCGGCTTGTGCTGACTGATTTCGCGTAGGGGGGAGCGCGATCATGGCGCTTTCGCACTTTTGCATCGCCATTCTGGTGCACCAGTTTGAAGGAGAGTGGCCTTTGCATGCCTCTGCCGCCTGGGTCTGCGTCGCGTACGTCCCCGCGTCCCCCTTGATGGTGGTTCTTGAAGTGTGATCGAAGCTCAGCGCTGATCTCCGGCGGCAGATGTGTTTACATGTTCACCGCGGCGTACGGGATGAGCTATGGGCCCATTGGCTGGGTCCTTCCGAGCGAGGTGTTCCCGCTGTCGATGCGAAGCAAAGGCGTCGCACTCTCGACTGCGTCAAACTGGTCGAACAACTGTACGTATGCCGATATCATCGCTATCTGGACGAGACACCTTACTCAAGAGCGCTGATTCCGCCACCGCCAGTCTTAATTGGCCTCGTCACCCCGATGTTGATGGAGTCGTCTGCTGCGTAGGCCCTCTATACCCGCTTTGACCCGATCCTCGCTTATCCTGATCCCCCTCGAAAGCGGGACCTTCCTCGTCTTTGCGTCTGCGTGCTTCCTCGGCTATCTGTGGTCGACGTACTCGGTGCCCGAGACGGCTAACGTATCGCTTGAGGAGATAGACGCGGTGTTCGGCGGGTCAGTGGGTCGCGAAGACACTGAACTGCGAGAGCAGGTACGCGAGTGTGCCGGTGTCTCGCTCGCATACTGACCGCGTCCTCGGTAGATTGAGCGAGAGCTGGGGCTGCACGGTCTGGTCCGCCGGTGGGCGTATCATGGCATGGATCATGCGGAGTGATGCATATTGCGCCGGGAGGGGAGGGTCTTCATGGCTATTGAATTAATGTACGGAACTGCTAATGGACCTGGACAATGTGATGCGTACCGGCATCCATGAGCATTCAGTCGACCCTGGGCTCGGGAGCCGAGGGTACACCCGTTGTCTACGGAATCTTTTGAGTCTCGCCCGACACCACACAACCCGCCTAACTTACTTTGGAGACGCACCGAGTGTGCGTCACAGGTATGCATGCGTACCGACATCCACGAGCATTCAATCCACACACCCTGGGAGCCGAGGGTACACCCGTTGTTCTAAGTATCGAATCTTTGAGTCTCGCCCGACACCACACAATCCGCCTAACTTACTTTGGAGATGCACCGAGAAACATCATACCTGTGACGCGCATTTGCTTTATCATTGTGGTGCTCTGGCCTTTTGGAGCGCGGCCTTGACGCTCTTGATCGCATTTTCCCTTGCGGTAATAAGGCGCTTCGCCTTTTTAAGGTCGAGTGATTCCCGCAGCGCAGTGTAGTCTGGCACCTTCTTGGGCTCTGCTCGCACAGGAGAAGGCTCGCCGGCGCTGGTCGTTGGCTCAGACGTGTCTGCGAATGTGTGCTCGGCAAGCGAGGCGCGAAGCGAGGCGAGGATGTCGTCCAGCGACTGGAGTGTCGCGACGGACGTCGCGATGTCGTCTTGCAGGCGGAACGCACGGCAGACCTCGCGTGCACACGCCTCGAAGTGGGCGAAGCGCGTCGGGCCAAGCATCACGCCGCCGTACCTGCACCGAACATTCCGAGTCAACATTCAATTACTGCAGACCGTCGGAGTCGCGGCATGCGCGGAACCGCGCACCAACGGCTGACGACGACGACGGCGTCGATGACGCCCGCCTCCTGGAGCACCCTGAGCACGCGCGCGCCGGCGTGCTTCTCCCCGTCGTCGTCGCACCCGGCGCGCAGCTCGAAGTCGTCCGGCCCGTCGAGGCCGCTCCTGCCCGCGCGCAGGACCATGCAGCGCCAGGCGGCGACCTCGCACGTCGCGGGGCGCGCGCCGTGCACGACGCGCTTGAGGTGTGCCGCCGCGCGCGCGGCCTCGGCGACCGAATTGGCGGAGAATATCTGCGCGACGAACGTCGAGCCGCGATCGCGGATTTCCTGGGAGGTTGCGAGGCTCTGTGGGACGGGGCGCGCTGAGGTGCTCGCACTCGTGATGAATGCATCCAAAGTCGACATGGGGCCAGGTTACTCTGGTGAACGGATCTGGGAATGCTAGCCAGAGCTGAGTCTCCTAACGCTTGCGATGTGGATGAACTTCCCGACCTTCACAGGCTCAGAATATTGATATCTTTCAGTGCGGAAGAATTCGAGGTTCACTGGCAGGCTGTGGCTGCACCGGTGTACACTGGCAATTACGTACGAATCGGAGAGGATGAGTTCGCCGCCACGTGAACAACTTCTTCTCCCGTACTACCACCCAAAAGTCTGCTCACTGACTGTCTGGTGACCTTGCAAGACCTGCTGGCGTGCGATTGCATCAGCTCAACTAATGCGGTATTGATGGACTACATCTATACTACCGTGTTTCAGCTACCAATGAAGGGTGAGCCACATCTTGCACATCTGAGATTTCCCCATTTGAAAAACAAGAAGCACAGGGTCATTGGTCAAATGCGCATACTTACTCCAGTGCTCCCATGGAGCCACAGTGTCCATGGATCTACTGCGGACCACCGTGTCACCAGTACATCCATCAAGTTAGTCAGGTGGCGTTCAAAGCGTCGATGACTCGCTTGTGGTGGTACTGGCAATGCATTGCCAGGACCGGACCTTGGAAAGTCCGACTCTATGCCGTCACAGATACTTACCAATATTCTCAGTTCGAGTCGCGAAATGATCGCTCATGTCGTACAGCATGGGAGTTTGTCTGACAAATTCATACGCCTCGATTTTGGAATGGCAATTTGGAAGCTCAGAGAAGGTGGACAAGACGCTCTGCGGTCCATGTTCCTGGATCCACGCAATTCAAATCGAATCTATTAGATTCGTCAAGTGCACCAGGTGAGATGCGGTATCGATGATTTGAATAATGTACTGTTCTACAGTTGTTCACCCTCATAACAGATGGTGCAATATTCGATGTATGACCGGATACAACCCACTACCACCGTTGTGCTGATCCGGTGTTCACCGTCCTGTCGGATATGCAGACACCTGCCTCCGCCCTCTCTCCGCGAAGATGGACAAGCCGTTCGATCCAGTGCAGGAAGTCATGCGGCACAGTGCGGCACTCATGAGATGCGTTTGCTAGGCATTCACCTGGATCGTCCGTTCGATCGTTCTAGTTAACCTATCGTCGGCTATGGGGAAGCTGTCCGGCGAGAGTGACGCGCTTCGCCGGGCTTCATTCCCCAGAGCTCCGTGATCCTCGCTTAGGACTCTTCCGTTCATGCCGAAGGGACGTTGCCGGACCTGTGTCCGACAAAGTGCATTCGCATGGTCTCGTACTACCCTCACGGTCTTCCCACGGACGTTCTGCAAACTACCTGGTTCACGATTATCTTCGGTCTGTTTGCGCGTTGGTGTCATTACTGCATATCTGTTCGATCCTTGTCGTCTGGTCTGTAGACATCTGGCATCGCCGGACAGCAGAGCAGCTTGTGGGCCTCCACGGTTGCCACGGTTGGATCGGTTGTGGCGTTGTTGAAGGTATCTGTCGTCCCTAAACGGAGCCGAGGCTTCCTCTGCTCCAGATTGCCTACAAGGACCTGGATACCATATGCCCGAGGTTACCCAGGCGCAGATTACTGTGTTTCACTGGCATTCGGTGTGTTTTCGGAGCCGACCTCTTCGTTCCTGGTTCGTCGCTGCACAAGCGAGATGGCTGGATCGACAACGGTGCGAACTTCCGAGGGCGCGAGAGAAAGAAGATACCAACGTAGCGCTTCAGTGGCGGTGAGTTCTGCGGAATCTCGTTATCATTCTCCTGATACGCGGGTCACACTCGCCGGCGGTAACTTATTGACATGCAAACTCTTTGTATCACATGACCCTCCTGTGCGACTCGACAGGGAACTTACTGAACTTACTCCTCTCTGTGACAGCTTCATGGCTCGCTTGTCAGCCGAAACCGATGTACGCCCTAGGCGCTTTTTGATTTTAATTCTGAAAAGCTGGCATACTAGTACATGCCTGCCGATGTTACTCGAATGATGCGCCGCAGGTATCTTGGTCAGTCCAGGTTTCCTAAGTCTCTTGCGGTGAGGCTCTTACTATTCGTACTTGCAGCATCACCTGTTACGAGTCTCATCGGCATTCTCCATGTTGATGAGGCGCCAATTCACACCTCATACGGGCGATGTCACTACAGTGACTACGCCACCATCTCGCACGGTTTTGCGGATGGTCGCGGGTTTCTTCAAATCTCATGAGATCTAGCAGGCGTGGTGCATCAGGGATACCCGAGTGCGTCTCCGCCGGACGGCGTACTCCATGTGCTAGCCAGGTAGGCTAGACACCACTCGGATTGTCACTGAATGCAGGTCACCTCCAGAACGCTCGCAATGGTATTCGTAAGTACCGTAACGTCGGTCCCCGCGCAAATCCCACGAACTGCGACGAAGACGGTTCCACTCCAGTATTTAAACCAGGCGCATTTGGTGGTGGCAAAGCAACACGCAGCTGCACCCTCCCCAGCCACAGCAAGCTCAAACATGTCTGTCCCCTTCACTTCGCTCTTCATCAACGGAAAGGACTGCCCTGCGAGCACCGGGAGCACCTTCGAAGTGCGCAATCCTTACTCTGGCGATGTCGTCGGCACTGCTGCCTCCGCCTCCAGTAACGATTGCATCGACGCTGTTGAAGCTGCTGTGCGAGCGTTCCCCGCCTGGGAGAAGACGCCTCTCCACGTCAGGCGCGACATCTTCTTGCGTGCTTCTGCGCTCCTCACCACCGAGCGGTACACCGAGAAGCTGAAGGCGGCCATGCACGACGAGACTGCAGCCACCGACTTCTGGATCAACTTCAACATCGACATGACCATCACCGACCTTGCGCACAACGCGGGCCTTGTCACCCAGCTCAAGGGAGAGACGTTCCCGTCCGATGTGCCAGGCGCACAAGTCGTTGCACAGCGACGCGCCAATGGGGTCATGTAAGCCTTCTATTAGCAACCTCTCAGTTCGAGAAGCTGATCCGACTGCGCGCCCCGTCAGCTTCGCAATGGCACCGTGGAACGCTCCAGTCCTTCTGGCGGTCCGGGCCGTGGCGATCCCCTTGCTTTGTGGGAACACTGTCGTTCTGAAGAGCACCGAAGTCAGCCCGCGTACTCAAGCCATTGTCGTGGAGCTGCTGCATGAGGTGCGCGCTCTGCATTGTCTTGTGTATCACTTTCTAATTTTAGAACAATATCCTTGGCCATGTTCATGAATATCACGACTTGCAGGCTGGTATTCCTGCGGGCGTTCTCAATTATATCTCTATGGCGCGCGAAGACTCGCCCTTCCGAGTCCCCGAGATTATCGCGCACCCGGCTGTGCGCAAGATCAACGTCAGTACATTCGTCGTCGTTCGATAGCTATTCAGCAACGCTCACCTTTTTATGCAGTTCACCGGCAGTGCCAGAGTCGGACAGATCATCGCCGAAACGGCAGCCAAATACCTGAAGCCCTGCATCCTCGAGCTCGGCGGCAAGGCCCCTGTCATCGTACGTCAGGGCGTCCGTCTATAACCATCTATGACTAATCATCGGACATTCATGCCGCGCTTCCCACAGGTTCTGGAAGACGCGGATGTAGCGCACGCCGCCCGCGCGATTGCGTTCTCCGCTCTTATGCACTCGGGCCAGATCTGCATGTCTACGGAGCGGGTCGTCGTCCAGCGCGGCGTCGCAGACGTTCTTGCCACCGCCCTCGAGGAGCAGTTCAGCAAGATCACAGCGGGCGGACGGGGCCATTCGCTCTCCGCGTTGTTCGCGCACTCTTCGGCGGCGAACATCGTGGACATGATCGCCGAAGCGCAGGAGGAGGGCGCGACGGTCGTGGTAGGCGATGGCATGAGGGATGGTGCGGTCGTGCAGCCGCATATCATCAGGGACGTGAAGCCTGGCATGAAGCTGTGGGAGCGGGAAAGCTTCGGGCCAGGTCGGTCGCTGCAGGGTTCTCCGGTGGCATTCTGTTAACCGCTTTACAGTTGTTGTGTTGATTGAGGCCGACACCATCGACGAGGCGGTCGACCTGGCAAATGATTCAGAGTATTCTCTGGTGGCGGGGCTGTGGACCCAGAACATACACACTGCGCTGGACGTGGCGTCGCGCATCCATGCGGGTTAGTGGTTTGTTTGGGCCTTGGGAATCTCCCACTGATAGTTTGACGCGCGCCTCTACAGGGTCCACGAACATCAACGGCCCGACGGTCCACGTCGAACTTCAACGGAGCCACGGGGGGCTGGGGTGAGTCTGCCATTCGCGGCTAAGCTGTTCCCGCAGCACCGAGCTCAATCTATGTGTTTGCAGAGGCGCATCGGGATACGGGCACTTCGACATCGACCACTTCTCGGACGTGCGCATGATCATAATTCACCCGGAAGACGCCCGGTCGTACCCCATGATTGGTTGAGTATTGTGTTTGAGGATCGTAGGGTGATTGTGTAGCAGGCCTGCCTCTAATTCGTAGCCCTATCATAGATGTATAATTCTGTCGAAGTCTCCGCAAACATGATATGTATTTGTTTGGAAAGTCGCTGTGACCAAGCATTGTCATGATCATTCCGCTCAGGAGACATTTCTTCATCGATATACCATCTGTGGTCGGTGGCTGCCGCCGCAGTGAGTCTCAATACGTCGCAGCATCCTCGGAGTCACATGAACTGTTCACCGCTCCCATTCCGAACTTGATGAATCAATGATGATGTGTGATTGTGTGGTTCTAGGCCTGTGTGAAACAGAGACTGCCCGTTAAACACAGAATAGACGGAGGTCGTCTTGCAATCGTCGCGGACATTTGTGTATTGGACGACTTTCAGCCATTTCCAGATAGTTAGGGTCCAACACGGTAAGGAGAGTAGCCTCTGGAAAAGTTAGAACACTGGTGACTAGTAAGCCCCTGGCTCGAACTCAAAACTTATTGTCATACGGTGGAGTCCCGCTTGCCATAAATTCGCCAGGTACATTTCGACATCATAAAAACCTAGATGAATCAGGAGTGAACCCGTTGGCCATACGCAGCAGATTTATCTGTCCGCTCATACTCGACCACTGTCCCCAAAGAATCATCAGACCCAGGACATCCAGACAAAACACACAACGACACGCACCCCATTCCCGACAAAAACCTGCGCACGCTGGGCGATGACCATGTCCACCGCCTGTGCGACGTATGCTTGTTCCTTCGAAAGCAGCAGTTGCCGACTGCTCGCGACAGTCCGCCAACGCCCCGTCGCGCGGAACGCGTCCTCGAGCTCGTGCACCCACCCGCGCTCTCCGTTCGTGAGCACATACACGTCCCGGAGACCTGCGCCCGCCGGGGCCTCGCGCACCTCGTCTGCGCGCCGCACTATGTCGTCGATGGATGGCCAGCAGTGCTTCCGCACGAGCTCGCGGCGCTCGTCGCCGCCCACGTCGTCTGGGACGACCTCCGAGATCTTGTCGGGGAACGCAGGGAACGAGTTGAACGCAGTGTAGGTGGAGTGCCAGTCTGCGAGGTTGACACAGTGCTTCTCGTAGTCTCCGCGCCGCACGTGCATCGCGAGAAGTCCCGGGAGGCGCGTATAGCGTGCGGCGCTGGGGAGCTGCGGCGGGATCATGACGAGCGCAGGCTCAGAGGTGTTCAGAGGCGCGAGCACGACGCGGTTCGTGTCGAAGGCGGATTCGACTAGCGGGGACCAGCGGAACTCGGTAAGGATGGGAGAAGATGCGTAGCGTGGCCAGAGGTCGAGCAGGCGGTTCGGGTCACCCATGATGCTGCAAGAAAAATGAATATCGAGAGTAGAGTGGAATGGATGTGACGCACAAAATATTGAAAGCTGTGAATGGTACCTGAACACAGCGATCTTCGTTCGTGAGCAGTTCAACCAGCTCCGAGACAATAGCCTCGCCTGAGAGGCCACCGTTGAACTTTGTCTTGAGCCGCTCTGGCACGCTCTTGGGATGAGGACAAACTTGGCGAAAGTAATCCTCGCTGACAGAGCGAGGCGCATCAGGGTCACTGTAAAAATGGTCTCCAGCAATTGGTCCTAAGCCGACACAATCTTGTTGAAGGACGATGATAAAATATAGAACGGAGGTCCGCACCCGAAAGAAGTGTAGAAATGGGTATCTGCGAGGGTAACAACTGTCCATTGTACATTAAATACTTTGTGCCGTCCTTCCTCCACGCGTAATTGTAGAAAACAAAGCTAGGCGCAAGAGCATCTGCCATAACCCGCGTGGAATAATGCAGGAAGGGACGTACGATCTGTTTGAGGCATGTGCGACGAAAGCATTGAGCATGAGCTCCTGCATGACATTATTCCAGCCGGCTTCTAGACGATTTATCAGGGGAGCTGATGGAACATGAGCAAACCACTCACGTTTTTCATGCCCTTTCCAGTATAGGTACTTTCCCTCTCTGCCTTCAGGGAACGGTAGATCGGGGTTATGCTGCGGAAGATGAAGCTCGTGTTCGTGATAGCTCTCGTACAAGGGGGGCCTCTCATTTGCACCAGTCCATATCTTCACGCCGGCCACCATGTCCTTCCCAGGACCGAGGTACCACAAAAACGCAACTGATAATAGCGTGTACATGGCCGCAATTACCAGCCTGATATGTCTGCACATGAAGTACATGCGCCGGACTGACGGCCGTCGGAGAGCCGCAGGGATCGCCTCGTACGCCTTCACGTCATTTCGTCGCCGCTGGGGCAGCCTAGAGAGGACAGGGGACATGCGTACACAAGCAGTAAGGCATACCTGCGGGATGCGAGGCAGGTTAAAAAGACGCTGCGGAAGTCCTCTTGCGCAGCTAAAAAATCTCGAGATTGGGAGGGCGTCTGAACACCGCTACCGAATGCGGGAGCCTTGACATGGATGGTTGGGTGTCCATCGATCTCATCGTGAGACGGTGTCCTGTTGCCATATGAGAGCTACGGAACACGCCGCATCCACACAAGGACGGTAAGCCATACAGTCTGAGATCTGCCATACGACATCGGCGTGGTTTGTAGTTCCGAGTAGAATTCTATATCTGAGGTACTTCCCGAGACAAGGTGATCTTGGCAAAAAGGGCAGAAACGAGCGAGTTGGGTATCTGGAATACAATCGCTTGAGTCGATAAACAACTCAGCAGTAGGGCTTACGTACCAAAGTAATCGCATGCGCAGCTGTGATGATCCCGCGGATCCCACGGGCCAGTCAAATCCGGGTGTCACGGTCAAGACAAAAGAAGTAGTCTGTGCGTCAAATACCGAGAATGTCAAGCGGTAAGAAGTGAGGTTGCCTTTGATTGAGTCCTTGAGGGGGTTGTCGCAATCGTAGTATTCTCGCCGAGGTCTGCCGCGTACATGCAGCGGTGAGCTGATGACCTCAACGTCTCTCAATGTGTAGCCTGCTAGGTAGCGGTCCCCTCATTAGTGAAATTCTCACCTCGCAAATCGAACACTAGATCACACCAAGTAGACATCTTGATGGGCGTCGCGCAGCTGAGAAGGACAAGATAGTTGGATGATGGGCGCGCCAGCACGTTCTGAATGTTTGGCTTGGGTGCAACAAACAAAATCGACTGCGCTTCGACAATTCGACCCAAAGTACATAGCCTAGTTCACGGAGATCAGTTGACAGCTCAGGCTGGCCTTCAAGCTTGAAGCCAGCCGCTACATTTCAAACGAGGGTTAGAATTGCGGGAATGCTCTGCGGGTGATGCAAACTGTCTGCATGCTGCTGAAATTTGAGTTGGAACAATGATCGTCGAGAGTCACTACCTCATTGGCGAGCATCCGCAAGATGTGCAGGGGTACTACTGTGAATTTTGCTTGAAATTGTCAGACTCTGAAAGCATCC
This sequence comes from Amylocystis lapponica, assembly GCA_022376435.1. NCBI lineage: Eukaryota > Fungi > Basidiomycota > Agaricomycetes > Polyporales > Postiaceae > Amylocystis > Amylocystis lapponica. The sequence goes on from JABYQE010000057.1 coordinate 114,587, forward strand.
CGGGCGATCAGAAATATTCAATGAATGTTCGAACGAAGTTGGGTGGCATTGGCCATCATTCATCGTGATATATGCTGGCAGAAGTGACAAAATGAGCGAGATCGCCCGGGCGTATTGGAGCACGTACTATCATCGAATCGGCAGTTCCAAGATTCGCTCCCGTTTCTGTTGTCTGCACCGACGCCAACGGTGGCGATCAGCAACAGCTCACCAAGTCCGCCATCGGTCTGTGTTCAGGAAGATGAGAGATAATAATGCGGTATGCAAGAATAAGAGGTACATCTCATGGTAGTACAAGCACTGTAGATTCACCCCCCGATCGAGGAACTGCACCGTCGCCTACTCCGTCAAGGCTCACTTGAGGCGCCTCCTCGCCCGACTCACTTCTGCTGTCCCAGCGCACGTCGACGATCTGCACAAGCTCCCCTTCAGTTTCCGCCTCCGCGGCCTCACCGGCGACTGCCTGCGCAGCGGTTCCGGTCTTTCTCCGATTCATCACCTTCACACGCGGCACCCTCACGAACCCGCAGTCGATCGGAACAAGCCTCCACATGATCGTTTCCTCGCTTCCGGGCAGGAGGATGGGCATGCGACCGCTCCGGAGACCTGCGACGACGAAGCCGTCAGAGCTGTCGGGCTCCAGCTGCACCACGACGTTGGCGGCGCGGGACGGGTGCCGATTTCGGATCGTGAGGTGCAGAGAGATCGGAACGTGCAGCTTCGCGGTGGGGGGCACACTCAGTAACGCGATGAGCTCGTCGACGGGAGGCCGTAGTGCTGGGAGATTGAAGCGCGTCACAGCGAGCGACCCAAAGGTTCCATCCGAGCAGATCCTGCAGGACACGTCAGCAATTGACCGGATGAAGCGAACGCGACTGTAAGATCACCTTCTCCAGGAAATCGCATATTCTCCAGGGCCTTGGATGGCCTCGTTAAACAGATGCTGCTCCCCAGGTGCCAGACTGATCCGACTGCGGTCGCATATTTCGTCTCCTGTCAGCAACTCTGCGACGAACATCAGTGTACTAGAGAATCGAGTCCCGACAGGGACTGCGCACCCATAGGAAGTTCGTCCGAGTCTGCGCCCGACGAATAATCGAGTATCTCGGCGTACTGACTCTCCTGCGAGGCCAGACACATCAGGCTCCCTCACTGTCTCGCGGGGCGGACGGGCCACTCACATGCCTGCTCAGACTTATGCTCTCGACCATGACGCCAGAGGGCGCCACACAACTGAACACAGTGGACACGACGGCCTCGCCCCCATCTCCGTCATCCCAGAACTCGCGGTCGAACGTCCGCAGGTCCGCAAGCCCAGGCTGCGGCTTCAGCGACCTCCTGTACGAGACAGCGTGTTCCACGTGTATGGCATCCACCACTTGGACCACCACTGTATGGAGCGATTCGCTCCTGTCGATCGCCGCATGGGCGGAAGGGCTCTCCGGCGAGACGGGACTCAGGCTGCTAATGCCTGAGGAAGTAGAGATCGTCCGGGACTGGACCGAGATGTCGACGACCCGATCGCCAGTGGTGCCCACGCAGTCCAGGTAGAGTGTCTTCATCACATTGCTACCAGGAGCGACTGCGCCGAGCGCCACTCCCTTGATAAGGCTTGTCGAGCGTTCCTCGCCGAAGACGATGTAGTTGACTACATGAAGGAAAGGTGTCAGGCATATGTATGCTCGGACTAATAGTGGCGAGGCTGATGCGCATACCGGCTTCGTCAACCTCGGGTGGCTGCAGCAGGACATCGACGACGACGTCTAGCTCCTTCTCGTCAGCGTTCCTCACATCGATGACGATAGGAAACTGCTCCCCAGCATACGCCGGAGACGAATGCGCCAGCGACACCTGGACAGCATGCCGTCGATGATGGACTCTACGAGAAGCGGTCAGACCATCGACGCCAATAGGCCCTCAACGAGACCGCAGACCCACATAGCCGACGAGTGATGGTTGCTTCGAATGGGCGTGAACTGCACCGGGTCCAGGGATCGCAGCCATTTGGGCGACAACGGGAAGCCGTTCCGCGAGCTGATTGGATGCAAGGGGATCTCAATGGACCAGCTGGCCTCCTTCATCGTCAGCACAAGCCTCGAAATCTGACAAGCGACAACGCTTCAGCGCCGATCGGACATTGGAGCGAACCTCACCGACTTTGATCACCATCGGTTCGTCCGATGAGATCGACCCGCACAACACGATGCTGGATCCCGGGCGCCACCTCAAGTTGCCCTCGATCTCCCTGCTTGCGGTCTCGCCTTCCGGCAGAGGAAGGGACGCATGTCCAAGATCCACCTTCTGGACGGCCGGAGGCGGATCTTCCGAAGATGCAGGCGCATGCCGGATGACGATCGGAGGGATATCGCTTTGGAAGTGCACGGTCAGCGATGAGAACGGCAGCAGAGACATCGGAACCGTCTTCAGGGCCGTGAGGATCAGCTGGAATGCGACCACTTCCCCGACATTGACCTCGTGATGCCAGAAAACAAGAGAAGAGTCCACTGAAGCATACATCAGTCCAAGCTCGGACATTGATGAGGAACGGCGCACAAATAGGCTCCGAGTCAGACGAGTCTACGACGAACGGTTCGTTCGGGGTGGACGGAACCGAGCTCTGTAAAGGATGTGTAGGTCAACCTCTATAATGCGGAGTCTGAGGGTGCCAGACACTGACTCTCAGGACCGCTAGTAGATCTTCCTGAACTGCGTCAGGATCGTCTTGGGTACTGCTGACACCTGATGGCCCAATCAGCGCACCACACACTGCATGTCGGCCACGGCGACAGACCACAGCCCAGCATCTCAAAGAGCAGTCGCACGCTCAGCTCCATATCGCCCATCTGCTGCGCGCACGCATACCACGTCGACAGCAGCGGACGCAGCAGCGAATCCCACTTCTCCCGACGATACGTCTTGGCTATGCGTTCGAAGAATCTGCATCGGGCGCACGGTCAAGGTCGCGCAACAGGCACGCGCCCCGAGTTCGCACGCACCTCACAGCCAGGTCAAACTTCCCCGACTCGTAGTACGTGTGCGCGATGAGATACGCGATCCAGAGCGTCAGGCGTCCCTGGCTCTGGTCGCCGACGGGATTATAATGCCTGAAAAGATCATACGACCGCGTGTACAGCTTCACTGCACGTCAGCACGCCCGGCGCGCCGCACAGAAGCAGACGCACGCACCTCCAGGATATAGACCAGATGGTCCACCTTCTTCTCATTCGTGAATCCAGGCGAGGCCGACGTCGTCTGCGCGTCGGCTCGTCAGCCACCACAACTTCTGGCAACGACGACACGCGACACGCGTACCTCCGCCTCGACCGCGCTCAGAAACCGCTCCCTGCGCCGCTCCGTGCAGCGCGCCGCCATGTAATAGTAGAACCCCGGGTGCTGCAGCGCATGGTTCGGGTTCAGGCCGAGCGTGCGCATCGCCTCGAGCTCCAGCGCGGTCCGCTGGCCGCCGTCGAGCGCATGTGCCGCCGCGAGCGCCGCCGCAGGCAGCGGCGCCGCGTACTGTGTCGGGATCCTGAGCGTCGAATGCGTGCCCTGCTCAAGCAGCTCCGCAAACACGCGATGTCTACACACACACGCCCAGCACCGCCCGGCGATCAGAGATCAGAGATCAGCGCGCGCAGCGGACGGGCGGACGGACGCACTGTCTCGCGAGCCAGCTCCAGAACTCAAACGTCTCCTCGCCGATGCCCCACCCGCGCGAGAAGTCCGCGAACTTGCGCATGTGGCTGTTGTGGTGTGCGAGCGCGAGCGCGTGCTCGTTGTTGTACAGGTACAGCTTGCAGATCTGCGCGCCCGTGAGCCCCACGCGTCGGACGCCGTCCAGCCAGCCGCAGCGGACGGCCCACGCACCTTGACGTTCACCGCGTCCGCGAGCACCTTGGCCTCGGCCCACCGCTTCGTGCGCGGCGGCAGGATCGCCGTCGACCCGAACATGGTCAGCAGCGCCGCGTACGCGTCCTGGTAATGCCTGCCGTCCGCGTCCGTGAGCACACCGCACCGCACCGCACGCGCGCATGCACCTACTTCAGCGCAACCTCGTCCTCGCCCCGGAACTCCGCAAAGCACGCCATCTTGTACTCGTACCGCACCGTCCAGCCCTCCGGCCGCAGCGGGCGCGCCGCCACGGCCCCGCCGAGCGGCGACGGCTGGAGCGCGTGCGCGCCGGTGCCCTGCGCATGTCTGTTGCGCTTGCGCCGCACGCGCTTCGAGTGGTTCGTGTAATACTCGAGCGCCGCCTCGTACAGCGCCTCCTGCAGGCTGCACGCGCGGGGGGGGGGGGGGCGGTCAGCCCAGGCCAGCGCGCGCGGGGCGGCAGCACGACGCACCTGCGCACGAAGTCGCCGATCTCGGCCTGCGTCACCGGGCTCAGCACGAACAGCGCCGCGCGCGGGTCCAGCCCGCTCTGCCGCCGGATGTACGTCAGGCGCGCGTCCAGCGCGGGGTCGTCTGCGCGCCGCGCGCGTCAGCGTCAGCGTGCGCGCGAGAGGTGAGAGGGGGGAGGGGGGCGGGCGGGCGTACCGAGCATGCGCCTGCTCGCCATGAGCACCACGGTCAGCTTGACGCCGCGCTCGCCGGTCGTCCGCTTGCGCTGCGCGATCTCCGCGGCGAGGTCGGCGTCGCGGCGCCGCTCCTCCGCGTCACGCTCGCGCTCGGCGTCCGGGGCGTCGAGCGGGGCGCGCGCGGCGGGCGGGGGGGACTCGAAGATGCGCGTGAAGAGCACGAACACGGACGGGACGAGCGTCGTGTGCTTGCGGAGCCAGATGGGCGCGATGAGGCCGTCGGGGTGCAGCGGGGACGTCGGGGTCAGGGGGGACAGCGGCGAGTGCGCGGTGTGGTACTGCGGGTCGTCGGGGTGCAGCAGCTTGCGGGGCGGGAAGCGGACGTCCTGGGCGGGGTCAGTGCGCGGCGCGCGTGCGCGGGGACGGGGACGGGGGACGCACCTTGTCGACGAGGAGGACGTGGAACGCCTTTGTCTTCTCGGGCTGCCAGACTGCGGTATTGCGCTGTGCGAGGAGGGCGTCCCGCAGGCGGGCGGAGAGCAGTGCGAAGGGGTCTGGAGTCTTGGCTGGGGATGGGCTGTCGAGCCCAGCAGCAAACATGACTGGCGCGAGCTGCGTGAGCAGCTCCGGAGGATAGGAATTCATCGTTGAATGAAACTTGTCGGGTCGTATGGGCACTTCAGGACGACATGGAACTCGTCAATTGATGACCCAGCTTGAGAGTAGATATGAAGGCAGATGTTAAGAGCAAGCAGAGTGATATGATAGACTGAGCCGCGGCGGCGAAGTGGAACACAGCACGCAGAGCGTCGTGTCGTGCAGGCGTCTGACGCCCAGCTGTTCGCCCAGAAGGGAAATTCCCGACGCTCTCGGGACGGACTCGGACGGTCATGCGTGTTACAACACAAGTACTGAGTACTACTGACTTCAAGGATACTACAAACAGGCGCGGGCTACAGGATGATGGTACAATTATTGACTTGCTTCAATCTGTCCAACACAAATCGATCACGGAACACCTCTGCCAGCTCTGGTGGCCTTGGCCATCTCACTCTGCGCCTCGTCGCGCAGGTACCGGCCGTATATGTCCTCGTAGTTCTCCAGGTCCTAAACATGCGCCGAGTCGTAAGGCGTAGCGGGCACACCACGATAGCAGACACTCACGCTCTGGGTCTTCACCACGCTCTCGCGCCTCGCGAGCACCTCCGCGTATTCCTTCCACCCCCCACCGACCGCCTCGCGCGTATAGCCCCGATGGCGCGCGGGGACATAGTCGCGGATCGCCCAAGGGGCGACGGCGACGTCGACAAGACTGAACTGCTCGCCGAGGAAGTACGGGCCCTTGACCTTCTCTGCAAGGGTGCGCAGAGACTTGTTCCAGTCGGCGAGGTGGGCCTTCTGCTGCTCGGGGTCCTGCGCCTGGACGAGGCGGTGGAAGCCGGGGACGATGTTTTTGGAGACGTGGTCGACCCAGAGGCGCACGGTCGCGCGATCGAACGGGTCCGCGGGAAGGAGGTGGGGCGCGCGGTCGGGGAAGGCGTCCTCGAGAAACTCGCAGATGATGAGCGACTCGTAGAGCGCCTTTCCCTTGTATTCTACGGCCGGCACGAGGCCCTTTGGATTGATGTCTGGTGCGGGGGTGAGCGAGGACACGAGGCAGGACGGGCGGGGGAGCATACCGAGGAAATGCTGCTCTTTCTTGTATGGGTTCACCTCCTTGTACTGATAGGGGATGTTCTTCTCCTCGAGTGTGATCCAGGAGCGCTGCACGAAGGGACAGAACTGCAGCTGGGTCAGCGCACGATGGGGGCAATATTGTGCTAGAGCACGACGAACCCATCCGGCATAGAACACCAGATCCTGTGGTTCCTGGTGTTTCTCGACGGTTTTGGCGGCGACCCCAGTAGCGTGAGGGAAGATGTGCTGGTCGGGGTGGCTCATGGTGGTCGGGAGATGGTCTGAAAGTGTGAGTGGTCTGTTATATAGACGGCGTCCACCACGCTCGACACTACCCCAGTCAGGCCATTGCGTCTCCTGCTCCAGCTGGGCGTTGCACCCAGAGGCACACACCTTGCCGCATTCATTCAGGCGGAAGTCCTTCGCATTCTATCTAGTAGCCGCCATTCCGCGCTCATCAACGGTGCCTGCAACGCATCAACTGCGTGGCACTGCGTGCAAGGTCCGCAGTTTGGAGGCAGAACATTGAAGGAACATTTGAGCTCCTATGTAAAATGTGCTCAAAATGTTCTGAATCGGAACATTGAAATAACATACAAAATGTATCCTGTAGCCAGCCAATCAGAAGGCGCGCCTTCAATGTTCCCAGCATGTTCTCTTTAGGGTTTTGCATTATATGTTAGCTAGATACATTTTGCGTAGGAATTCAAATGTTCTTCTAATGTTCCGCTTCCGTATTGTGGACCTTGCACGCAGTGTGGGTGTTTATTGAATAACTTTAAATTTGGGAGATGCAGGCCCTGGGTGCATGATACTTTGGCATCCCCTTGGCCATTGTTCACCCTGCTCACGACGGAGAGGTCAAGTTCAAGCAAGCTTGAAGTTGGAATGACCGACCTCGGCAAGAGCAATTAAAGACGATCGAGATATCACATGGAGTACTTGACAAGTTGGCCGCGGCCGTTGGGCGTTGGCGGCTGTGCATTGTGCACTGCTACGCTGATGCGCCCGTCTGTCAAGAGCATGTTTGCCTTTAGTCCATCGTACCATGTGCACTACCAGTTAAACCTCTGCGCACGAAGCTAACCGATGTTACTTGCTGCAGTGAAACATCTCGACATGGCCTTCTGCACCTGACAAGCCATTCCGGGCACGGTGCATCTGGCAGAGCCTCCCAAGAACGCGATCGCCGTTCCTAACTAGCCGCGAGAAACTCGAGGTGGGCCATTGACACAACGCCGCATAAATGGGCGTTCATCATCGTGCACATCATAGCCTCATCACCTGGACCTTTGGCTCGCGATTCCCTGACAGGGAGGCCAAGTATCGTATCACGGCATTCATGTCATTCTACGACAGAATCCTGTTGATTGTCGCGACATGCGCCCCCATCTGTCATTTGTACCTGACATTGCCGAGCGTGTATATAATCCGTGCACCCCGCGCCTGTGTCCTGCAGCCTTTCAGCCACTTCGTTCACCGCCTGCATTTCAGGGTACTGGATAGTGAGTGCATCCCAGTCTACCCGTCCAGCGTCCTAGAATTGACCTGACGATGCGACAGCCTTGCATTTGTCTTTTTCTTTTCTTTTTCTAACAGCTACATTTTTGCACGACTATCCCACTCTCTCACAACCTCACGACCTTTCTGTCTTTCTCCATAATGCGTACCTCAGTCGCTTCCGCCGTTGCCCTCCTTGCCGCCGCGGCGCCCGCCTTCGTCGCCTCCCACCCCATCTCCCAGTCGCTGAACAAGCGCATCGACTCGCCCTACGCCCATATCTACTCGGGGCATTATAAGTTTGGGTACGTGTCACGTCGGCCATACGGTGTCCTCATACTCTCCCGCTCACCGCGTATCCGCGCCCCAGGCGGGACTACGAGCTCCCCACCCCCCCGCCCCTCCCAACGATCTCGGCGCTCCCCACGCTCCCGGCGATCCCAACTCTTCCGGCGCTCCCGGTTCCGACGCTCCCCGCTGCGCCGGCGCTCCCGACCGCGCCAGCCCCGGCGCCCGGCGCCTGGAGACAGTACGGCCAGGACTGGAAACAGTGGGGCCAGAACGTCGGCCAACAATACAAGTCCGAGTACGGGTACGCGCCTGCTCTCTCCCACGCGACATCCCTCATGGCTCACGTACGAACCGCCCACAGACGGGACGCGCAGCCCGCCACACCCGCCGACTGGAAGCAGTACGGCCAGGACTGGAAGCAGTGGGGCCAGAGCGTCGGCGACTACTACAGCGCCAAGTACGGGTACGCACGCGCCGGGCGCTCCTCTCTGCTGTTGTGCCGCGGCGCCACCGTGCTCACGGGCCGTATCCGCAGGCGGGACTCTGAGCTGGCCGCGCGCACCAACTGGGCGCAGTACGGCGACGCCTGGGACCAGTGGGGCGAGCACGTCGGCGACTACTACAGCGCCAAGTACGGGTACGCACGCGCCCCGCTCCATCGCAGGGACGATGCACGGCACTGACCGCGCGGCTCCGATGCAGACGGGACGCGGGGCTCGCCGCGCGCACGAACTGGGAGCAGTACGGCGATGCGTGGGACCAGTGGGGCGAGAACGTCGGCAACTACTACGACAGCATCTACGGGTACGTCTCCCCGCGCTCCTCGTATTGCCGCCGGGCTGCGTTCTCACGTGCAAACTGCCCGTTTTGCGTTTTCATTTTCAGCCGTGCGCCGGTTGCGCAGGCTCCGTTCAGGTGAGTTCCGGAGTCGGGGTGCGTGCGGATCGGAACGCGCGCTGACTAGTGACTCTGTGTGCCCAGTGCGCTGGACCTGGTGCACGCGGCGAGGCTGTCCCCGGCGTATGCCTCTGCCTCTGCCTCTGCGGGGCGCGCGCTGAACGAGCTCGACTGAACGCCGGAGAATGGAGGGGTGTTGTCATGACCGTGGTGACGACTTTACGACCGTGCTTCTGTCTCCTGGAGAGATAGTGGGCAGTCTACGCTGTGTAGCTGTTTTTCACGACGAATGCGATGATTTGGCTGGGCTCAAGGACTGGGTGTGCAGCGTGTGGTGTGTGATCTGCGCGCGAACACGTTCTTTCCATTCACATCCACGAAGTTCCTGTGCACGCATGCACAAAGAACTATATCGCATTACGTAAGCGATGGGATGAGGGCGGCGCCTGCGGGCGCTCGATTCCGGTCGATTCTCTGCAGTACTTGTACTCGCACCTCGACCATGGCTCTCATCGAAGTAGGTCGACGGCATTGCACACCCAGTCGCGCTCGCTGACCTTGCCCCCGATCCGTCCGTGCTCGCCGCCCTTGTCTAATCTCTACTGCGAATGCGAACTCTCCGCCGCGCGATCCGCAGGTCATCGCGAACGACCGTCTGGGGCGCAAAGGTACGTCCCCCGGTGCGCTGCACGACCGATCCCCCCGGCTGACTGGCCGCGGCGCAGTGCGCGTCAAGTGCAGCCCGGACGACACCGTCGGCGACCTCAAGAAGCTCATCGCCGCGCAGACCGGCACGGACGCGAGCAAGATCCAGCTGAAGAAATGGTGCCCGCCCCGCCCCTGCTCCCGGATGCGCCGCTGACCGCGGGCCCCCGTTGCTAGGTACACGATCTACAAGGACCACATCACGCTCGCGGACTACGAGATCCACGACGGGATGAGTCTTGAGATGTACTGATCCGCGCGTGCGCGGCACGTGTATGTAGGACTTGTCGGAAATTTCAAACCCGCCTGATCAGGCCGAAAGCCTGATGAGCGCCTGGAGAAGCACCGAAATGGGTGATCAGATGCCTTATAAGGCTGTTTTTTGTCGGCAAGGGCCGTCAGGCCGGACCGACATCTGGCAGAGGCCCCTGCCAGCCAGATGCCGGCAATTACCAGGATCGGACGCAATCACGTGGCACCAATGCGCTGCCGAGAAATGGGAAACATGCTTGTGCGTCGCCTCTGCTGTCTACGACGTGGACCAGCTGTTTTCCGAACATGCAGATATCCCTCTAATGGCAGGTAATGTTTTGGGATCCCTCTCGGGTGTTATTGGCTGAACATTTGGCACTCATAGCGCTTATATGGGGTGGATTTTGTACGGTCTTGTAGTGTAATGGTATTGTCGTGTGTAGGTGTAGTGTTATGCTCTGAAGTGCCAGTGTAGTCGAGGGTTTGAATCCTCGTCTGCGCAATACTTTTAGTGTGCAGCATGTGTAATGATATATAATATATGCTAATAATAGTATATAAGATGTAATACAAATATAATTGTATACAAATATTGACTAAGCCGGCTGACCCCAGTCCTTATCAGGCATCTTGTCAGGCATCTTATCAGGCATCTCGCCAGGCATCTTGCCAGGCAACGGCCGAAGCTTATTCAGTTACAATTTCCCTGCCAGATGGGGAGGGTCTGGCGGCCCTGATGGGCCTTATCAGGCCCAAAATAAATTTCCGACACTAGTGGTCGGCTGCAGCAATCTCATCGCGCCTGTATTTCTTGCCCATGGCGTCCCTGCTCCATGGCGGGTGCCGTGCCGTCACATCTCATCTGCAGCCGATCGGAACACGCAGAACAGACGGCCCATGCAGTGCGACGGCATGTCAATGGTGCGCGCCGCCTCGATCAGACGTATTGCGCTGCGTGCCACGAGCGGTAGGTAAGTACCAGAGTGCACAGCGCGTGCGAAACAACGGCACGAGTCGGAATATTGGCGAGGCGGACGTCAGCCCTTCCACATCCGGCACTTCGTCCTGTCCAGCGCCTTCCTGATCCCGGGCTCTCGGCGGTTGGGCGCGAGCGCGAGGCAGGTTGGCTCGCCTTCGGGCTGCTCGATCCACAGGTGATGTGGGATGGGCGGGGTACCGGCGGAGAGCATGGCGCTGAGGCGTTCGATGCTGGCCCTGTCTGCGGTCTGCGCGGAATTGGCTTGACGTGAGACTACACCGCGACACGACTCAGAGGCGGCGCGGGAGCTACCTGCAGAACAGCCTAAATATTGTAGGCGCGATGCGTCAGTCGCTGTCAGCGGCAGGGACAGTCATACATACCTTCCTCATGTTTTTCAAGTCTTCGAGGTACGCCATGGTTTCCGCACGTTCGCGGGTTTCGTGTATCACCTAGAGGCAGTCACGGAACATTGATTCTGTCATCAAGCATCTACGCAAATAAGCCACAGAACCTCGGGACGTACAGCGGTACTGGCATGCGCGGCTTGAGCCATCAAGGGGCCTACGCCCCAACCTTCAGTCTGCCAGCGATACCATAGTCATGGAGAACCCATCGTCAGATCTAGAGCCCATTCCCGAAGAAACCTGAGATGGACAACATACATCGAGCAGGTCACGCCGCACAACGATCTGCATGATCAGCGGCTGAGGCCCTGGCATCTCGGCGGCGTTCTGGGACGTCGTGGCCATCGCTGAGCTTGAACTACTGCGGAGCGAGGCCTCGGAGTGAACAAAGTCCGAAGACTCGGAGCCGGAGTCGCTGCCACCTGCCGCTTCCAGGCTCTCCAAGGCCATTATTCTCCTTACGATGGCCCCGAGCTCTGCAGGCAGCCTGTGAGGACAGAAACGGGACAGCATGTTGAGACGAAATGACCTTGGTGGTCAGACTCGCCCGAGTCTGCCAGTCCTGCATGATTCTCGCCGCCACCGCGTTGGTCGCGATCGGAGGCCTCCGACTCCGGATCCGAGTCGTCGCCGCCCGCCACTGCTTGCTCGTAGACGCGTGCAATAAGCAGGTCGATGTCCGACTTGTTCTCCCTGATGAACTCCTCCGAGAGCGTCCTGCCCTCCTCCACGAGCAGCTTCCGCACGCGTTTCGCGCTGATGGTGGCCAGGTCCGTGTCGGGCGCGGTGAGGATTGCTCGGATCCTCGCCTCCAGAGAATCAACGCTCCCGGCCATCCCAGCTGAAACAGTCAGTCGGAGAGGGATTCTGGGAAAGGGCCTTCCGAACGTCGTCGGGCTATCAAGTCTGCTGCCTCATGAATCGCAGTACGTAAAGCACAAGGCGAACTTCGCTGGATCGATGTCGTAAGTATTCGACGGGCATCGAGACGGGACGGAGCAGTGGCCAGGCATCGTATGTTGCTCAACGAACGTGAACACAAGGACCTTCGGCGCGGTTCAACATCTCGAGCGGTGCTTGCTATCGTACACACCCAAAATCCGCATCAGGGCTGATACGTACCAGCCCGTCAAGCCCCACACCTCCAAGCGTCCCTCTCGCCCCCCGCCAATCTCGTCGCGCTGCTCTGGGTCGTCTATCCAGCGCACCTCTACTTTCGCATTTCTGTCACCGCCAGTGACGGCGCTGTGTACAGCGTTCGGGCCCGCGACAAGGTCCGCGACGCTGATGGCATAGTACGACCGCCCGCCGCGGAAACGGTAGGAATGCAGCCGCGTTGGGGACGCGAGGACGGAAAGGGGGAGGTGAAATGCATGCGCCACTTCGTTGGGAGACAGCGTGAGCGAAAGAAGCGATAGCGACGGGAGCGGGGTGTCGTCGGCTGCTTCTGGCTCTCCGGTGGGCCGCGAAAACGAAGACGGCGCCGCAGATGGTGCATCGGACCGCTCTGCATGAATAAAACCCTGCAACTTGACGTGTTTGGTGCGATTGAAACGAGAGATGATGGTGTGGATACGCACCACATACGGCCAGACGCGCATCCCACTCAGGGATGTTTCGGGTGGGCCGATGCGTCCCAATATCTCCACCTGATCAGGGTGAATCCCGATTTCTTCTCGGGTCTCGCGGAGTGCGGCTGCGAGTGTGGATGGGTCCTCCTGCTCAAATAAGCTCGCGGACGTTCGATGGGGCCGAACAAATGAATCAATGAACTACCACTCACTTTGTCAACTCTCCCCCCTGGAAAGCTGGAAACATATGAGTTGGTTCACTAGCGATGATCGCGCTCCACGAAGCTACCATTTGGCTCACCTCACTTCCCCGGAATGTGCCCTAAGCTTGCCACGCACTTCCAGTAAAATCCCAGGCGTATCGTTCACGTTGCAGAGCGGAAGCAGAACTGCTGCATGGGTTTCCGCAGGGGCGTACACGCTAGAAGACTCGGAAAACGACGCAGAAAGCGCTGCACGAATTGAGGCGAGTGACGAACGTGTCAAGGGCGCTGTCAATGAAAGTACTGCTGATGCGGAAGTAGAGAGAGGTCTAGAGGACGGCATGGCGGTGGCGGTGAACGTTCGGAACATGGAGTGCAGCTGGAGCTCCGTGTCCGCCGTCGTCCGACTTGGACATCACCGACAACTCGTCGGGAATTGCCAACGACTGACCAGACGGCATCTTCTCTCCGCATAGTCGGATTCAAATGCAGATGTGTTTGTCAAGAACATGCCAGACATAGGTAGAACAAAATCACTGGAAAGACGTTCTCCTTCGGTTGTGTAGTTTGCCGGTGTTATCCTGGCCAGCCGTCATGTGATGCATAGATTCAAAATTAGCTTTTCGGAGACGGCTTCAACTCGAGTGCCATCCCTGGACCCTCTTCGGAACGGTTCTCATGGATCATGATCAGGCTTCATGTCCTGTGGCCCATGAAGTACTCACTTGGCTATAGTCTACGTAAGTTTTTCAGAATTTCAACGAGGGACGCGAAAAGTTTCATGTTCAGGTCTGCTTTGCCTAACAGTACTATACACTGAATGTTCGATTCGGGTCCACCTCTCCCGGCTCCTCTTCATGTGTTGCCAAAACATCGGTTTTGGGAGAGTCAGGTACTTCGCACCTTTTTTTTTGGCAGGCTTTTTCAGCTGACAGCGAGTCTGACGTCCTCGCTTTAGTGAGCATTCCTGTGAGTGACTGACACTCGAAGTCTACGTCACCTCTTCCATTTGATATTCTTATCGTACGTATTGCCATTGGAAACAGATTAGTTGAGCTTGTTTGATCTCTGCAGTCGTGATGGTGTCGAGTCAGGTATAAAAACCTCGCAGAGCGGAGACGAAGTCAGCAGCTCGAGCATACCAACAGCCCGTCAAACATCTAGTGAGCTGCTCAGTGAACGATAACCTCTCCGTACCATGACACTCACCGCAGAATTTCTTCTAGTCATCTTCGATCAGCTCCGCGATTCAGCATGCGCTTCACTGTCATGGTCTTCGGTGTTCTTGCCTTTGGTATCAACAGCGCTTTCGCTCAAGGCTGTGTTTCGCCCAACGCCTTGTGCGGTCCGGACGTAGAGTGTCCCGCGACCTGCACTTGTTTCAAAGTTCCAGAACTTCCGAGTCTTGAATTTACTGGTGTAAGTTTCCATGCATCGCACCGCTGACGTGCATATCGCTGAATGCAGTGTTTCAACACAGGTATGCATCGACGCGGCAGCAATATAAAGATGTCGAGACGCCGAGCGCCTTCCATCCTGTCGTAGTCCACAAAGGGCCATCGTTTTCTTTCCCCGTTGAGTTTGTCAAGGCTACGAGAGTCGCGGGGGAATCTGGACACTGTCTTGGTACAAACATTAAATAACAATTGTCATGCACAGATGTTGCTGCACGCTCACTTCTGCATTCGAGAGGTGGCACCGTGCGACGACATCGACACAGCTGCCATCACCAAGCTGATCAACATGTGTGAGTATAGCTTGGGCATGTATAAGTGCAACGATATCGGATATACCCAATAGTTGTTTACCGTGTTCCTATGCGCCATACGCACCGCCAAACACGCCGACAAAGTAACGCCGCAAGCCTGCCATCCCCAATACGATGCCGCCAACAATACCGTCAAGACGGACAACCACGGTGACCGGGCTCTCTTCCGAAACCACATACCCCCCATATGCATGCCGACCCCGGTCTGTCACCATCGTGTCGATGCCACGTATTGCCTTGGCAGAAATCTGGGCGTGCCCCTGCGGCAGAACAAGCACCGCACGAACGTTCTTTGGCGGGCACTCCGCAAGCGCAACAAGCAGCTCCGCGACGCAGTGCACGTCTGCCGCGAAGAACACGACCGTGTGGTATGTCGGGCCGAAGAGACGGAAGAACAATGTCGTCCCCCCTTCCGCATCCACCAGACCGGGCGCATCAGGCGCGCGGTCGCCCGCGCAGAGAATGCCGCCGCCTCCGAGTCCGCCGTACGCATTCGCCAACAGCTCGTCCGAGTCCCCGCGCGCTGACCGCTCGTCGACGACAATCGAGCTCCAGCGGCAGTTAACGCCGAGCTGCTTCAGTGTCCTCCCTCTTTTCCAAGCAACGGAACTCCCGCTGACGGTCACTTCACCGCACATCATGCGGCCGCCGGTACAATCAACAACTGCCACGACTTTCTTATACAATCTTGGACATTGTGATCTGCACAAGGCAATATATAATCAACTTGAAGCTACTCCGACTCTGAGACGATTGGACGGTAACAAGCGACACCCATGAATTAAGTACACAGGTATTTCCTCCACATTCCGAGTTTTTTTTTCTAAAACGAAGTTACTGCTGAACTAATGAGCACGAGGATAGACTGGAAACTTGAAGAGGGGGACGCACAACACACCAGCATGCGGCCGTGCCCAAGGTTCTTTTCTCAAGCAAGGACATCACCGGTCTGTTGAGCCTTTGGAGAGTAGAGAAGCGGCGCAGGTCAGTGATTGTCACGTTCAAACAGAAAAGACAACATACGATGGCAGTGGTAGCTTCGCAGCCGGAGGGCCTGCAGTCGTCGGAGTCACGTCCCTCAACTGCCGCGAGAGCAGGAGAGGCAGAAATAGCTGTCATAGCCCAATGAATGTTGATTTACAGCTCAGGATTAATTCAGGGAAAACTCACCGACAAGGACAAGCGCGAGCATGGCGAAACCACGGGTAAATGCACTGACCATTATGACTGAGGTGCGGGAGATTATGCAGGGGCGAAGTTGCAAGAGGAGTATGTAGCACAAGAAAGATTGGGTGATGAATCCATGGCAGTAACCTCCCCGCCTTTTATGTGGAAGTCGGGCTGGGCGTCGTTCGCTACCAGGCATGTCCAACCACAGCAACTTCCTTTTGGGGAAAACAACGTCCCTGCGGGCGCCGCCTAGCGCCCGAGACGCTCCCGCCGCCATCAGCACTCGGCAGTCGATCATCCTATGCCAGCAGCTGCTTTGATATGACCTCTGCACTTTCACTTGGCACCACCCGTATGAGAAAGACAATGGTCGACAACAAGGAGAAGTCAGCCCATCTGCGAGACAAGCATCTGGCGAGAACTTGAAACATACGAAGCCACCGGCACTGCAAATTGCCTGCCTGTTCACGATGTCGACGGTCCAGGTACTGAAGTACCGTGCCCGGCGCGGCGGCGCCGTTGACACCCATCAACACCACGCGGACGACACTGATCATATTCAGTACCAGGCGGCGGCCGCCTTGATGATCCAAAGCCTGAGCGCGAGGGGATGGCGGACTTGACTCTAGAGTGTCCACTTAGGCCAAGTGTGAAATGAGGCTACCGGCCTTCTGACGAATCTATTCGATTCCTCAGTCTTCCCAGCGGCTGGATCTCTCCCACTCCATGAGGCTTCAGGACATCCAGCGGTTTTTCGAGCACGCGATCTCCACTGAAGGATTCTGCACCGTTCCTGCAAGATGCCGTACTCCTGGGCGCGCTGGTTCTCAAGTCGGTCGCATCCAGATGTCAGGACCCCGCTTCACCGCCAACATTCTCCCCCATATCATGCGGCCGCCGGTACAACCACGACTACAATCATAGATATCGTGATCTGCACATGGCGTATATGATCAAGTGGCCTCGACTCTGAGACGACTGAACGGTAACAGACACCATTCATGGCTGCGCAGTTTGCAGACAAGCTTCAAATCGAAATCGGAACGGACACAACCGAAGGACACGTCTCTGGCACGCTCTGCAGTGAACAGTGTTCAGGCATTCGGAACACTGTGCAAGAGAATGTCGACAACTGCGAAAACCAAACTACTAAGCCTGTACAGGCGCAACAGAGGAACATGACGGATGTAACAAACAACGCAATCCAAAGGATATCCACCCGTCTACAAAGCGGGGAAACGAAAGGGAAACAAAGGATTGGATGACGGTGTATGACGGGAAATTGAGCGAGAGACTTCAAGGTCGGGCAGGTAAGCAATTTCCTCCACAATCTGAGTTTTCTTCTGAAACGAAGTCACAGGAGGCTGTTGGATCAATGAGCACGAGGATAGACCGGAAAGAAGGGGATGCATAACACACCGGGACAGCATGTGTCCGTATCCATGCTCTTTTTCTCAAACATCGATCGCAGCGGTTGGTTCAGCCTTTGGAGAGTAGAGAAGCAACGAAGGTCAGTGATTGTCATGTTTGAACAGAAAAGATAACATACGCGGGCACCGACGGAAGTAGTAACATCACAGCCGAACCTGCAAATGTCGGAGTCGCGTTCCTCGACTTCATGGCGCTTGACGCAAACTTTGTTCCTCCAGATATCACATCCGCGTGCCTCAATGTCCATGGGAGCAGCGGAAGGCGCTGCACTGACGGCAGAGACAGCTGTCGTGGCCCAATAAATGTTTATTTACAGCTCAGGATGGATCCGGGAAGAACTCACCAGCGAGGACAAGCGCGAGCATCGCGAAACCACGGGTAACGAATGCACTGACCATTATGACTGAGGTGCGGGAGATGCAGAGGCGAAGTTGCAATACGAGTGTGTAGCACAAGAAAGATACAGCGATGCGTCCATGGCAGTAACCCCCCGGCCTTTTATGCAGAGGTCAGACTGAGCGTCTCGCAAGAACTTGTTGCGTGCATAGACCTACTACTTATTAGGCATGGTCGTTGTGGCTGAAGACAACCACAGCAACTTCCTTTCCGGGAAAACAAAGTCCCTGCGGGTGATCGCCGCCCGAGCTGCTCCCGCCATCAGTCGATCATCCTACGCCAGTGCAGCAGCTGCTTCGCTGACCTCTGCTTAATGCCTTCGTTCATTTGGCGCGGCCCGTAGAAGAAAGACAATGGTTGGCAGAAAGCAATCAGCCCATTTGCGAGACATGCATCTGAAGAGAAACGTACAAAGCCACTGGGTAATTACAAATTACCTGCCTGTCCACGACGTCGACGGTTCAGGTACGCTCGTATGTCTACACGAGATTCCTATAGGCTGACCGGTGAAACAGAACCACCTGCAGCAAGCTTCCTGCACTACCGTGCCCGTTGACACCCATCAACATCACGCCGCGGACGACATCGATCATGTTCAGTACTGGGTCTTGATGATTCACAGCGCGATCAGAGTGCTCACTTCAAGTTAGGAAGTGAGGCTACCGGCCTTCTGACGAATCTATTCGATTCCCTAGTCTTCTGAGTAGCTGGATCTCTCTCACTCCATCGGGCTTCAGGACATTCAGCGGCTTTTTGAACGCGATCTCCACTGAAGGATTCTGCACCGTTCCTGCGCGATGTCGTACGTTATGGCACTCTGGTTCTCAAGACCGTCGTGTCCAGGTTTCAGGACCCTGTGCTAACTGTATCGCTTCACCGCCAACATTCTCCCCCATATCATGCGGCCGCCGGTACAATCAACACTGCCACGACTATCTCACACAATCATAGACATCGTGATCTGCGCATGGCAGTATATGATCAAGCGGCCCCGACTCCGAGAGAATCGGGCGGTAACAGGCACCATCCATGGCTCAATGTAAGTAAGTACAATGAAAGCTTCAGATGGTTACTCTGACGATTTCATCGACTCTACGACGATGGTCTCGGCGAGGACAGCTGCTTAAGTTTGCTGTTGTTCGGTGACATTCCCATACGCGGCATGACTTCACAGCACCGGACGGACTTGACAAGACCCTCCTTCTGAACAACACTGGTGGCTAGTAGTGATGTCTCCACAACATCATGGAACGAGCAGAACCGCCTGCGCCTCCGTTGCCTCTTATATATGCTTGTACTAATCTGATTTAGCACAGTTGCATCTCTATAGTCTCGGTCACCACAACCAAGACTTCGAGTGCGTGCATCATATACCATTGTGCAGTCTGCCTGTTCAGTGTAGAAGCTTCGTAAGTGGTCATTACATGTGCTCAAGATAGGGACTCACGACCGCCAATGTCCCTGTGCTGCTGACCGCACGGCGCGCATACTTATCGTTGGTTCTCCAGTAGTTCTCCAGATCCAGGGATGATTGCCGTTCAATTACAACACTGGCCGATGACAATGTTGTCATTTGACCGGGAAAATATGCATCTAGACTGAACGATTCCAAAACTTGCGCTTGACAAGGTCGTGACTCGGTGCCAATCCCCAATGCTGTCGACACCTGAAGGTAGCGTGCATCCAATATTGTATCTCAACCGTACAATCGATCTCACCCTTTCAAGTCCACGCTGTGTTATTCTTCTTCGTATTGTCCTACGAGCTGAGTCTGCGCATTTTCGCATGCTCGCTGTTGCGCGCGTATTCCATTGACTGCGGTCTGCACCTGGGAAGCCGTGATTTTTTTTCAGTTATAAGCGAGGCTATCTGACCTTTGTTGCTCTATTGTATTCATGCGATCTCGGGGCGCGCATATGGTGCCCATTCATGGCCGTGTATAAAAGCTCTGTACATCGTCTCATTTTTAATGGACCAGGGCAGCCTCTCTTCCTTCCGACACATCGAACCAAGGACTAGGCCTCGGATGTTGCAGTGTAATGCAGCACCAATGCATGCAAAAATATTGTGAACCAATAGCGACAGTCTCATGAGACCTGTGGCCTCCACCGGTCAATTTCATACGCGGGCAAACGGCCGAAATGTAACATCGACTATGCCTGGGCTATTTTTTCACGGGAATGCTCGGGGGAAAGCACGATACGAATACACGAGTATTCAGTCTGGCGTGAGGTTAGACGAAGCAATTACTACAACACAAGCTCGAGAACGGGCGTAACGGAGGTAACACGGTGCAAGCAACTGATCGGATAAGGATAGGTAAACGTGCAGAGTCGTAAGTGTCGTGGGTCATGAATGATCGTCGAGATTCGTAAACGGTCTCAGGGAGAAGGCATCAAAATCTGGCATGCTCGGACTTGCAGAGCCATACCATCTCAGCGCAAAGTCGACCAAGAGGGAACGTGCGGCTCACCATTGTCTCCTCGCTGGTGGTGGTACTGAAGCCCTCCTCGTCGTATTCCCCCGCCACCCCGCAGCACTCGCACGCCACGACGCTGAGGAGAACCATGCCCGTCCACAGCAAAATGAGCGCAGCGAGGACCATCCACACCGCCGGGCCGAAGTCGACGTTGTACGCGAACGCGGAGAGCTGCGGGATCCGGATGCGTGCGACGAGGACGAGCGCGACGTCTGCGGCGAAGACGGCACACGCGAGGATGACGGTGAGCACGGAGAGGACGAGGGACGTGACGACCGCCGCGTGCGACTCGAGGAAGAGCGAGGTGAGCATACACACGAACGCGAGGGCCGCGCAGACGGGGTGCAGGACGAGGAGCACAGTGAGGCCCTCGACGATGCCGTCGATGAGCGACGTCTCGCCCGTGTAGTCCAGGATCTGCTGTGGGATGGTGTAGCCCAGGGCGGGGGGCGAGCACACCTCGTACCCGGGGAGCACGCTGAGCGCACATACGCCCCACACGCCGAAGCGCAGCTCGGTCGCTGTGGGTGACACGGGCTGCGTGGTGTTGAGCTGGACGGACAGGATGTAGATGGACTTTGTGATGGGCAGGGAGAGACCGACGAGGAGGAATAAAAGGAAGGAGATAAATAATAGTGTGCAGGTGGCGACCGAGATGCCCAGATGGCGGGCCAGCGGGCGGGGGGAGTTGGCATCGAGCTTGAAGACCATTGCACCGGGCGTTCGCTGGTGGTCGACTGGTACGGACGCTACTGGGATGGCGGTCGAGGAGCAAGGGCTCTGGCACCCACGGCCTCAGCTGAGGACTAGAAGCGACGAAGCATCATGCGATGCGCTACAAATAGCAAGCCTCGCGATTTCGCATGCTCGCAAAGACCGATAGCCAGTCGCAGATGCGTATTCACGCACGCGCTCACCCTTTCTGTTCGAATTCCGCAATGTTCTCGACGGGGGCCGCGAGCCTGGCTCCTACCACAGCAACGTTCTGCCCCAGGACACCAGAGGTCGCCTCAGAGGGCTTTGAATCTAGCGCGGGTGCGCTTGCAATTGCCGCGTCAACTTATCTTGAACATATCTGCAGCAGTCGTAAGTATGTAGGGGTCAGGAGGAGGAGGTAGTTGTTGATGGCTGATCGTGGAACGTCTGAAGCAGGTGCGCTCGATCCCCACTAATATAAGTTCATGTGGGCTGCGGTGCGCAGCTGTTTTTTGCAACGCGTGTGCAGTGTCACACACTCCAGTCTCAGTAACACCGCAGACGGTGATGCATCACCGTCTGCGGTGTAAGTAGTATGGGCGTAAATCCTGGCGAGCCTCATCAGACATCCACCTCATCCGACAGTGTTCATACTAACTAATCCACACACACTGGCATGCGCTCCAGGTCCAGGCTATCGTCTTGCTGAATCACCAACTTGTTCAGCGGCTGGAAAGCGAAATAGCACCGAGACCTCCGAAGTGGACCCCGACGATGGTACATGATCTGCATGGATCATCGTCCATGCCACAAGTCCGGTATGTGGCACAAACTGTCCTACACGTCCTGTCGACCTCACCCTCCATCCGCACTGGCGGGTCACCGCTGTCTGATTTCCATTCAAATTTGGGTCGTCAGAGCTACGTGGTCGATAGCGCAGATTGCAGGTCGTGCAATATGAGTGAACTGATTGTGACAAGTTAACTCCCTCCGCATTACCCTCATTTCTCATGCCGGAGGTGCCGCCCAGGATGTCGCACTCCACAGGCCGGGACCCAAGCGGAGATGGGGGCCATGACCGAAGACGGTCTGCACATCTGCGCCATGCTCTCAATTAGCAGGCAGTGCGGAGCAAGATCGGCAGCGCACTGGACCGTCCATGCGATCCTCTCGCACCGCTGGCTGCCCGCCGGCAAGCTGCTGTTCGAGGACTCTGGTGCATTCTCACATCCCCATCGTCCGAGATTGCGCGCCCGGTCTCGGGCGCGGGATGCACCCCCATCTCCGTCGCCTCATACAGTACCGGGAGATAACCATCTCTTCGTTCCCCGGACAACCTGCGCTGGATAGCCCCTGATCTCCGGCGGCGCGTCACGTCAGACGGTAATCCATTCAAAATGCACAGCCCGATGAGTTCATCCCTTGGTCACTTTGAATCTCAGCTCATGATTTGTGGTCAGCACCGCATGTTTTCGTTGCATGGGATGGCGATATCTGCATCCGGGACGCATGACATATTTAACGGAATAGGTCACGAGCACCGATTGCAGATGTCACAAGTCGTCCATGTACTTCATCCAATGTCTATGTCGCCTCAAGCGAACGTGGCCTGATTCAGCGCTGAAACTAGCCAAGACAAATCCAAGGCCACTGCAATGGCGCTGTGTAGAGTCGCTGGGATGGACTGTGTTTTCCGTTTCCTCGTCTGAACGCCGCCGGCTTGTTGATCCTGCTGATTTTTTCTTGTACAGCCTGCGCAGTCCATCTCGACCTTCGCCCATTCGCCACACTTGTTGCACATGCACCGTCGAGGCCTTTATTTCCTTGCGATGATGACACCTAGAACATGGACACAGCATTGATACTCACTGAGGGCATTGGTTCCGAGCCTAAGGACTGACTATTGCCGGTTCACGACCGCCAAACTGCGATGGTTGTCGCTTTTCCTCGAATGGAGCTCCTATTTCTACAAACAAGCACCAGTGCAGTTCTCGATTAGGCGAGTTTGTGGCCCACTACCTTGATGCACCCCTCACGTATTCTTTCTTTCGTCGGGCACTCAAGGCCTATTCTGTTATCCGGAGAAATTTCCGATTCGGATCCCTCTGCATGCATTGATCCTGCAATCTTGGTCGCGCCTTGTATGTCATGCACTACAACAGTCTTCGAAACAGATCCCATTGGCACGGGTTTCCGTACTCTACTGGCTTCCGGCTGTACGTATAAGGACGCGTGCCCCCATCTCTGTCAGCAGGGCCTGTGAACGCACTGTGCGCACAAGCCAGTGTGCGGCTGAATCCTGCGAGCAAGGCCGCAGCCGCGACGGGAGTCCTGGTGTTCTACGCCAGCAGGATGTGTCGTACGAAGGTCGGACCCCCAGATGCACCATGCGTGATTCCAGTTCTCAATGGGCCTGCGAAGCAGCTTGGACCGGTGGAGGCGGTGACGAGCGCCGCGAGCTCGTGCGGAAGCAAGTATTGCTGGCCGTCCATCCATGACAGACGAGCACGGTGCGCGAGGCGCGGCGCGGCGAGCGCGGGTCTCCAGGACGTGTATGCACGTGCGCACAGATGGCGAGCGCGGGCAGTGAATGCGCGAGCCTGAGGACGCGTTCTGCGTGGGCGGACTGTCGCGAACAGCAGGCACCTGTGCGCGCGGGGGGGGCAACGAGTGATCAGAGGGGACAATGTCATATGGTGCGTAGCAGAAGACGCGATTACGTGCGTACACAGTATTTGGCCGTCGTGGTATGGAATCGCACCGCGTGTGCATCGACCATGGCCACGGCAGGGGGCTCATCGACCCAGATGGACCTGAATAAGTCCATGTCTCTCACCAATGCCACTGGAGCTTTGATGGCAGGGCAGTGTGCGTCTCCCTTAGTCTGCCCCACAACTTGAACTGTATCAATGCAGATGAGTGGTGCACGCCAGAAGAGGGTCCTCAAAGTCCGCACCGCCACGATCCTTACGTAGAACACGAACCTTTGCAGGACGAGGGTCGGCGGGGTGGCGGAACAATACAACGCTAGATGCGTGGTTGGACTAGAGCCCGCGCACTTTTAGTCTGCATGCCTCGAGGCAGACTTCGCCATGTCAGAAAAGCGGAAGAGTATTCCAGATGTAGAGACACGTACGTCAGAGCCTGGAGGAATATGGTTCTCCTGCGAAGCACCTTCCCGATCCTGAGCACTAGCGCCA
The DNA here is from genome assembly GCA_022376435.1 of Amylocystis lapponica. Taxonomy (NCBI): domain Eukaryota; kingdom Fungi; phylum Basidiomycota; class Agaricomycetes; order Polyporales; family Postiaceae; genus Amylocystis; species Amylocystis lapponica. The sequence goes on from JABYQE010000057.1 coordinate 138,726, forward strand.
GCTAGGAACTCCTCGCACCCCAACACGTCCTTCGCCTGGCGCGAAGGCTGCCAGAGAGATAGACAATCGCAGCATTCAACTCAACGGGGATGTGTCATCTCCACGCTGGCAGCTCCGGGCCAACATAAAATGCAGAAGAGGTACGTACCGGCACCCACCTCCCCTTACCCACAATGACCATCCCGTTCACTCCCCTCGTTATCGACGGCCAAGACCGCCACGCAAGCACCGGAAAAGCCTTCGAGGTGCGCAATCCGCACTCGGGCGACGTCGTCGGCCTGGCGGCCTCCGCGTCCAGCGAGGACTGCAAGGACGCGGTGGACGCCGCGGCGCGCGCGTTCTGCACATGGGAGCACGTCTCCATCTCCACCAGGCGCGCCGTCTTCCTCAAGGCCGCGAGCCTGCTCGCCACGGAGCGGTACGCGCAGAAGGTCAAGGCGGCGCTGCAGGAGGAGACGGCCGCCGTGGACAGCATGGTCGCGTTCAACCTCGAGCAGTCCACGCCCAGCCTCGCGCACATCGCCGGCCTGGTGGCGCAGCTCAAGGGCGAGACGTTCCCGTCCGACGTCCCGGGCGGGCTGGTCATCGCGCAGCGGCGGGCCTGCGGAGTCATGTGAGGCACATCCATCCCTGGTCCGCATGCGTCGAGTCTGACCCCGCCGGCAGCTTCGCCATCGCACCGTGGAACGCACCGATCTATCTGACGATCCGCGCCGTGGCCATCCCCATCATCTGCGGGAACACGGCCGTGCTCAAGTGCTCCGAGCTCAGCCCGCGCTCGCAGGCCATCGTCGTGGAGCTCCTGCACGAGGTGCGCAGACGTCCCTCCCCACGCGCATACACGCCGCGTGCACACTCACCACGACCCAGGCCGGCCTGCCCAACGGCGTCCTCAACTTCGTCGCCATGCCGCGCGAGGACGCGCCCCTGCGTGTCGCAGAGATCATCGCCCACCCCGCCGTGCGCAGGATAAACGTGAGCAGCCCACGCGCGGCACACCCTGATCCCTCCGCCCGCACGCTGCTCACCGCGCACCCGCAGTTCACCGGCAGCGACACGACGGGCCGGCTCATCGCCGCAGAGGCCGCCAAGCACCTCAAGCCCTGCATCTTCGAGCTCGGCGGCAAGTCGCCCGTGATCGTGCGTGCCCGTCCGCCCCGCGCGTCGTGCGCCCGCTGACCGCCGCGCGCACAGGTCCTCGACGACGCCGACGTCCCGCGCGCCGCGCGCGCCATCGCGCACGCCGTGCTCATGCACTCTGGGCAGATCTGCATGTCGACGGAGCGCGTGCTCGTGCAGCGCGGCGCGGCGCCCGCGCTCGCGGCCGCGCTCGAGGCGGCGCTCGGCGCGGCCCGGGCGGGCGGCCCGGGCGCGGCGCTCTCCGCGCTGGTCACGCCGGCGGCGGCGGCGAACGTGGCAGCGATGGTTGCGGAGGCGCGCGCGGCGGGCGCGCGGGTCGTGCTGGGCGACGGGAAGGCGGACAGCGCGGTGGTGCAGCCGCACCTTGTGGCGGGGGTGGTGCCGGGGATGCGGATGTGGGAGCGCGAGAGCTTCGGGCCAGGTGCGTCGCCGTGTGTCTGGCGGGTGTCACGGTGCGGGGCTGGACTGGACTGACGCGGGCCGGGCGTGGGCGCAGTGGTCGTGCTGGTGGAGGTCGCGTCGGTCGACGAGGCGGTCGAGCTTGCGAACGCGACGGAGTACTCGCTTGCTGCGGCGCTGTGGACGCAGAACGTGCACACTGCGCTGGACGTCGCCGCGCGCATTCGCGCAGGTCAGTGCGCGCGTCTTGGCTTGCAGAATATGGTTCGTCGGCTGAATGAGCACTGGGGCAGGTTGCACGAGTATCAACGGGCCGACTATCCATCTCGAGCTCGGGCGGGGTCTTGTTGGACTCGGGTGAGTTCGGTTTGGCGGTGTTGAGTTCCTGTATGCTGATGGATTCGCGCGCAGCGGTGCATCCGGCTACGGGCACTTTGACATTGACAGCTTCACGGACGTGCGGATGGTGGTTGTCCATCCCGCGAACCCTCCCCCGTCGTCGGCTGAGTAGTACGAGTCACAATTTTCGAGCGGGTTTTTTTTTGCAGGCGCGGAAAGTTTCCATGTAGGATAGCACTGCCATTAGAGGCGCCCGTTGCCAGTTTACGGAGATATAAGTCCTTTGTTACGGGACAAAGTCATGATCTGAGCGCACTTGATAACGAGCACAACAACACCCTCACACGACTGTTCGATTCGCCTAGGCAATTTGTGCCGACTGTGTGAAGCGAATGTGTGAATGTGAGGAGGTCGCGGTAGGGCAGATGCACCAGCACGCCGATGAGCTTTCAGGGCGAAATCTAGTTTGCAATATTTTGCCAGTAGATGGCTACGGAGAGGCGTGTGCGAGCGTACGCACCAGTGCAGACGAGTCAGAAGTATTCTGATCGTTCTGACCTGCGGATGCGCAGTGCGCAACGTGCGTGGCAGCTCTTGAGGCCTAACTGCCATGATGCGAACTGCCAACGGATGTTGAATTGAGGTTGACGCCCTGAAGCTTGAAGCTCGTAGGTCTGACCGATGGCAGCTGAAATAAGACGGTGATACAAATCAGTAGAGTTACTAGTAACTAGTAGTATATAGCAGCACGTGACATGGCGCGTTCAGTGTGCCGGCGGCGGGCGTACGTTATCCTCATCGGCTGCTTCCCCGAGCTCAGGGTCAGCCGCTCCACGTCAGCAGGCTGCCTGCGTGCACAACGGTGGGGGCCCCAGGCTGTAGCCAGTGCCTCGCGGAGAGCTGAGAAGGAGGAGGAAAGAGTATTCTGGGCGTGGATGACGGACAGCCTGCGCACAGCTCGCCTCGCCTGGTGGGCCAGATCTACACGAGATCCACTTTGACGCGGCGTCTCTTCGTCTCCTCCGCAGTGCATGTGTAGTACATAAATTTCATGACACCGTAACCTTCTACGTTCCACCCCATCCCCGTCACGCCCCTCCCATGTTCTCCTCCATCCGCTACAAGGACTATACCCCTCTCTGGTCTGCCGAGTTCTCCGCCGTCAAATCCAAGAACTACTTCCGCATAATCCTCGTTCTCGTCGTCGTCCTTCTCGCTTCGGGCATATGCAACACCGTATTCTTCGTCAAGCTCGCGCGTTCATGGCCAGCTCCATTGGATGCATATCAGCATTTGTGAGTACAGCCCTCGAGCTCTCTACTGCAGGGGGGCATACACCGCGCCGCCGCCGTCGTGTCTATCACTGCGCCGGACCATGATGCCTCGGCTAGCACGCGGTCCTCGTTCTTCGGGCGGGCTCCCACCGAGGTCTCACCAGGCCGACGACCTCGATGCACGTTCCATTTCAATTTTGGTGCACGCGTGTCCGCCTCACTCCGTGGCGCCGTCGGACACTCAATCGGGCGTCTATTTCCACATCCGCCTCACGTCACGATGGCGGTGTACATCAGTCGCGTCCTTGTCAGATACGTCCTCGTTTGCTGCCCGCTGTCACCGTGGCGCGCTGTTTGCGCTTGAGATTTTCCTTTGATCCTCGGCGGATTCGTGCTTGCCCGTCGCGACCGAGCCTCTGTTGGGTCCTCGGCGATGGCGTACAAGGGACACTGGCGCCTTTCGCGTCAGCTCTTCGTCCATGCACTCAGATAAATACTGCGGTGATACGGGCGCGCAGGACAGCGCGTTCGCATCGCGGCAACGCCGCGCGAACTCATCCCTTAACGGCGGTATTGGTATCAGTCAGACAACAAATCGGTGCCACTTTCTGCTGGACCTCCAGCGGACGTGCAATTTCCACTTCTCCTGCGAAAACCATGAAATGTCGTTCTATTGCTAACATACCCTCTCGCAGAAACACACAGCCGATCGTTAACATCGACGCGCTCAGCTCCCTCGTCCCGCCAAATGCACAAGACAACGCGATCGTGACGAGCCTCTACACGGACGGCTACGCAACGGCGGTCGCCGCGCTCGGCCATTCGCTCAACAAAGTGAACACCACCGCGAGCCGCCTCCTGCTGTACATCCCCGAGCAGATCTCGCCCCGCGCGCTCTGCATCGCGACCGCATCCGGCTTCATCCCGCACCCCGTCGCCCGCATCGCGCCGCCGCACGGCGGCCGCGGCGTCGGCGCGCACTTTGCGGACCAGTACTCGAAGCTGAACCTGTGGACGCTCGACGAGTCCGGCTTCAAGAGCGTCGTGTACCTCGACGCGGACACGCTCGTGCACCGCAACTTCGACGAGCTCTTCGGGCTGCCGTACAGCTTCGCGGCGGTGCCGGACGTGTACGCGGGCGCGCGCGGGTACGTCGTCGGGTTCAACGCGGGCGTGCTCGTGCTGCGCCCGTCGACGGCGGTGTTTCTCGACATGCTGCGCGACGTCGAGGGCGCGGCGTACGCCGCGGGCGAGGCGGAGCAGGCGTTCCTGAACCACTACTACGCGGCGGAGGCGCTGCGCCTGCCGTACGCGTACAACGCGAACCTCGTCATCAAGGAGCGCACGCCCGCGCTGTGGGCGGGCCTGCGCCGCGAGGCGCGCGTCGTGCACTACACGGTCATGAAGCCGTTCCTCACGGACCTGCACGGGTGGCGCTCGGTCGTGGGGATGCAGGAGGTGGAGCGGCACGTGCTGGCGCAGATCGGCGCGAGGGGCGGGCTGTTTGATGAGGAGGTGCGGGCGTGGCTCGAGATGTGGCGCGAGACGCGGCACGCGTACGACGAGGCGCTCACGGCGTGCACGCGGGTCAGCACGCAGTGACGGACAGTGTGTAGGGAGGGGGCGCGGCGGCGCGCTGTCTTGTCACGACCATGTCATGTTGGGCCCGGTATATTCTTATTGCGGGGGGCGTCGTGCACGAAATACACACAGCTGTATAGTATATATTCAACATCAATATCCGCATGTTTTTTTGGGCGAACGGCTCGATAATATCCGACGGCGATTTGCGTGCGTATAGTACGTTGCAGCATGCTTTGCAAGACAGTCGAACGCGGTTCATCTTCCTCCGATGCCCGGGAGTAGATATCATAGGAGAAAGTGACTGCTTATGTAAGCAGGAGTACCGCTCCAGATATGGAATGCCTCCATTCCCGGGCCGTTGACCTCCTGCAGGCCTCCGAGTCGTCGTTCAGCTTTGCCGCCGACTGCGACGACACCGCAGGTCTCATGAATCATGGCTCGACGTTGGCTGTTCGTAGTAGTCTCACTATGCCTCGTTGCGTTCGCGGCAGCCCAACTGAACAACAGCACTATCGCGCTCATGAACGATGGGTGCGTCTCATTCTCATCTTCATCTCGCGATGCTTGACGCACTCCCAGATTCCCCTCGGATCCAATTCTGCAGTACCGGCCTAGCTTTGCTCGTTCGCTCCCTGTCCAGATCCTCCTCAACGGCATCGTACTCACCCTCAGCTCCGTGCTCCTCATCCACCTCATTTTCACCGCGCAGTATCACTGGCCTCTCGCGCCGGTCAATTTCGTGCTCCAGATGTCCGCAGTCACCATCCTGCTCGTGTCTTCCGTCGCGACCATGCAGGTGATCCTCTCCGCAGTCACAGACGAGAGCCGCACCTGGCCCTACATGCTCAACTACGTCGCTGTGAATGTCCCCCCTTGCTCCACAGAAGGCTGGACGACCGCAGAACTGGCCGCCTGGCTGCTCATGAACGCAACAACGTCCGCGCTCATCCAGGTACGCCTCCACACGCCTCCGCACCGCCGCCGACTCACAGCCCGCAGATCACGCACATCCAGTTCCTGACGCTGCTCTACCCCTCGGGGCTCGAGCGGCGCCTCATCTTCTCCCTGCTCGGCCCCCTCGCGCTGCTGTCCGCCGTCATGCAGCTCATGCGCGTCCACGCGAGCACGAACCTCACGAGCGTCGCCTCGGCCGTGCAGAACGTCTGCAACGCCACCCTCTCGCTGCTCTTCACCATGGCGCTCTTCCTCTGGGGCTTCTGCATCAACCGCACGCAGGCCTGGCGCACCGACGGCGGCACCGCCGCCTTCGGCGCGGGCGCGCTCATGCTCGCGCCCATGTCCACCGCCATCGCGTTCGTGTACATCCCGCACCGCAACCAGTACCCCTGGATGCAGCAGCTCATGTGGGCCGTCATCCTCTGGCAGAGCTTCCTCGGCTGGTGGTGGTGGGTCGGCGCGGGCATGGGCGTCGGCGAGGTCGACGACTTCCTCCGCCGCGCCGAGAAGCGCCAGCGCCGCCAGCGCCACCGCGACGCGCAGCGCATCGTCCAGCGCGAGCGCGCCGAGACGTTCTGGAAGGACGTCACGGGCAGGCTCGGCTTCCGCCCGGAGCCCCGCGACGGCGGCGGGGCCGAGGGCGAGGAGCGGCCGCGCGGCGAGGAGCGGCCGTCTGCGGATCCGGCGGTGGCGCGGGTGCTGGGCCGGCGCGTGGGGCATCTCTTTTACGGGTGGTTCCAGCACGTGTGCCATGCGCACCTGGTGGCGGCGCGCGAGCAGGCGATCGAGCGGGTCGAGCGGGTGAACCAGGCGTACGGGCGCGAGCAGGAGCTGCCGCGGCGGCGTGCGCGGTCGCGGGGCTGGGGGCTGGGCAGCTTTGGGGCGCGGCGGGGGGTGGGGTCGGACGGGGCCGGGGCGGACTCGGAGGGGGAGGGCGAGTCGGACGCGGGGGACGATGTGGAGAAGGCGAAGAGCAGCGGGGAGGAGGGGCGGCGGAGAGAGCGGGTGCGGCGGCGGGGGGCGCGGCAGGAGGCGCAGGCGCGGTCGGAACGCGGGGAGGAGTTCCGTCCGCACTCGATGTGGTGGTGGGGCCCGCTGCAGAGGTGGCGGTTGCAGGATGCCACTGTGTATTGACAGACGTAGGCCGTTGTTGCCTTTGTGTCTACGAACGTGTTGCTGATTCTGGTGTGGTGGCTATCGATGGCGATGCATAGGATGTACCGTATCATGTACGATTAGGATCGGGGTGGTCATGGACTGGCAGATATGTAATGACTTGTATCGAGCTATTGGAAGTAAGTACTGGAGGTAAAAGTATTCATACAAGCAACCGTGCGGAGCGTACCCAGCGCGCCCGCTGTCGTTAAGGCACACTGTTGCACTCATCCAACGTCTCTCTGTATGTATGGCGTGTCTCCCTCCACATTTGCATCCAGTCCTCCACCTCCTCCTTGTACAAGCCGCCGCGCTTCTTGGCCACTACTTGAGCATTCTTCTCGAGCTTGTCCATCTCGACCTTGGCATAGTCACCCTGCAGGAACGGCTTCGACAGCGTGTAATGCACGATGCGCGCCTTCTTCTTGAGGTCCGCCCACAGCGCAGGCGAGCGTATCTTGATCGCGAGGTTCGCGTTGTACACATACGGCAGGCGCACCGCGTCCGGGCCATAGTAGAGGTTCAGGAACGCCTGCTCCGCCTCTTCCATGGGGTACCGCGCGCTCGCAATCTGCGGGACCATGCTGCGGAACCGGTCCGTCGACGGGCGGAGGAAGAGCACGCCGGCGTTGAAGTTGACCGTGTAGCCGCGCGCGTCGGTGTACACGTCGGGCACGGCGCCGAACGCGAAGGGGAGCGCGAAGAGCTCGTCGAAGTTGTGGTGCACGAGCGTGTCCGCGTCGAGGTACACGAGGCTGCGCACGCCGTGCGCGTCGAGCGTCCACAGGTTCAGCTTCGCGTACTGGTCGAGGAAGTGGCGGTGCACGCCCGCGTGCGGCGGGGGGATGCGCGAGACGGCGTGCGGGACGAACCCGCTTGCGGACGCGGTGCAGAGCGCGTGCGGCGAGACTTGGTCGGGGAGGTAGAAGAGCAGGCGGCCGGCGGTGCTGTTCACCTTGTTGAGCGAGTGCCCGAGGGTCGCGACGGCGGTGGCGAATGCGTCGCTGTAGAGGCTGGTCACGATCGTGTTTTCGTAGGGGTTGCTACGGTCGATTGGAACGGGGTCGACGGTGAGAGGCCCGTCATTTCTGAGAAGACGTCAGGTGGGCTGCAAATAGGTCGGTGATGGTGCAATGGTGAAACTCACAGGGCTTGGTAATTGTCTATTGGCGACGGCCACCCCCAGGCGTAGTTATAGTAGAACACCACGTTGGCAATGACCGAAACGGCGAGACACACATTGGTCAGAGTGAGCCACCGGCGGTAGCCCCTGGCTCCTTTCGAGAGGTCCGGTGCGAGCACATTGTAGTCCTTATACCGGGACGTGACGGATGAGAACACGTTCATCCTGGCACGACGATTAGCCGGCCGCTGGAACCAATAATAAAGCCACTGACAACATGGAACTATCGGTTGTATACCGTTCTCCTGATCTTGACTTGCGCAGATTATACCCCATGCACAGCTCGTCTGCAGATGTACGAGAGGTCCGTCCTGCGAGCAATGTACAGAACGCATGCTCCGACGTCCCGGGCAATTATATGGCCAGATCGAGTTGCCGAGGGCCGACCCACTCTCAAGAGGTGGGCGGCATCCGAACCCGAGACATCAACTCCCCTTCGGCAGCGGTTATGGGGTCCCACTTCAGCCACTTTGGCGGTTTCCTCATTGTAGCTCGTAGATTTCACATAGCCCCTGTAGATGTTGTCGGATCGCTTTCGGTGCTCGAGAACCATCCCCATAATACATATTTCTGCACTTAATGGTGTGATTTTCAAAACAAATCGAGCTCAAGAGCACTTGCCATGGGCTTCCGGTGCTACACGTGGGCTAGATCATGTGACGTTTAACACGCCATGTCGGAGACGCGCTCTCTGGCCACAACTTGTGGCCGACACGCTTGTCACCATATAATGAAGATATTTATTCCCTTTATCTCTTTCTATTCCACCTGCCACCATGTCAGAAACACAACCTCAAGACTACTTCACAACACCCGAGCCTTCCGAGTGGAACACTGTCAGCACATCCAACGCCGGTTCACCACCTTCGCACTTCATTGCTCCGGTCGATGCTACAGTGGCAGAAGGTGTCTCTGAAGGACTCCTACCTTCTCAGACTGTCTTCTCGCCTTCGCTTCAACCCTCATCCCTACACTCACCACTTCCGGAGACAAACCTCTGGAATTCTTGGCTTTCAAGTCACGACATGACGGCCACAATGGGCAGTTCTACGGGCGACCCGCCCTTCGACAGCCTCCATGCTTCTGAGCCGACATATCGCATTCAAAATCAGCATTCCCTCCCATCACTTCCCAATCCTTCGACTTACACCCCTACTGCCGTGGGAGTTCTTGGCCCCGCAGATGCAAATACAAATACTCCGGAGTCCATTTTGGATTTGTATGAGAGAGGGGAGCTCAAGGCCCGCGTATCCACCCGTGGCTTTTGGGAGCTATGTTGTCCAGATTGCAACACATGGGTCAAGACAGGCTTTCCCCGCTCTCTCCCAACATTGACTTCCCCGACACACTTCACAGGTCTGCATGCCCATATTGGGAGTGCTACTTGCCAGAGAAACTCCCGTAAGGCAGGGAATACTACACGATATGCTCTGAGCCCTATTCCCGTGCCATCCACAAACACTCCGATGCCTGCCAGACGTGCGACGACAGCTATACATTCATTTTCGGCACACACAGCAGTCAAAAACTCTGAGCCTGTGAATCTTGATCCTCTGCTGCTCGCTTCTAGTTCTCGGTCCGTACCTCTTGACACTACTTTTCCCGCGCCGCCCCACAGGAGGTGCCGAGGAATCGAAGTCCACTGGCCCGCAGATATCGGGACAATGAACGCAACATTTCCATGGCATCGCATCGGCGACATTCCTGATTCCTTGTCTTTCTACATTGAGGTGCTACACGACCTAGGCCAAACAGCCATTGCCCGGTCAAAACTTTGCTCGAGGCTGGTTCCAGGCAACGAGTGTTGTGCCGACTGTGCCACAATACCGAAACGTGTCGAGGATGTCGCACGACTGGCACGAGATGCTAAGCCCCATACAAGGCATGTGCTGCTCAACGTGCCGCAACTGCGCCAACGACTCCAGAAAGAACAGGAAGAGGTGCGGTCGCTACGGCTAGAGGTAAGTCAAACAAGGTACTATTTGACAGGTGTCAACTAACTCGGCACTACAACAGGGTTTGAACTTGGCACGCCGCACTGGGACAGCGATAGCAAGATTATCGGACCACCACCGCATGGTCATGCTACTGGCCGAACATGACATTCCTCGCCTGCGTGCCCTCCTCCAGCAGGCAATAAGTGATGGTGCCAGCATCACGGCGATTACAAACAAATTGCAGCAGGCACTCGAAGGCGCCTACCATCCTCGTGGCTTCACTGGTCTTGATCTGGATCTAGGTGTACTCGTATATCATATTGGTGGCCGTTCTCTCCTATACGCGCTCTCACATAGTCTTGGACTTCCCGCACTGCGTACTCTGCGGAACAACATGTCTTTCACAAAACTCATGCCAACCGTTGGCACAATCACGTCTGCAGAGGTCGCACACAACATCCAGAACGGTATCATTCAAACACGGGCCAGTGCCGAGCGCACAAAGAAGAGAGGCATTAGTGTTTTAATTGACGAAATCGCCCTCGAGGAGATGGCAGTCCATTTCAAACATGCCAACAGTGTCGGCGGACTCTGTTGGAAGCATTCCCCCCAGGTTGATCTCGTTCTGCGCACATTCGATTCAGCACTCAATCTGGCGCGAGCCCTTGCAGATGGGAAGGTCCACCTCGGCAAGGAGATGACAGTTGCCGCAGTTTCTTGTTTTGGTGAGAACGGAACATACCCTATCCTCATGGCCCCAACGTGTAAGCAAGAGACGGCTCCTGACATGGAATTCATCTTCAATCTGATTCTTGATACTTGGGAACGAGAGGGGCGTAGTGCAGGGGATATCTGGTCATTTGCGACTGACGGTGATGCAACACGTCGACATGCCGGCTACAGTATGTTCGTGCGGATTCACCTGGACCCCAGCTCTCCTCTGTACGGCATATTGTCCAACATACCGGGGCTCAACCTTTTCACGGGCGTGAATGGAATCACTCTAGACTTTGATTACAAGCATCTCCTCAAACGTGAGTACTCATCTTAACCTGTTTGAAGTGTGACCAATTAATATCCTACAGGGCTGTGCACGCTGCTGCGGTTGTCATCTGGGATTACCCTCAATAATGGCAGGATCATCAACCCTACGATGCTCGCCCGATACCTCGGATGGCTCCCTGACTATGATCGTGCAAGCGTCAACAACCTTCTTTACCCCGATGATCCTCAAGACGTCCCACGCGCAGTCGAACTGATGCAAGCCATTATCAAACTCGGCAAACTTCAGATTCCGAATCCACACGACGTTAATACCATCGGCGATATGGATGCCCTCAAATTAATGGCGGCCGTCTTGGAATCAATCCTCACTCCGTTTATGGACATCTCAATCTCGTTGGCTGGCCAAGTCACATCACTCAGTACATATGCTCACTTGGCCTTCTCGCTGTTCCGCACCCACCGTACCCTGTTCATGTCAAATCAACTTTATGGTGACTCTCAGACGATGGTCAAGAATGCGATATTCTGCATCGCAAAGCAGCAACAGCTGGATGCAAATGAGCCTTTCTATTTGTTCGACCTTGGTGACGATCGTCTAGAACGCCTATTTGGGCGTATTCGGATGCTTGGTGCTCACGACTCCGGAATCAATTATCATCAAGGTATTGATCGTCTTGGGCATGCCGTCGATATCGACACAATCTTCATGCGTAACCCTCAGCTCGATCCAGGCTCTCGTCGAATCAAGATGGACCGTGTCGAGGGTGTAGACCATCTCAATGCTAAGACATGGAAGGGCAATGTCGTGGCTGGAAACTGTGATATTCCTTCCGCATGGCTTCGAGGGCGTCAAGCTGCTATTCGGGTTCTTTCCTCCTCGCAGATGTCTCCCAGTGCATATGACTATGCCACTATTTTCTCGGATCGCGACTTCGACTTCCTGCGGCCATTTGGGCAAGGCAAGTATCCTGGGATAGAAAGTGACCATGACCGGTCCATGGATTTTGACAAAATCATTGGACGAGAGACGGCCTCTGGCTCGGACCCACACTCCGAGTCTGCAGCTATCCCTACTACAGGTGTGCCATCTAGCACTAGTGATTCACCCGTAGAACACACACAGGCTCCGAATTCAGTCTCTTCTGGCGCATCAGACTCGGACTCACTGCCGCATGATCACCTTGTTACACTCGAAGAAGCATTCAGCAACCCCTCATCAACCGAAGTCGAGCTGACGGGCACTGTACCGTCAGGTCCCGGAATCGATCCAGCTGATTACATTCAGTACAAGGGTAGATGGATCCATAAGCAGTCTGTCTGCCGGATCGTGATCAACAGTGGGTACGCCCACAAACTAGTTAATCGCCTTCATCGTGTGTGCGGTTTCACCAAGGTCAACCGGAAGCGTCACCTCGATGTCGACTCGGACGACATCCTTGATCCTGACACTTTCCCGGTCGGCGACCCAATCCTCACTCTTCTGCGCTGTGAGAAGACTCTCTCACTTGCTCTTCTCCGTACTACGGCCATCAACGACGGGACAACATTACTAGCTGGGACGAAGCTGGCAACACTCATGTCTCAGAAGGCCGAGATCAAGGTTAGCGGACAAATTGTTACGCTTATACCAATGTCTAGCTTTCAAGCCCCGAGCAGTACACTTTCTCACTCATCCACATCAACTCCCGACGACTTTCCATCTCAAAATAGCTCCACCGACTCTTCTGAACTTGAGCCACTGGCATCTCAGAATCACCACAAAGACTTGGGCCCCTCGGAGTCAGCATCCTGGATCTGGTCAGGAGGCTATGTCAAGACAGATACATCCATGCGAGGGACGACTGAGTCTACGGAGAAGCCGGTTGTTGTGACCGTTCCTGGATATCTCACACAGTACGTTAATCCGAACATTTTCGATGTTGATACCAATGCAGGCAACGGCCGCAATCCACGCCTGTCCGAAGTAAACTCCGCTGGTAAGACGTGGTTGCTTGATGCTGCTGCTGCCAGCACTGCCTGCGAGTCGCTATGGCGAACGATTCTCGATACGAAAACGCCGTTAACTGCCCTGATCTCTGTAAAGGCATCCGATGCATTTCCCTATCGTGCGACAGATGGTACGTGGCTCATTGAATTCTCTAACTATTTGTCAGACACTCTAATCAGTACGCAGGTTCATATGGACTCGTTTGCGAGCCAGGTACACATCAGCTCGCTGTTGAACACGGTGAGCGGGTCAAGAGGAGCTGCCACTTTTGTGGACAAGTCCCGGACAACTGGCGAGCGCATATGGGAGCACACATTCTACGCTCGATGCGAGGTGTTCAGGAAAATCTTACTGAGCCGGTAAGTTTCCTCTCTTTGTTCAATTCTTATTTTTCTTGATCACACAACGTGCGGCTCTATGCGTGTACTTCTAGATTGGTCTGCACAAGCCATGCGGATTCTGCGGCCGGTCTGGCGAGGCAGGATGTCCGGTCACCCTCAAAATCAAGAATCACACAACAAAAATTGAGTGTGGTTGCCAATTCGACACACCGTTCAAATACGGGTTCGCCAACAAGGGCTCCGATGCTACACCGTGCCGCAATGTACCCGTTGTATGTACGCTATGTCCCGGGCCATCAAATAAGGCTGCCGCGCGGCCAGCAATCTGGAGGTATAATATGGCCACTCACCTTCAAGAACAACACTCCGAGTATGCTTCTCCAGGCAAGCCCATTGGCCTTCCTCTCCCACACGCACTCTGGAAAGACATGGAGATCACCGCGAGGGAGGAACGGGCCCTCGGGATTCCAGAAGCACTGATTCCACCAGAATTCACACAGTTCCGACATGAAGATCCCGACGAGCCTCCAGGGCCGAGTGCGGGATCAAAACGAAAGGGTCAAAGCTCCAGAATGTCGACAAACGACAGGGCGAAGAGAGCGCGACGTGGAGATGGGAATCGAACTTAACGGGCTGTCGTTGAAGAGGTCGGCGCGGCGACTCGGACTGTCATAATCCATCATTTTAATCTGACTCTTACTATGCCTACCTAATGTACTGTAGCAATCTCATTTATCTGCTGTCTTATAATCGCAAGAACACTGTAGACCATAACGAACATCCGACAAACCACTTGGGCCTCCGAGTCTGCGCGACACGAGCTGCAGACACGGCGTAGGCACGTGCCATGCCGAGGCCGGCATCGTGACTGATGGTCACATCACTGCTCCCCCTCTTGTGGTTCTAGGGGTCCAGAGGTTTCCGGAGTCGATGTCGAGGACTTCAATTCCGCCCACCTCTTGATACGAAGCAGTTCAAACACCAGGTCGGCGCTGCCGCCACCATCAGCGGAACCTGGGAAAAAATCTGCATCGTTGTACTATTTACAATTGTGTACCGCAATTTCCAGTTTTTGCAACGCATCATGATCGACTTACAAGAAATCGCTCAAGTGGAAAGCATTGCGATGGTCCAAAGCTTTTGATGTTGTATGAACTCAATCCATGCAGAAGCAATATGTTTCACTGAGATATAAGGTGATAACAATGTCCGAGACAATCCAGAGGTTATGTGAACTGTGCGAATCCTTGTCGGTGCATTGGAAAGAGGCGAACTCACAACTATTGATCATATCCAGGTATGTATGTGAGTTGAGAATCTCGCACAGGTTCAGGACCTAAAAAGTCATTCTTCCGAATCTGACATATCTTCGTCGTCCTCAGTATTCAAACCATCATCCTCGCCATCACCGCTTTCGATCCCGTCGTCGTCGGTATCGCTGTTGCTGGTACTCCCTTCAGAATCAGAAGCGATGTCGTCTTCTCCCTCATCATTGTCCGAACCATCCTCCTCTCTGTCACCGCTCTCCTCATCGCTGCCATCCCTCTTCCCAATATTCTCTTCCACATCCATAGCTTCGTCATTGTCACTATCTTCAGGTGCCATACTGGTTCCTTCGTCGTGCTCACCTTCCTCGTCGCCCGACGGAGAGATATGGCCTATTCCGCCGCCCGAATAGCGCATAAACATATCTCGGTCGACAAAACTGTTATCAAATTAGTTCTATCCCAGGTAGCAACAATAGTACCCACATGTTGACATAATACGAAGCCCAGTCATCGGTTTCCCCTGGCAATCGAGCAATGGAGTTTGTGGCCAGTAGCAGCTCCGATGTACGGCCGTCGGCAAAAGCGGGAATCAAATGGCAACCCCGGATGACGAGGGAGGGGTCCACGAAGCCAAATGCAGACTCGTCAGATGCTGAGATAAATCCGACCTTTGGCAATCGCGCAACCTTCGATCCATACCGATGGTCCGGATCGATGCCAAACCACTGTACCCAAAGGACTTCCATCTTCTGCACAGAACGATTGACCGCACGGCTACCAAGGTGGAGGACATCGACGTGGAATATGCCTAGGATGCGAGCATACCAAAACGGATGAGTCCCAGAGCCAGTCTCGCAAGAGTTGAGCATAATGTCGCAGTGCGTTCGGGGATTCATCGAGTCTTGGTCACGACGCACATCGTATGTGGTGTAATTGACGCGGAATACCTTATGGAAGTACATTGTGTCTTTGAGAACACATACTGTGTCACGATCGGCCTCGGAAAAGGGTTTCTCATCTCCATCGTAGGCGAGACCAAGTAAACGGGAAAGTAGGTGGTCTTTGAGCTTCGGGATAAATTTCTAACAAGTGTGTCAGTAGACTGGTATCAGGATATGCACGTTTACGCACCGTGCCTGCAGGATCATTCTGTAGTGCATGAACAAAAGGGAAAAGACGCTGAGGGTGATCTGTGGCATCAGAAATGTGGTGGTGCATGTGAACATCCGTATAAGGCAGCGGTTCAGGTTGCGATGGGTCAAGCTGATGAGAATGAACACGGGGAGCAATACCGGGAACCTTTTGCATGCGATGGAGGTATGTCTCTCTCCGCTCGTGATTTGAGATCCCCTTGGTGACATTGATCTTGTTGGTATGCGCGTACAGACGCTTGATACGACGATGCTCAAGCTCCCCCTCAACGAACGAAGTGAAATTCAGTAATTGGCGAGACAGATGCATCCGGAAACGAAACTACTCACTGTTTGAGTAGTATAGGAATCCGTGGAGCCAAGCAGACGAATGGTTCGTACATAGTCTGATAGAGCGTGATATTTGTATGTTGCCCGATTAAATGTTTTGCGGCGTGGTGTGATTTTCTTGCCTACAGGTGATGTTGCACTGGCATGGGCAGAGTGTGTATTGACAGCCGCACTAGACCGACGTGCCCGGGCTTGAGTTTCTTTGGGAAGTTCGACGGTTTCAAATGCTGTGCACGTGCGTGAACAGAAGGTACACATCTCCCGGCCAAGTGACCTCGTCGCTTTTTCAAGGCGACTAAGAGTGCTGTCGGTATGCATCCGGAGTTTGGCGAGGGCGTGCCACTCGGCAAAACGGTACAAAAGAGTCATGACGGTCTCATTATGCGGTGACAGGAGCAAACCCTCGAACACGGGGATTGCACACTGTGTAGTGTGACTCATTAGAGCTACAAATGATAAGATAGTGAGTACATACCTGAAGAAGATCTTCAAAGTCCCGCGCAGCGAGTTTCCTCATCTCGGAAACATTCCCGGTGAAGCGACGGATGGTACCCCGCCCGAAGGTTGAAATGCGCCGGAATCTTATCATGACAAGTGGGAGTTTCACTGTGTGCCGTGCGAGTGGAGAGTGGACTATTGTGCATACCTGCTATCAAGCTCAACTACCATCGACCCAGAAGGTACCGCAGCATACAGAAGCCGAATCAGATGGGCGAAAAGGGCCTTCCAAACACCCAGTTCAATCTCATGCATGAAGTCAACCACGAGCAATGAGAATACATCAAACTGGTCACCGAGAGCACTGGCGAAAGCATTCTGGTTGTAGCCACTGTGTAAGTCTCGTTGACATCAGAACACGGAGACGGTCACACTTACAACCGTGGGTGTCAGAGATTCGACCTTGAGGAGCCGCTCGACAGCAGCGCTGGCTATACCTAATCCCGTGCTGTAGATAGCGTGACGTGCTGTTTCGATTGTTTTCCGCAGCTTCGTTGTCCAGACTCGCACGTAGGATAGTCGTCTAGCCATATCACGGACCTTGCCCATGTCTGGGAAACATGACTTGGGCATCTGACATCAGCAAAACTACAAACGTCTTACCCGCGCCTTTTCGTGACTTACAACAGCAGATAAGACAGATAAGACAGAAAGCCACGAAAGTCACTGCCTTAAAGGCAGTAGACCCATTTCTGTAGTCAGACAGGTTTAAGTCGATGAGACAGTTGTAAGGCAGTTGTAAGGCAGTCGTAAGGCAGATAAAAGGATGTAAGCTAAGACATGAGATGCAACTCGTAGAGACAGGTAAGCGGACTGAAACGCCGCATTAAGCGATGCTAGTAGAAGGAATGTACGTCGTATCAGTATATAGGGCGTAGTGAGCGCAAAAGAGGTCAATAAACGTATCCAAAATCCACCGCGAGTGGGGTATAGGCCCGGCATGAAACTGAGCATGTCAATTACTCCGCAAGTGGCTGTACATGGTATGTGGTTGGTCTCCGGAGTGGGCATGAGCGAGCAAATGGTGCTGTGGAACTAGTCATTTTCAGCGGAGATTGACCGTTTGAGTGGGACTTACGACTCGGACGGAGATCTCATTCGGCCATGGAATCCTCATCGCCGTATAACTGGCCCTCGTCATCCACCAGGCCCTCGTCATCCACCAGACCCTCGTCATCCACCAGACCCTCGTCATCCACTAACTTGAAGTTGTCGCCATCATCGCCATTGCCCGGTGGAACTTGAAGCCCCTCGGCTATGTATTCTTCGGCACCTGCAGACTGATCGTCAATTAGGATTGGCTCGTTCTCCTCGCCTTCCTCGTCGCTCGAGTCGGATATGAGCATTGCGCGATCGTCTTCATCCTCGGAGATGTCGATGTAACCTCGGGCTTCATCCGCCAGAGAGTAATGCACAACTTTCTTGGCAAAGTTCTGCACGGCGATGGCGCGTCCCTGCATCATGATGTCGTCCCAATCTGCCGGTGCAAGCTTGAGGATCGACTTCAAGTATAACTGGGACCGTGCACCCCAGTTCGCGGCAGAGAACCGGTGCAGTTGGTCGTCTATTGTTACGACCAATTGCTTGCCAGATTCAAATAATTCGAAGGCACGTTCAAGCTGTGATGGAGACGTCAGAATGACATTGGGATAATGTGCAGGTACGTACCGCGACAGCTGAAAGTGCAAGGGCACCACAGGGACGAACCATGTCATCTACGTTGTCACTACCGGTGAGATCGAGATCGGCATAGTCGCTAACGAGGAACAAGTGTTGCGCGAACACTTCCAAAATGAGCTTTGACCGGAATGGCCCCTTGCGCTTCTGTATTCTGCTGAGATGCGGTGTGTTCTGCACAAAACATTGGCAGACGTACCGGCTCCATCTGTGCAAATATAAATGGCTTCTTCGAACTCAAGGCGGTGCGTACGTATTCAGCACGGGAATCTTCCGTGGCATATTGCGGGTCTGAATTGAAGAATTCTGCCACTACGCTCACACCGGTGGCTCCGATCTTTCGACGCCAATCATATAGCTTCTGGATCGCCTTCAAACCCCGTCAAATCAGTGGCAAACATTACAGCAAACGAAAGCGTACCTTGCCGTGTACCGCCTGACCAGGTACCACCTCGTACGGTATGTGGGGATAGACCTGGTCCCAAATGGTCTGCATACCCACGAGTATCTCCTGATCACTATTGAGCCATGGAGTTGTTGAGTTGCCGAAGAATGCAAGAAACGTTGGGATGAAGGTCAGCAGCCACTTGTCCAAGCTACCCTTCGGTAAGTCTGCATTCTTGGCCCTCGAGCGAGTCTTTTTGCCTTCGGACTGAGACTTGTTGCTCTTGACAGCTGTCTGGGTGATTTTGTGACGAACAGCGACCATAGACTAACACCGAACATGGAAATTGGTCAATGGCTGATAGAGAACATCTAAGGTGAACATCGAAAGGTCTTACCATGCTTGTGGTGCGCGCCTTTGCTTCACTGAACACATTTTCAGCTAGGTTGTCACCTTCGTAAGGCACAAAGTCCTCATTCCCATCACTGATATATCCACCATACGTAACTTCTCCAGGTGTGTTGGCCGCGGCCGCTGCGGACGTGTGGCCAGTAGATTCATTCTTGCCACTGCCATTGGTGTGTGGCTGAACGGGCACTGTACGAGTGGGCTTGACCGCAGGATTCGAGGTCTTCTTGCCTGCTTGCCAATGCGGCAAGAGCCCGGAAGGCGGAGCAGACGGCTTGGCCTTCTTGACACTGAAAACGGTGAGAACCATGCTTGAATAAGGTCCTGTCAAACTTACGTCCGCTTTGGGACCGTGGACGGTTCCTCGGTATCAGCCTCAAGAGGCGCCGCACGTTTTTTCCCCGCCGGCTTCGGGTCCACTTTCTCCTGTCCAGCCTGCAATGCACTCGACACATCACGACGCGCCAAAATCTCCTTACCCTGAGAGGCTATGTCAGTTCGCCGTATAGGGGTGACCTTGTTGCTGGGCCTCTTCGCCACCGCCAGTCGCTTGGCCATCTCTACCACCGCTACTCCTGGACCACCATCTCCATTCGTGTTCTTCTGGTCCTTGGGTGTTGGCTTCGAGGGAGCCTTCTTAGCCGGAGTGTCTGACAAAACATCGAGTACATATGTTTTCAAAGACTCAGTGATGCATATGGGACTCACCTTTCGCTTTACCTCCCTTTTGGTCACCCAATGCAGATGCAGGCCTAGTCGATCCACGCACAGCGGGTGGCCGGTGTCTGCTTTTTGGCATAGGAGATGCCAGCGGCACGCGATCTTCCTGTTGCTGCGCCACTTGGATCGCAGCAATACGCTTCACCTTCTCAGCCTTGGACGCAGCGTCAGCTTGTCGCTTTTCTTCAGCCTGGCGCTTCTGTGAGGCAACCTCGGCAGAGGTACGGCGAGTTCCCAACTCGCGGCGGATGATATCGCCAGGGTGAGTGTCTGCGTTAGCGGCACGAGTAACAGGCCGCATCCTTGTGCTGAAACGAGCGTAGAGAACAGAGAATGAAAAGAAAAACGAAGGGCAGTGTCAATGAGAAGGTAAAAGGAAAAAAATGAACTTGGAAGATCCAGAGGCTGATGTGGCATCTTTTTATGCCCTAGATTTGTTGCTCAGTAAGCGGGCCGTTGTTGCGGCGAGATGCTTCAATCAGCTCCGGTCTTGGCAACACAAGTGCAACATTACATTTTCGTACGTTCTCACACCTGCGTGGAACTCTTGTCGCTCGCAAAGCTCACAATGTCCCCCCAGTCTCATACAAGCTCTCGACGCTCGCACAATCCATACCGCCTCTCTTGCCCCGTCTGCAAGAAGGAATGTGCAAATACATCGGGACTTACTCAGCACTACAATCACGCCCACGTATTTCGCCCTCCCTCTCGTCTGGATGACCGTCAAACAGATTCCGCAGACTATGTCGGTCAACATGATGACAGCGACTATGACACCCCCAATACGGAGGGTACGTCACAGAGATCTCGCCGTGAATACCATCCATTTCTGAATGGTATGTGTTCTCATTTTCGTCTTGCTTCTCGTCTCATTTTGCTGTCAACAGGTCGGCCATGCGATCAAGATGGAACCTACCTTCCCGAAGGGAGCCAACCACCCCCTCGTCCAGATCCCTCCCCCGACGACTGGTCACCATATGACAGCCGGATCGAATTCGAGACCGCCGAGTTCATGTACAAGAAGACACAAATGTCGAACGGGAACATCAACGTGCTCTTGGATTTGTGGGCGGCATCCTTGCTTCCCCATGGCGACACTCCCCCTTTTGCCAATCACGATGACTTGCACAACATCATCGATTCAACCATATTGGGAGATGTCCCTTGGAGCTCGTTCGCAGTTAGTTATACTGGCGATGTTCCGCAACAAGATGCCCCACCATGGATGTCAGCTGAATACGAAGTCTGGTATCGAGATCCACGTGAAGTCGCGCGGATCATGCTACAAAATCCGGACTTCGATGGCGAGATCGACTGGACACCTTATCGGGAATCCACAGACGATCATGGTCGACGTTATCAGGACTTTATGTCGGGAGACTGGGTGTGGAAGCACGCGGTATGTACCAGTTACACATTTCAATACCAGTGCCACATGTTCATGTGACACACATTTAGAATATGATTGCAGAAGATCCGAGCACTCATGGTGCTTCGTTCATACCGATTATCCTTGGCAGCGACAAGACCACCGTTTCGGTGGCCACGGGACAGAATGAATATTACCCACTGTACATGTCCATCGGGAACGTACACAACAATGTTCGCCGAGCGCACCGCAATGCGCTGGTTCTAATCGGCTTTCTTGCTGTCCCGAAGAGTACGTCTTCTGATATATTTTACTTAATTTCCGTCCTAATTATCCAATGCAGCGGAACGGAAATATGCCAACACAGCTCGATTTCGCAAATTTCGGCGTCAGCTGTTTCATTCAAGCTTATCTGCAATCTTGCAGTCCCTGCGACGTGGTATGACAACCCCCGAAGTCACCAAATGCGCCGATGGGCACTTTCGCCGCGTTATCTACGGCTTGGGGCCATATATTGCCGATTACCCAGAGCAGGTGTTGGTGTCATGTATCGTACAGGGCTGGTGTCCTTCGTGAGTACTCATCCTGTTTTGTTCTTTCTTATCTTCGACTCACAACAAAGATTAGATGCGACGCCCACCATAGTAATCTGGCTCCAGGCGCTGATCGCCGGACACGTCTACTCACAGAGGCACTAATCAATGCAATGGAACTGAAGTTGTTGTGGGATGATTACGGAATTGTCGGGGACATCGTAGTGAGTTCTCCGTTACGTTTCAACCTGATTCCGACGGCTTCTGATGGCAGTTGTAATACTAGCCATTCACGAACGACTTCCCCCGTGCTGACATCCACGAACTCCTTTCAGGTGATCTGTTGCATCAGATCATCAAAGGTGCATTCAAGGATCATCTTGTAACCTGGGTCGGTGAATATCTTGTGCTGGTGCATGGGGAAGCTCGTGCGAAGGAGATCCTTGACGAGATAGACCGCAGGTATTTATCCTTCCTTCACGTGAGACTCAACTGTCTGAACCTTGTTCGGCTTCGTAGAATTAGCGCGGTTCCTTTGTTTCCCGGTCTGCGTCACTTCCATGAAGGCCGCGACTTTAAGCAGTGGACGGGAGATGATTCGAAAGCACTTATGAAGGTATGCTAGACTATATCCGAGCACTGTGGTTGTCATGTTCTGACTTGCTGATGTCCAGATTTATCTCCCTGCCATCGCCGGACTAGTTCCGGACGAGATTGTGCGAACCCTCAGCACTTTCCTAGAGGTCTGTTACCTCGTCCGAAGATCTGTCCTCGATGACACTGCTCTGCGGGAACTTGAAGATGCCCTTTCCCGATTCCGACAACATCGTCAGATCTTCCAGGACTCCGGTGTACGACCTACAGGATTCTCGCTACCACGAATGCATGCCCTGGACCACTACTTACAGCATATTCGCCAGTTTGCAGCTCCAAATGGTCTGTGTTCGTCTATCACCGAGGCAAAACACATCAAGGCGGTCAAGGAACCGTGGCGGCGATCTAATCGACATCAGCCACTGGGTCAGATGTTGCTGACAAACCAACGTCTTGACAAGCTTGCCGCATCTAAGGCAGATTTTGCTCAGCGTGGTATGCTGGAAGGTACCTGTCTCTCGGCGATGCTTCTCTCACTCGAACAAGACAACAACATACTGTTCCACGACGAGGACGGCCCTGATGAAAACGAGTGCGAAAGTCTGGGCAGCAATGACGCGAACGAACATAAGGATGCCGATATGCAAGACCAGGATGACGACGACAACATCATTGATGGAGAGGACGACGTTGAGGACGACGACAACGACGAGGACGACGGTGCTGTTCTCGGGCCCAGTGTTCTCGCACATGTGGAACTAGCGAAGACTCCAGGTATGTCCAGTTCTTCTCGTGAACCTATCAGCATTTAAGTCCCGTCTCTTAGCTCGCCGCTATCCACACGACGCCGTTGATCTAGGGAATCATATTGGGCATCCACGCTTGCCAGACTTACTCCGACGCTTTTTGTATTTTCAGCTCAACCCTGACAGTCTCTTGGCCCCATCCGACGTCCCTATATCATCCTGCCCCTTTATTGCTGGACGCATTTCAGTCTACCACTCGGCTGTGGCAATGTTCTATGCACCGAGCGATATTTCCGGTCTTGGAGGAATGCGTCGTGAGCGCATTCGTGCAACACCTGTGTGGAGAGGTGATGCTGCCGGGCGTTACGACTGCGCATACATAGAGAATGATGCGACAAAACGTGGTCTACGTGGACTTCATGTCGGGCGTGTGCGCCTGTTTATGTTGCTCCGTCATCGGGCTATTTCGTATCCATGCGCGCTCATCGAATGGTTCGTACCTATCTCCCAGGAACCGGATCCCAATACAGGCATGTGGATTGTAGAGCCCGAATTCGACGCAGATGGCTCACGCACGTCTGACGTGATCCATGTGGATTCCATCATGCGCAACGCTCATCTAATACCTGTTTTCGGTGACAACTTTCTCCCTCACGGCTTTCGTGCCTCGGACTCTCTCGATGCGTTTCAAGTCTACTTCGTCAACAAATTTGCCGATCACCATGCTCATGAAGTTGCATTCTAGTCTCTTGCTTTACTCCTTTGCGTGTAAGTCATATTGTTTGGTCTATCTTAGGTAGCGATGCTCACTGGCATGTTCTTTTAGTCTCCCGAGGAGATCTCTTCCGTGGCACTTCTTAAGATGAAGGAGACCACCAGGAACGGGTTAGCCTTGTGCGACACCCGCGGCGACGGTACACGCATGCCAGCCGCGGACGCAGCCCACGAACCCAAACTCGACGTACTCTGCAACAAGCCCCCAAAGAACCTGACAATGCCCGCCTCGGTGTGCGGCCACACGACGCCCCCCGGCTCCTCCTCCATATCGAGCTGCCTCGCGCACATGCTCGCCACGATGGTCTGCATGGCCGGCACCAGCGCGGGGCAGATGCCGTCCCGGATGACCACTGTGACGACGTCGAGTAGCTTGCAGTCCGTCGCGCGCGCAAGCAGCCAGTAGTGCAGCATTACGGTGTGGAACAGGAAGATTCTCGCCGCCACGTAGCTCGCCCAAATCGGGGACAGCCCGATGTCTGCCAGCATGCGCACGGGGTCGTTTCTGCAGAACGCGCGCGGCGGGCTGTCTGAGTACATGTCGAAGAGCATGTCGGGGGCGGCCGGGTCGGCGACGGCGATGTGGCAGAGGACCTTCCCGGGGAAGTTTGTTGGGGATGCCTGGATGTCCAGGCGGCGCGCGACCGCCACGAAGACGTGCACGAGGGACATGGAGATTGTCTTGCGGTATGGGCCCTCGCTGATGAACATGTGCGGGAATTGGACGAGGACGTGCAGAACTCACCGAGATCACAGTTCGGCCCGTCCTTCTTGAGCTCTACAATTGCATCGAGCAGGGCCCGCCGGCAGCAAGATGCCCCGATGCCCAAGGCGCACCGTTTCCGGTGTCCGTGAGACTGTGAGACAGCGCAGTCAGAGCCTCCCCGAACCTCACCGATGCTACCCGCGGCCATCGATCCCCGCAGTACGGGCCACTGTATGATAGTGCGCAATGACGCCCAGCACAGCGCGGGCCCAGTACTGTCTGCGCAGTGTATGCGGCGCAGGCTCGTCCATACCGCGCCCTCGCTCTCTGCGCCGTGCGAAGGAAGAGCGGAAGCGGGGCCTGCGCCTCGAGCTCCAGCGCGTCTCACATGTCGGACGCCAGCTCCTGCACAAACACCCACGCCCTGTGATGTTGCCTGGATCGCGTCAACGAGCTGCAGCACGCGACGTACAACGTGTGCCAGTCCCCGCGCGCCGCCTTGCGCCTCGCGCGCTCCTTCTCCTCGACGCACTCGGTGTATCGTGTGCGGTATAGCGCCTCCCGAGTCGTACTTCGGTACCACCCGCAATAACACCTCTGTCACTGTCCCTGCCTACTTTAACGACTCACAACGTCAGGCGACCAAGGACGCGGGCACCATCTCCGGGATGAACGTCCTCCGTATCATCAGCGAGCCGACAGCAGCCGCGATCGACGGTCTCGACAAGAAGACTCAGGGCGAGCAGAACGTGCTGATTTTCGATCTCGGTGGAGGAACCTTCGATGTGTCGCTTCTGACCATCGAGGAGGGTATCTTCGAGGTCAAGGCTACCGCTGGTGACACTCAGTTGGGTGGTGAGGACTTCGACAACCGGCTGGTGAACCACTTCGTCCAAGAATTCAAGCGCAAGAACAAGAAGGGTGAGTGGGAGTCGGCGCAGCGTATGGTGTCTCCTTATCTGAACAACTTGTTATAGATCTGTTCTCGAACCCGCGTGCTCTGCGTCGTCTTCGTACCGCTTGCGAGCGTGCCAAGTGCACGCTGTCTCCGCAACCCAAACTTCCATCGAGATCGACTCCCTCTTTGAGGGTATCGACTTCTATACATCCCTCACTCGTGCTCGTTTCGAGGAGCTGTGCAACGACCTCTTCCGCAGCACACTCGAGCCCGTCGAGAAGGTCCTTTGCGACTCCAAGATCGACAAGAACAACGTTCACGAGATCGTCCTCGTTGGCGGCTCCACTCGTATCCCGCGTATCGTCAAGCTCGTTTCGGACTTCTTCAACGGCAAGGAGCCCAACAAGAGCATCAACCCTGATGAGGCCGTCGCATATGGCGCTGCCGTCCAGGCGGCTATCCTGTCTGGTGACACGTCAGAGAAGACGCAGGATCTCCTCCTTCTCGACGTTGCCCCTCTGTTGCTCGGTGTCGAGACCGCGCGGTGTCATGACCGCGCTCATCAAGCGGAACACGACCGGCGTGCCGACCAAGAAGTCCGAGATCTTCTCGACGTACTCGGACAATCAGCCGGGTGTGCTTGTCCAGGTATACGAGGGCGAGCGTGCGCGGACGAAGGATAACAACCTTCTCGGCAAGTTCGAGCTCTCCGGCATCCCCCCAACGCCCCGCGGTGTACCTCAGATCGAGGTCACATTCGATATCGACGCTAACGGTATCTTCAACATCTCGGCATCCGACAAGACGACCTGCAAGTCAAACCGCATCACCATCACCAACGACAAGGGTCGCTTGTCGAAGGAGGAGATCGAGCACATGGTGAACGAGGCGGAGAAGTACAAGGGTAAGTGCCACCAGTTCTTTCTTATAGACAATACTGACTCGTTACCTTTACAGCTGAGGAAGAAGAGGCTACGGCGCGTATCACCGCGAAGAACGGCCTCGAGTCCTACTCGTACAACCTGCGCAACTAGCTGTTGGATGAGAAGAGCAAGCTCGAGTTCGCCGTCAATGACGTGATCTCGTGGCCTGTCCGCCGCACATTGAACACGCCATCGAGGACAACACTGACCCGATGCTTCTGAGCCATGATTTCTAGCAGAGCTGATTCATACAGATCTCCGTGGTCTTCCTCGTGTATTGTGTATTTACCCAGGCCCTTGCCATTCATGTGACAGTGCCTACAGTAAAGTACATGTTCATAAGGCA
Organism: Amylocystis lapponica; assembly: GCA_022376435.1. NCBI lineage: Eukaryota > Fungi > Basidiomycota > Agaricomycetes > Polyporales > Postiaceae > Amylocystis > Amylocystis lapponica. Next base: position 165,353 of record JABYQE010000057.1, read on the forward strand.
CTCATAAGACACGATTTTCGTAAGGTACATGGTAAGGCGTACTGCACAGTCGCCTGTAAGGCAGAAAGAGGAAATAAGGCTCGTAAGGCCCAGAATGGAATGTGTAGTTTTGCTGATGGACAGCGTGGACAAGGGCATAGACCCTGGTCTCGGATAGCTGCAATGAGAATTCTTGGGTGGATTAGCCTCGTAGTGCTCTCAAAGAAGACATCATGATACTTTACTTCTCAGGATAATCAGCCGAATACGTGAATATACGAGGAAACACACGACGAGTGACCCCGTCGGCACACTTGATGACAATTCCATGTTTATATGCGTGAACAAATTCTTCGTCTAAGAGTACTCTCCAAACGGCATGGAAGAGTTCGCGTCGGCAGTGAGTAAGGAGGCGGGATGTCTTCTTGCCGATACCATGGGGGAATGCAGCCACAAATTCTCCAATGCTACTGGGAAGCTGCGGAATATGTGGCATCAATGTGAACAGTGAAAACCCAACGAGAACAGATCTCACAGGTGGTATGTATGCAATGTGGTGACAGGAAGCTGCTCGCGGTTTGGCGCGAACATATTTCGACAGGTTTCCAAAAAAAAGATATATCGGCCAAGCCTTTGCCGTACCAAAGCTCGCGAGGTGGGTAGAATCCGACCAAAACATTAGTGCGGCTACAACTCGTTCGAGGTGACAATCCGGTTCAGGGGGTTGTTTCTGAAGCTCGTCGTGTGCCTTCAGGAACGCATCGCATGTGTACAATTCATCGTACACACGCTGTTCATGGTCAGGGGAGTCAACAGGGTGCCAGAATCGCTTGAAAGGAAAGAGATGAAAGTGACGGGACAGAGGCTCGCTGAACGCCGCTTGAATCACCCCCACCAGTGGACGAAATCGTAGTCCAGGAACGGTGAACGTACGACTCGGGGATGCCTTTTCGCCCGTTGGAATGTCTATATTCACCGCTGCTGTCACCCAGCCATCCTTACTGGATGACTCAGTTGACAGCGGGCCCTGTTCCACATTATCGAGCTTCCTGCTCTCGGTCGCAGCTCGAAAACCGGTCAGTTCATCTGCATGAAAGTCGTCTGCCAAAATAACCTCATTGACAAGACGGTCTGCTTCGCCCTGGGACTTCATACCACTCCCAGTATTTAGCCAGTGCATGAGACGCCAAACTGTCATGTTTCGGAAGGGATATGGAGGCAGATCCAAAGGGGGACTTGTCGTCTCCGCAACAGGAACTGCTGGCCGCAGGCGTCGACTGTCTGCAAGCTCTTCCGGTGTAACAGTAGCATCTGGATCAAAAGACGGGCGATGCAGATACTCGCGCAGGAGGCCGAAAATATTCACGCCTGTCCGGATAGTGTCGCGAACATGTAAGATTACACGCCGAACAATGTGCTGATCCTCGGGAGGAATAGGTGCTGGACCAACTGGAATGGTATCGATCTGATGTCCTGGAAGAGGGAGAGGGCCATTTGCTTGCATGGCACGGTAGCGACTTGGCAGGCGGTAGTTACGCTTTGCTCGTCCAGCGGGCGTGAGACTGATAGGTTTTTCGGGGGGATTCGGTACGATCGGTTCCACTTGTTCGTTATTGTCTATTTTACTATCCGCATCTACTTGTCCAGTGGAACCTCTCTGTCACACAGATGATAATGTCAACATTGAGAATGACTCGGAATTCAGCGAGCCCATCCAGTGACAAATCCCGTCTAGACGGGCCATCCGACGGTGAGTTTTGCCCGTCTGGCACGAGGCGTCCGATGTCGGCCGACGGAAGGAAGGTTTCCGTATAGACGGGTGGGGCGATGGGGATAGAATATGCCGTTAGGAACGGGTCGGGTGATGAGGTGATATGGCCCGTTGAGACGGGTGGGTCCACCGGTAGTTTAGTACATTCTATATGGAGCCCATCCAGTGACAAATCCCGTCTAGACGGGCCATCCGACGGTGAGTTTTGCCCGTGTAGAACGGGGCGTCCGACGTCGGCCGACGATAAGAGGGCACCCGTGTAGAAGGGTGGGCCGACGGGAGGATTGCCCCGTTGCCTACGGGTGGGCCGACGGTAGGGGTACCCCGTAGGCTACGGGTGGGCCGACGGTAGGGGTACCCCGTAGCCTACGGGTCGGCCGACGGTAGGGGTACCCCGTAGGCTACGGGTGGGCCGACGGTGGGGGCACCCGTAGCCTACGGGTCGGCCGACGGTGGGGGCACCCGTAGCCTACGGGTGGGCCGATGGTAGGGGTACCCCGTAGGCTACGGGTGGGCCGATGGTAGGGGTACCCCGTAGGCTACGGGTGGGCCGACGGTGGGGGAACCCCGTAGCCTACGGGTCGGCCGACGGTAGGGATACCCCGTAGCCTACGGGTCGGCCGACGGTGGGGGTACCCCGTAGCCTACGGGTGGGCCGACGGGAGGATTTCCCCGTAGGCTACGGGTGGGCCGACGGGAGGATTTCCCCGTAGGCTACGGGTGGGCCGACGGGAGGATTTCCCCGTTGCCTACGGGTGGGCCGACGGTAGGGGTACCCCGTAGCCTACGGGTGGGCCGACGGGAGGATTTCCCCGTTGCCTACGGGTGGGCCGACGGTAGGGGTACCCCGTAGCCTACGGGTCGGCCGACAACAGGAACTCCCGTAGGCTACGGGTGGGCCGACGGGAGGATTTCCCCGTTGCCTACGGGTGGGCCGACGGTAGGGGTACCCCGTAGCCTACGGGTCGGTCGACAACAGGAACTCCCGTTGGCCACGGGTGGGCCGACGGGAGGATTGCCCCGTTGCCTACGGGTGGGCCGACGGTAGGGGTACCCCGTAGCCTATGGGTCGGTCGACAACAGGAACTCCCGTTGGCCACGGGTGGGCCGACGGGAGGATTGCCCCGTTGCCTACGGGTGGGCCGACGGTAGGGGTACCCCGTAGCCTACGGGTCGGTCGACAACAGGAACTCCCGTTGGCCACGGGTGGGCCGACGGGAGGATTGCCCCGTTGCCTACGGGTGGGCCGACGGTAGGGGTACCCCGTAGCCTACGGGTCGGCCGACAACAGGAACTCCCGTTGGCCACGGGTGGGCCGACGGGAGGATTGCCCCGTAGCCTACGGGTCGGCTGACGGTGGGGGAACCCCGTAGCCTACGGGTCGGCCGACGGTGGGGGCACCCCGTAGCCTACGGGTGGGCCGACGGGAGGATTTCCCCATAGGCTACGGGTGGGCCGACGGGAGGATTTCCCCGTAGGCTACGGGTGGGCCGACGGGAGGATTTCCCCGTTGCCTACGGGTGGGCCGACGGGAGGATTTCCCCGTTGCCTACGGGTGGGCCGACGGGAGGATTGCCCCGTAGCCTACGGGTCGGCTGACGGTGGGGGTACCCCGTAGCCTACGGGTCGGTCGACAACAGGAACTCCCGTTGGCCACGGGTGGGCCGACGGGAGGATTGCCCCGTTGCCTACGGGTGGGCCGACGGTAGGGGTACCCCGTAGCCTACGGGTCGGCCGACAACAGGAACTCCCGTTGGCTACGGGTGGTCCGACTCTGCGAATTTCCATTGGCTATGGAAGCCAACCAGCTCTGCCGCGGAGTTGTACTTCCATGTAGTAGCAGCCTGGTGTTTTCATTTCATACCTACATCTCAAATTGAATGTATTTGTGCTGTCTTTCTTAGGATGCCACACTCCTCAGGAACCAAGTATCCATACATATTCAATTGTCCATTATATTATGTATACATTGATGCAGACAGTCAATGTTACCTGAAGCCATGACAAGCACTACTACTTGGAAGTGTACATGTTCAGCAAGGCGTCCAGAGCTGCCATGTTCTGTCTGTTCACCCTCGACATCTCGTCCAGGCGAGTCATCGTGGCAGTCAATCTGATTGTCTCCGCCTCCATCTGCTGCAAAGCAGGAAACGACGGACCGACCACCTGCTGGACGTCCTCATCCAATTCGGGACTGTCGGCTGCTTGGGTATCCCTTTGAGATTCATCTTAATGGTTTGATTAGCATAAAAGAGTAGATTATGTATCAGCGCACTCACCATTGTCGTCTAGATGCATGTTGGCCAGGTCCGACCCCATGCTCATACGCCGAGCGGACATCCCTTCCGATGGCTCCAACGTGTCGGCAAGGGCATCTGAAATACCCATGTCATCGTCGATGTCGATGTCGATGTCACCGGCAGACTCGCGCCAGACGGCATCGGTGTTGATGGGGTGGGCAGGGCCGCCCAAGATATCATCAACGTCAATGGGGTCGGCAGGACCGCCCAAGATATCATCGACGTCAATGGGGTCGGCAGGACCACCCATGATCGCATCAAGGTCTATGGGTCGGTAGGACCACCCATGATTGCATCAATGTCAATGGGGTCGGTAGGACCACCCATGATCGCATCAATGTCAATGGGTCGGCAGGGCCTCCCATAACGGCCTGCAAGTCAATGAGGTCGACAGGGTGGGCAGCGCGATGACCGGTGCCGGCGGCGGCGGAAGAGGATGCGATCGCGGCGGAGGCGCAATGGCGGCAGCACGGCGAGGGCGCTTGGTGGTGGTGGTAGTGGCGGCGGTGGTGGAATGAAGACGACGATGGGACCGTTCCGGTAACACGACACCCGCGAAGACATAGCGGACCGGCCGCGGCGATGAAGACACAACTTCCGCATCATGTTGGGGAGCCGGGAGGGCAGGGTTGGCTTGACGCTGTTTCCCTTTGTCTACCTTTACCACAGGCGCTGTAATGAACATTACATTAGACAGAATATTTAGGATCAAACCGCCAGAGCACTCACCGGCATCTTCATCTTCCTCATCCGCCTCACTTTGTGTCTCCCCCATCACCATTCTGTAACCTTCCTCCTGGTCCTCGATGAAAGCCTGCGCAAGTGCTTCCTCTTTCCTCAAGAAGACATTTGGGTCTGGCGGGGTGCGGTCTCTGTGCAATCCTGCTGTCATCCTCGCGATTCTGGGACCAAAAATCTTCCAGCGAGATTTCTCCATGCTGTTCAGGCCATCCGGCCTCCTGAATTGGAGAGGTTCCGGCCGGAAGATGGTTCCAGTAAACTTATGTACCAGACATCCATCTGGGATGATGCGTTGGGCCCGAAATAGGGAGACGGCTGGCGAGATGCCAAATAGCCGTGCCTCTCTGACATGATAAAAGATGATCCTTGGGAACTGGTTTGGTGATGTGGACCGAATTGTACGAGTGGAGGTGGAGACGGCGGATGCTGACGGCAGGGAGGCGGAAGACGGCAGGGAGGCGGACGACGGCAGGGGCACGGCAGATGGCAGGGGAATGGCAGACGGCAGGGAGGCGGCAGACGGCAGGGAGACGGCAGGCGGCAGGGCGACGGCAGGCGGCAGGGAGACGGAAGTTGGCAGGGACGGCGGCAGGGAGGCGGCAGACGGCAGGGAGACGGCAGGCGGCAGGGCGACGGCAGGCGGCAGGGCGACGGCAGGCGGCAGGGAGGCGGAAGTTGGCAGGGACGGCGGCAGGGAGGCGGCAGACTGAAGTCTGCCGGAAGACGGCACCAAGGCAGCAGACTGAAGTCTGCTGGAAGACGGCACCAAGGCGGCAGACGGCGGGGTGCCGGCAGGCTGTCGTTGTCCCTCCATGATGGAACCTGACCTGGTGGTTTCGCCCGGGTTGAATCCCAAGCGTCCAGCCCACGGAGCTTCATCAGAAAAACTGTCAGATCAACATTGACTCCAAAACACATTGTACAGAAACGCACCTGTCCCCGATGCCTGCTCCAACTGTGAGTCACCTCCTTCTGCCTGAGGTGCTTGTCTCATCAGGGGTGCTGTTATGACAGGTCAGTGAGTATCCTCTCCAAGTTGAACAAAAAGCGAATGGGATGTACCGGAAGGTTGGACCGGATACCCTTCGCTCGATGAGTCTTCGACTACAATAAAAGAATACCATTCTGAGATGTAGGATTATGACATGTTGAGAGCTCAATTCCACATACCCTGGAAGGGCCAGCCAAATGGCAGCCTCCGCGAGTTTTCCGAGTGGTTTTCTGACGGCGGAGAGGCGGTTTAGCGAGATTTCTGATATTAGACGTTGGAGACTTACGTTCCGGGGAGGGCGACATGGCTGCGAGAGTGACCGATGGATGTGATAACAAAGGAGTGAAGAGACGGGGTGAAGACAATGCAGCAGGGAGGAGGTGGGGACAACGCGGCAGGGACAAGGCGGGGACAACGCGGCAGGGTCACATGATGGTTCTGCGGCATCCGCGACGTGATTGCCGCTGAGAATCCGCCACATTCAACACTTCGCTCCGTTCTCTTCTTCTTGTCCACACGTCTCTGCACGCTCTATCCCTCACTCTGCTTACTCCGGCTCCTCCTCTGCACCATCTCACCTTCCGAATATGTCCACTGCCGTCGCTGCCATCGCTGCCGCCACCACCTCCACCGCTGCCGCCACCACCTCCACCGCTGCCGCCATGGGACCCGCCGCTGTCCACAACCCGAACAGTGCCCCGCCTCCCCAAACCGAGATTCAAGAGCGGGTTTACCACATTGGTCAGGTGGTACTGGCTGCGCTGGATTGGATTGTACCACAGGAGTCTGCCCGCCGTTCGTGGTACTTGGAGAATTTGCGGAAGGAAATTGTGAGTAGTGTTTATTTTTACAATGTAGTTGTAATCTTCATTCCGGACAATTATGGGACACAGATGAAGGTGTACCCTTTTCTGAAGGAGGCATTGAGCACGAAGAAGTGGTTTCACATCCCCCGGCTCCTCCTCAGTGCCATGCAGGAGATTCGGGAAGCCGACAATGGTCACCGGCCTCTCCGGCCGGAATGGATCACGCAGAACGACGGGAGAGCTCGACAAAACAGATGGTGGACAGAGTGGAATGTGGATGACCGGGTGAATGAGGGCGTGTTTCCGGATGATTCGTGGTGGATGGAGACCGATCCTTGTAAGTAATTTACTTGACTTTTGTTTGTGTTGTTGTACTCATAAGGTGCACAGTTGAGTTCTATGTAGCGACTGGCGAGGTCAGGAAGCGCAGAGATGCCTCGGAAGATGAGGACGAGGACGTGCGGCCACGACGGGCCAAAGTGCCACGTCTCGAGGAGCGGGCCTCGGAACCCCGGGGAGGTCCGGTAGCCCCTCCTCGTGCAAAAGCACCTTCTCGCCCCAGAGCCCCCTCACGTTCAACAGCTCCTCCGCGTAAGAAATCGGTCCGTATTGAGGAACACCGGCAGCCAGCGGAAGAGGACGGCATCGATGATGAGGACGAGGAAGTTGACCAGCTGAATGACGACGATGACGATGTGGACAGTGTGGTGGTGGGTGGGAGCCAAAGCGGCGACCGCAGGCGAGGGCAGGGCAGTGAGGCAGAGCTGCCTCCGATGTCCGAATTGTCGGAAGGTGAGACGACGGATGGAGTACGGAAGTCCCGTCGCCAGGAGGAGCTTCGGGGCCGCGCTGGGGCTTCTGCGCCGTCCCGGCCAGGAATTCTGAGGTCGAAGACGCCGACACCCATCATTCCGGCAGCCGACGAGGATCGCGGCCGTTCACGTTCACGTTCCCGGTCCCGGCGCAGTGCTAGCGCCTCCAGTCGGCGGGATTCCAGTGCTGGAGACGGGTCAAGCGAGGGGTCGCCCGTCCGGGCGCGGTTGGTACTGCCTCCTGGAACAGTACATGAGCTCAAGGCCACGGTAAATCGTCAGCGTCAGTGGATGCGACTGAAGGTATGTTGTACACAATCCCAATGCAATTTATAAAGTTCCCTGACGGTCTTGAAGGAGCCACCATGCACCAATTGCCCCGGCGGCATCTGCCTGATCTCGACGAAGCAATCTGGAAAAGGCGGAGGAGGAGGAGCATGCGACCGGTGCCACTCCCGCAAGATACCCTGCAAGTCTCTGGGAGAGGAGAAAACAAAGAAGGGTGCAGCGCAGACAAAGTCGAAGTCGCGCTCTCGGTCACGGTCGCAGTCGCGCAGCCGGAAAGCGACATCGGCCACACCGAGCGCGTCTCCCAGTCCCCCGCCCTCACAAAAGCCGACACGTCGTGCCTCCGTTTCGAAGGCTACTGCTCCGAAACCAGCTCCAACGCCGGTCACTCCGAAGCCGGCTGCAAAGCCGGCTGCTGCAAAGCCGGCTCCAAAGCCAGCTGCTGCGAAGCCGCCTCCGAAGCCAGCTGCTGCAAAGGGAGCCGCTGCAAAGTCCGCTGCCTCTGCTTTGAAGGCTACCGCCCCCAAGCCGCCTCCGAAGGCACCCGCTCAAAAAAGGGCCCCTGCAAAGTCGGCTGCACCCAAACCGGCAGCATCGAAACAGGCCCCTCCCATGCTCACTGTTTCGAAGGGAGCAGGACGCTCTCGTGCGAACTCGGTGCCGTCGAGTCCAGCTAGCACTCGTGCCGAGACCCCTGATCCGCCCACACGGGCTGTCCGTCGGCGACATGCGGAGCCAGGTGAGTGGCAGAGACTGTTGTCTTTGATATTCACCGTATTTGTAGACTGATCCATGCTTCCAGCCCAGGATGAACGGATGTTGCCGTCCACGTTTCGTGCACTGACAATGGCCCGTGACACCACCGAGGGCATCCGGCAGCATTCCGTGTTCATCCGGATGCGAGAATTGGAGGAAGACAACGAGATCCTCCACGAGCGCATCGCTTCACTGGAAGGATTGCTGGAGAGTGTCCGCCACAACGTCTGGGTGTTGGTGGACGAGGCTCAGCGAGGTCAGCCTCAGATGGCCACCATGTCTACCGGAGATGTACTGATTTTGGTCCACAGAGCGGAAGCGGAGGGCCCAACGTGGGATCATCAGAGCGGGCGAGCACAAGTTCGAGGGAATTGGGAAGGCAGGGTCGGCCACAACTGTCGGCCCAGTGGACTGGGAACCTGCCCGATTGCGGTCTCCAAATTCGGAGTCAGACAATGAACGGCCGCTTGAAGAGGTGCTCATACATCCTCTGCCATGGCTCTGCATCCCTCCGATTCGGACCCCTTCGCCTGTTCCGCCACGCTCATCTCCTCCGGCTGCTTCGCCGCACGGCTCTCCAGCACGTCTTTTTTTGCGTGAATATTCGGCCCCCCCTCCTGCACCTCCAGCTGCTCCGGCCCCCCCTCCACCACCTCCAGCTGCCCCGGCAACCCCTCCGCCACCTCCAGCTGTTCCGGCACCCCCTCCGCCACCTCTGCCTGCTTCGCCGCCCTCTCTCGGAGTCCTCTGCCTCCCGTGCCATCTCCCCGGCAATTGTCTCCGGTGACCTCCGCACCACATTCGCCGGCACCCCTGCCAAATCCGCCACCACCTGTGCCGACTGGAATGATTGGCCTGTTGGAATACACCGATGACGATGTGGGCATGGGCGACTCCACGGTCCCTTTGCCTCCACATGGAAAGGCATCCGAGGAGACTAACGTTGTCGGCGCGTCTGGTGGCATGGATGTGGACAGAGGGGACCCGATCCCCAGAGCACATGTCACCAGTGAGGTGCAGCAGTCGCGAGATGGCATTTCCAAAACCCTCGGCACGCATAACGACTCTGCAGGCGGCATGGAGGTCGATGGGGGTGGCCATGCGGCCGGCGGAGCGGACACCGGTGCTCTCAATCCTGTGGAGTCGGACATGGACATTGAATCATCGGCGTAGCACTGCCCATCATCTTGTATCGCGTTGTCAATGGAAACGATGAGACTCGCCTCCCATTCAAAGCCAAATGAGTAATCAGTATGAATAGAGACATCGGCCTCACCACAGTTAAACAGCAAGACTCTGCGGTTAGAGGCGGGACCGCAGCACGGCACTCACACGGCAGCACGGCACTCACACGGCAGCACGGCACTTGGACGGTAGCACAGCACTCACACGGCAGTACGGCACTTGGACGGCAGCACGGCACTCACACGGCAGCACGGCACTTGGACGGTAGCACAGCACTCACACGGCAGTACGGCACTTGGACGGCAGCACGGCACTTACACGGCAGTGCAGCACTTACATGGCAGCACGGCACTTACATGGCAGCACAGCACTTGGACGGTAGCACAGCACTCACACGGCAGCACGGCACTCACACGGCAGCACAGCACTCACACGGCAGTACAGGACTTAGAAGGAAACAAAAGCATTGACCATCCGTACGGCACATGAGGGAAAGATAGGAATGTCGCAGCATTGAGTATATCGGTCCACAGAATACATGCAGTAAGATATCATGGCTTGCCCTTCTTCCTCCCCCCACCCTTGCCCGATTTGTTCGGTTCCCCTGCCGCGGATCGCTCGCCCTTCCCAGACTTCTTCTCAGAAGTCCCTCCACTCCGGCGCTTCTTAGCGGGTGGCTCGTCAGCCCCGGAACCACTTTCGTCTTCGTCGTCGACGTGTTTGGCTGACTTAGGAGGGGGTCGATTCCTCTTGTTCGTCTTCTTGGGGGGAGCCGGCAGCTCATCGTCGTCGTCTTCCTTGGCAGCATCTGGCTGTCTCTTCGGCTTCAAGGAACCAGTGTC
>JABYQE010000058.1:0-174598 GCA_022376435.1 Amylocystis lapponica
CCTCTTTCGGGATTCCTTTGTCTTCCCTATATGGGATTCGACTCTCACAGTCTTTGTTCTGGATTGGGACATTCCATTGTCTTCCCCATTCGGGTCTTCCATTGTTCTGTCCAGTATATATAGAGGCTGGTTTTGTACGTCGCTCCTCAGTCTTTTATCTCTGACTGAGGAGTAAGTCCACTCGTTGTTATCTGTCTCTATTCTTGCTTACAACCTGTACTAGCTTACGTCCTGTGTGTGACACTGCTAGGTATCGTTGTAATCTTAGTCTTTTATCTCTGACTGAGGACTTACGTCCTGTGTGTGACACTGCTAGTTCCGGCGTATCGCCCTTCTAGGATCTTACTTCAACATGAACAGCACAGGAGTGTGTCCGAGGCTCCCGAGCTATCACAGGAAGCGCGGTTTGTGCGCGTTGAGTCGCTCTCTCAGCTGCTTCTCGGGTTTGAATTTGCTATTTAGTTGTCTGCATGGATCCAAGACCTCATTCTCAATATTCAATTTACATTTATATGGATCAATGTGCATGTCACATCATTTTAGAAGACCTCGGGAATGCTGGTGCCTCTGTAACAGGTCAAAACATATCACTTTTGACACCTTTTGCAAAGATCTGATTATTCTGAGGGTATCACACTTGCAATGATCACAACATAAATTCCATAGAGTCATATATACTATACTGACTGGTTTTTAAGGCTTAAACAACATGCACAGGCCATGTAAACATGATTGCAGTGAAAATGTCAGGCACGGAGACTTCAGCCACAGTTCCCGATCGGGAAGCGGGAAGACATACCCAGATTTGGCAGCCGAGTCTACGGTCACATGTGGCCAGTCACCCTCGTCATCGACAACGACAACGACGATGACAACGACTGCAGCGCATGCCTCATGCAAAGTCTGGTGGGTTCCTATTCAGCTTGTTTGTCAATATCATTTCGGGACTCACGGTGTTGTTCCACCAGGCTGACATGGCACTGTAGAAGGTCTCCCCGTTGTCGGCCGGCATAACAGCTATTAACTGGAATGTTCAATAGCATTATTAGCAGGTAAGAGGGGGGCATGCCTCCGAGAAGGAGCAGGAAGGGTCTGGGGAAAAAGGGAATTGTAGGTCTCAGTCTGCTCTGTGTTGGGGTCCACCCTCTTTCATCAGGAAAACCTAACTTTTCCTTGTTGTACTTAGTGAACTTTTTGAACTTTTTATAAAGTTTTATGTGGTTTAAAACCAAATTTAGAGTCATAAGCTCACCAAAAAAGTGCAACAAGTCCATCAGGGAATATGGCTTGTGGACCTTTAGTACTTATTTTGAACTTATAGCTGATAAGCTTACAATAAGCTCACAAAAAGTTCAGAATAAGCTCACAAGGAAAATTCAGGTTTTCCTGATGTTGACCTCTGAATCCATACCCTCCTGTCCACCCCTATCACCCTGGCTGATATTGGTACATTGTTAATATATTTTATGACCGCTTTTTTCGGGGCTGAGCCATGATATTCCCTCTGGTGTGAATACTGACATATTTGAGGATATATAGACAGAAAATGCGACCTAATTGTACTAGTAGACTATCTAATAGCATGACTAATAAGACAGTAAAAAAGCGGAGTCCTGGGACACAGAAATAAGGGAGATATCGAGCTCGCTGTCGACGGCGGCGAGCGCGACTCGGCGGGCGTTGAGCGGGGCACGTGCAAACCTCTCGGCGGCAAGCGAGGTTGCCGACGTGGCGGCGTCATTATCGGCGGCAGGCGTGGGCGTTATCAAGCTGTTATCTACGGTACTTGATCTATTGACTTACAGGGATACTGCGAGAGGTATCCGCGGTGATATTCGCAGTGTGCGGGACTTTGGCATTCGGAGCTAATTAGCCTGACATACCACATGGGTACGTCAGGCTAATTAGCTAGGTATTACGTGAGGTCGAGGTGTCTTTGCTCAATTTCCCCCATCACGTAGGCATGCCTCCCACCGACTTCCAGGCTGGAGAACTAGCCGAGGGGGAATATTACTGGAGGGACCATCAGCAAGTACTGCGATTATGATGGTGGACGCGTAGAAAATTCGTCGAGTCGCCAGCGACCGAGTCTGTTGCAGCACCGCTTTTGTCTGGCAATCCTCCGGAATCCTGGGCGAATAGGATCTTTTGAATATTTAACTCTTTGGACAAAGTGTGGGACCTGGGCTCGGTCAATTGTGTTTCAAGCTCGCAAAGGTCTATGCGAACATTGCGAGAGCCCAGAGTCGACCTATTCCGGCACGTGTATCAATCGATCAATCATGGACGTCTATGGACCCACAATTTCAACAAGTCGTCCACAAGTTCAAGGTCCACAACCGGAGATAGCCACTAGTGCGTGCACAACGCATGCTCAAACCGTGTGGTGGCAACCATTCTTTGGATTCTATGCATGGGTCCATTGACTCTATCCCCGGTGAGCCTCGGACATTTCTGATCAGCACTTGTTGCAATCGGTGGCCCGTTGTTCTATGATGGTTCACTTACTGTAATCCGTATAGGTTGAAGCCAGATACCGCGATTGTGACACATTTTTCTTGCGGAAGAGGCGTGGAAGCTGTCGATTCGGACAGACTGGGCGGAGGCGGGCCCCGCATGCAAACGACTCACTGCTTTTCTGGGAGCCAGCGGTATCATCTTTGGTTGTCAAAGCTATGTCTCGCCGACTAGCGAACAAGGCAGTGGCAAGTGACACAATCGGCAGTCTGGCTGGGACATTGTGATAGATGACTGCGATCGTCTTGGTCACTTGACTACTTATCACTTGGTTGAGACATCGCAGATGTAGGCGTCCGTGCATGACCACTGACGGCTGCCTTACAACCGGATGATATAGTACAAGTCTGTGTTGTGCCATGAGGTGCGTCGTTGTGATTATGTGCTTCGAGGTTCCTTGACCCTCTGAGTGGAATGTAGAATTCGGCCAGATGGTGATTCGATCATAATACGGCTTCTGATGTTGGGCTTCACTGCATCATAGGATTGTAAGTTCGAGACCACAGCGGAAGCACTTCTTCCTTTGTATGTCTTTTGTCTCTCGAATTCTAGTGATACCGATCAATTGACCAACGAGATCAGAAGACTCAGGTATCCTTTGTTAGGCAACGTTTTATGAACTTTTGTCAATATAGGTCTCCAACTGTGCGTTCTCGATGATGGAAGAAGACGGTACCTGTGTCGTGAGCGTACTTATTCATGGCTGCGTTGTATCCGAAAAACGACTCTGACCGAAGCGCAGAGCTGTGCCGCTCTCAAGAAGCTCCAGTCATTGTGACGTCAATTACAATAATATGTCCAGAGTGTCAAATGAAGTCTGTTTTGGCGAGTTCAAATAACACGACAGTTGCTTGTGTGCGGATTTGCCTGCATAGTCATACCAAACTAGTTGGTGATATTATTAGAGTGCCGAGAGTCGCTGGAGGCTCGCGAATTGTTGTGTTCATTGCGCGGTCTATTCAGGTCAGATCTGGCTGCTCCATGGCCGGAGTGGGAACTGGTGAGCATCTCCGATCAATGAATTTCTTCATCTTGTAGGAGTCTTTACCCTGCTCTCGATAGAGGCTTTCGCCGAGGAGAATGCAATCCCAGTATTCGAACAAGCGTGTGTATCTGTTCTCAGTATGGTGTGGCAGATACTCGACGCAGCGTTCTGTCAAAAATGTCATCCCGCACTAACTAGTGTTGTCAAAAACCACACGAGCAAGAGATTAGACCGTCTGCTAGCGGCATTCTGGGTGCGTCTTGGGTCTTGGGAGCAAAAATGAAATACATGCTGACTTGTATATAGGACTAGCTGCCTGTTGAACGTGGCTGCCGATTCAGTTCTCGGCGTTCACAACAATGCACCTGCGATTAAAATATTCAAACCCGAGCCCGGTAACGATGAATCGAGCATTGCATACCGAGCGGTTCGTCCTGTGCCTGGACAGGAACTTCGGGCGGTGTTCGTGGCCGCTCGACCTTCCATCAATTGCTTGCTCATGCAAGTCGTCTGGCTAGTCATATAAATTACTACCATGACATTCGTGATTAACAATTCCCGTTTTCTCGGTACACCGCAATTTCCGGGTGGATAAGCAGGTCTTATTCGTGTCTCTGCTGCGAACCTCCATGGCCTCCAAGGGCGTCATCCTTCGGTATAAAAGACCTACGCCTGGGATGGTAAGCCGCCTCACACATAATCAGAAATGGCTCCTAAAATCTGGTTCAGTGAGTATTGACCATTATCACTTGTTACTCAAGTTGAGGCTCACGTCGTCCCCCTCAGTTACTGGTTCTTCGTCTGGTTTCGGGCGGGCCATGACTGAACTTGTCCTCAAGAATGGAGACATCGCCGTCGCGACGCTCCGCAAGCCCTCCGCACTCACCTCACTCACCGCGAAGTATCCTGCTTCCCAGTTGCTTGTCGTCCAGTTGGACATCACCCAGCCGGGGGCCATCGTCGATGCTTTTGCCATCGCGCAGAAGGCCTTTGGGCGCATTGACGTCGTCTTCAACAATGCCGGCTCCAACGTAATCAGCGAGGTCGAAAGCGCGTCGGATGCGGACGTTCGCAAGCTGTTCGAGGTCAACTTCTGGGGGGCTGCGAACGTCAGCAAGGAGGCTGTCCGGTTTTTCCGCGACGTGAACAAGCCTGCGGGAGGCTATCTCCTGCAGATTGGTTCGTCAACAGCCATCAACGGCAACCCTGTCATGGCCCATTACTCTGGTACCAAGGCTGGTGAGTCCTCTCTCAGTTGGGCGTGATTCACGTGTGCTAAGGTGCCCGAACAAAGCTGTGACAGCATTCACGGAGGGGCTCGCAGCAGAGATCGCGCCGGAGTGGAACATCAAGGTCACAACCGACTGTGCATCTGCATCGAGTCCCGCGCTAACGACATCCTCCGCTAGATCACCGTCGCCGACGTGGGCGGCTTCCACACCGAGATCGTAGGGAACTCCGCAATTGCTGTTCCGCATCCTGCGTACGACGGGCCCGACTCGATCGCCACCAAAGTTCGCCAGTTCGTGAAGAGCCACGCACAGCTCCCCGTCGGAGACCCGCAGAAGGGGG
Source organism: Amylocystis lapponica (assembly GCA_022376435.1). NCBI lineage: Eukaryota > Fungi > Basidiomycota > Agaricomycetes > Polyporales > Postiaceae > Amylocystis > Amylocystis lapponica. The sequence goes on from JABYQE010000058.1 coordinate 5,075, forward strand.
TGCAGGTGCTGTACAAGTTAGCCAACCTGGCGGACCCGCCTCTGCGCTTTCCGCTGGGAAAGGATTCCGTTGAAGCGATAAAGCAGAAGAGTGCAAGTCTACTCGCAGTCGTTCAGCAGTATGAGTCGTGGTCTGAGGGTCTTGTAGGCTGATTACTAGCACCCAGAGTTTACGTTGATCGTTCGGAGATGGAGAAATCATCGACTTAGATACAGTACGGGCATGTAGTCCAAGCTTTTTTTGGTCCACTCGATCTCATCTGTTGTCGCGAGACGGCCCCTGGGTGTCTCCAAATTCCAAAACATGGGGTGCAAGAACGTCTTGAATAGTAAGACGAATCCATAATCCTTGATGACTATCAAGCTGTCTCTCGGGCGTGCCAGAAGGAACCTGGACGTGCGTCGACTGATGGACAAGACACCTAAGAATCGATTGAGTAAAATGACGAGGAATCAGCAGGCCAGGCATGGCATTCCACCATCGCATTTTTGGTTTCCAGCAGGGACTGTCATATTATGTGGAAAGGACAGGGAAGGTCGGGGCGAACAACGGTCTTGAATTGGCAGAGACGCTTATGATAACTGGCATATGCTCGCGAAGACGCGACGCCGATCTACTCGCCCGGAAGGTGAAGTTTTTAGAATGCGAAGACAATCTGCAAATCTATCAGTATGGCATTGAGAATTATTGGAAGAGAGTACCTACGTGTGCCACGTAATGAAGCGTGAGCCCAGCAATAATGATGTCTTCATTATCGAGCAGATACTTCTAAGGTTAGAAAAATCCCGTCATCACCACGACTCCAGATCCCCAGCCCATCCCATCGTCTAACAGATACATCATTAGAGACCGCTGCTGCGCAAAGACTGAACGGCGAGGTACGCACACAAACGAGAAGAGGTGATACAAAGTATCAAGCTTATCAAGTGCCTTCTGGAGATCCGGCCATTCGGGAAGTTGTCCCTCATGCCAATCCAGGAATTGAATGACGTTGTGGACATATAGAGGCTCATACAGCCTGTGGAGGAATGGCGGGAACATTCAGTCCATAGACGAGATACTGTTCAAGTGCCTCATACGTACTGTGCGTATAGAGCGAGCTGCAGATCGAAGACCGTGACTCCTGAAGTTCTGCAGATATCTGGAAAGTCGATGTCGTAGAGGCTCAGGAGGCAGATGTCGTCGACGGGCGGGAAGGTTGCGAAGCTACGGAGCGTGATGGGATGCAGACGCAGACGACGATCATAGTCGTGTGGAACACCATCGGGTTGGAGGGAGGTAACCAAATCGGAATGATTGGGTACATGAATCGGAACGCCGTGATTGTCAAAGGCTAGGTTGCCCAGGACCGGGTTTGTCTTCATATCGAGCCATCCGGGGTAAAGATCCACTGGCACTGGGCATTCTACAAGGAGACGTATCTCGTCTTGTTCGGCATGTGCCAATGAGTCCTCGACGTCTGCCATCATTGCCGCTATACCCGTCGGTCAGTACCCCTCAGTTATTAAGTCAAGCGATACTCCCGTACCGTTCCTTTCCAGCAGCACCCCACCACAATGTGGATGCTTGCAAAACCCGCATCTCTCGATACACTCAAAGGCGATTCCCTTCCACGACACATGCTGTGGATCCTCTTCACGCACCAGGCCTAAACCCGCAAACCAACACGCGCGTTTCCAAAATAGCTCGTGTTTGTCATCGTCATCGTAGAGTGCAGCGATATTCTTGTAGCTCTTGTAGAAGCAGACGTGCGTGCGTAGGTCGGAGACAGGTATAAATTCTTTAATCATGCACCGTAGCTCGATTGGGATGCGAGAGAGAAAGTCGTTGGCTTGTTCGATGTGACCGGCCATTTTTTATGGTTTCAAGGTTAGGTTAGGATGTAGGGAGTACTCCGAGACTTGTATCGAGAGAATAACGGTGTGAGAGTTGAACGCAATTGAAGGACTCGGACTTGCTTTGGGCCCGGTCGTTCTGATCACGAGTCACGTGTATGTGATGACCTGCGAAGATCGTCGAGCACCGATTCCGAGTCCTCATGCATGCGACTCCGTCTCAGTCTGTCAATATTCTGCACAACGGTCTGCAGACTACTTAAGTCGGTGCTACATGTCTCTTTCACAGCGCACATTGGTCTGCCTACGAGAGACAAGCTTCAGCGTGTTCGGCGCAATGGAGGGACCAACCGCATGCTACTGACCAGTGACTGACATGGTGCTTGACCCTATTTTAGAACTATATACACTCACGAAACTGAACGGCCGGCGGAGAGCACTATCTCCGCACAGCGTGAGTGTAGCTTTCAGGAAAAATTGCCCTCTGCAGATGTCCTATAAAGACTTGATCTTCCCCGGCCAGAACGCACCGCCCCCCTCGTTCGCCGCATACCACGGCACATCATGCGCAAGCAGCACCCGCACGCGCGGGACCTTCGCCAGCGCCGCGATGTACGCAATCGTCTCCGCCGCCGTCGCCGCATCACGGTGGATACACCCCCACGCCCCGTGCTGTGCAATCTGCGCCTCGCCCCTGAGAAGCCGCCAGTCGTGCGCCGCATCGCCCGCGAGGAACACCCAAGCGCCGTCACACGACGTGCGCGCGAGCACTGCGAGGTGCCCGGGGAGGTGTCCCGGCGTGTCGACGAGATATAGGCTTCCGTCGCCGTAGAAGTCTAGCGCGCGGGGGAACGAGCCGAGCGGCGCCCAGCCCGCGTCCGTGTCTGGCACGAGGAAGCGGGTGCGCGCGGGCGGCAGGAGGGCGGATTGGAAGACGGACGCGCTGTTCGGCGGGAAGCCATCGGCGAGGAGCGCGCGCGCGCCTGCGCCAACGCAGAACGTCGCGGAGGTGAAGGCGGAGGGGTCGCCGGCGTGGTCCCAGTGCACATGTGAGAGGCAGACGTGCGTGACGTCTGCGGGGTCCAGCCCGCCCTTCCGGAGGGAGGCGATCACGTCGGTGGACGGGGAGACGTCGACGGCGAAGGCACGGTGGATCCCTGCCACCATGGCGGGAGGAAGCTCCTGCCATTTGCACGGGATGCCGAGGTCGAAGATGAAGGTGTCTGGTTTTGAAGAGTGCCGTAGGAGGAAGGCGAGGGAAGGGAAGTCGCCCATGTCATCGCCGCTGGCGGTGTCGAGTATCATGGCGAGTGGGACCTTCACCTTCCCGCCCTCCAGTGCGGAGATGTCACAATACGCCTGGTCCTCTACGGGCGGCGGCAGGGGATAGCTCATTTTATTTCAGCCTGCGGATAGCGAGCACTTCGAACGAGGTGTGCAAACAACTGAGGGGTCACAGCGGAGGTCGATAAGATATCCATATATATATCACCAGGAGTCCAACATTCAACTGTCAAATTCGGCATTACAATCATCTCTCGCGATCGCACTATTCGAAGATTGGGCGGCGGTACTCCGGGTGCATCTGTCAGTCGCGAACTTCATATTTCGGCGTGCTCGGTACACTGATACCAGGTTTCAGGTTTCAATCCTGAGAACGTCGAAGGCTTTGCCGCATTTTCACACCGTACCGTCTAGAATGCCCACGCTGGAGTCGAGAAACATTATCGCATGCAAAGTCTACGTATCCCCGACATAAAAGTATCGTTCACTACTATACAGATCCTACATACCCTACGCCCAAAGCCCCAAAGCGCTCTACCACGTTGACGGACTACGAGGGTCACCGGTCAGCACCCGCACCAAACAGAAGGCAGCAAAAGTACCACTCACCCGAACCACTCGCCTGGCGCGAGTGAGCGCAGCGGCGTCGCATTCCCGTCGGCGTTGTCGAACGCGCCCTTGTTGCCCCACCACGTCAGGACAGTGTTCGCGCCGATCGTGCCGTTCTTCGGGTACTGCAGACAGAAGAATATGATGATGACCGAGATTGCAAGGCCCGAGTCCAGGCCGGCGGACAGCACATCTGCAGAGCGCATGTCAGCACGCCGTGCTATCGGATGCTGTCAGTATAGGCGACGTACAGTTGTACTTGGTCCACCAAGAGAAATGACGCCGCCGGATGACGTAGCCGAAAATGAAGCCAACGACAGTCCAGGGCACGTAGTTGACGGCGCTCGCCGGCGGAATGAGGCCGGTGCCGTTGAAGATGACCGGGAAGTTGATGTACTTGATGGCGGAGTTCGGCCACTTGAGGTGGATGAGGTACGCAACTGCGGGGCAGACCGCCCCGACCAGGAAGAAGAACACAAGGCCACTGATCATGGACCACATTGAGCACGATGGGAATTAATCAAAGTGCGTGGTACTTACTAGTAAATTTGTCCCGAGGAGAACTGGCGCGCGGGACCAATAACACCCCAGATGATCGAGGCCGTACCAAACACCTCGGTCGAAGGACACTTTAAGGAGCAATCAGTAATGTCTCAAACCGCAGAAATGACGCAGAACTCACGATGAAGCCGTCGGGCTGGTGAGGAGAGCACATGTCTTTGATATTGGTGAACATCCAGGCCTGAACGGCGAGCTGTACTGTGCCGGCAATCACAGTTGCGACGACCTGGCACCAGAACATCGGGCGCGGAGCAATCTTCATGTAGTGACCGAGCTTGAAATCGCTAGCGAATGTCAACGCCTGCGCCATCGTGATGTATCCCCATGTCTTGAACATCATCATCGCGACTGGCTTGCCCGGGAGCGCGTATCCAATGATGAGCTCTGTGACGACGCTACGGGTGACACATGGGTGAGATCCGGACAAATGTGTCAGACAAAATCACTGCTCACTTCAGACCGATTTGCTGGTTCGTGATGGCTTGGATCATCCCAACAGGCACGCAGTAAAAGAACGCTAAAGCGTCATTGATGAGCAATTGCACTTTGATACGACGCAGACGGGAATTTACCAATGATGAGACTCAAGACAAATGCCCAGACAGGGAACTGTGTTGGCCAGACCTCAATGGAAATGATGCCGAACACGAACATCACAGCTACGGAGACACGTTAATCGAGGTGCACGGAAGATACAGGAACACCTACCCAAGATGACGGCATACCACCACTCAGGCACCTGTGTGTAAACCGACATTAGGCGGGCATGGATATCGGGCTGTTCGCTCATCGACCGGCGCGACTGAGTCCAGATTTGTTTGCGGAAGTACAGAATCGTGTGCACCAGGGTGGACGTGATAGATGCGAAGGAGAGGCCATAGGTCAAAGAGAACACTGTCGAGAGGAACAAGGGACTATACGCCTTGTACTTCTCGATGTTCAAGGTGGCATCTGGATTGATGATCGCGGTGACGTTGTAGCCTTTACCGTAGCGATCGTACGATGTGCGCGACGACATGCTATACAACCAAGCCATCATTAACGATTGAATGAGACATGGAGCGGGCGTAGATGACATACGGCATGTATTCGCCATACCAGGTATTCGTGAAGTGCAGTATCGGTACAAGGAACCCTGATCACGAGGATGAGGGAAGATCCAAGGCTCTGTTGCGCACGAGAACACTCACAGAAGAAGAACGTAAAGCCAATGGCAACGTTCGCTTGTGCCCACCAAGGAGTGGCCAAAGGAGAGCCAATGTACGTGATCTGAGACCAGTCGAAGGTAATGACGGACATTCCCTTGAAACAACCATGTCAGTGCGCGATGGAACAAGAAAACGAAGAGGATCCTACCAAGCCGCTGGTGTAACCGAATAACTGGTTCACCTTAATGTTGTTCGGAGCGATCCAGCACACCCATGTGAAATATGAGAGGGCCTGGAAGAGGTATCCGGGGACAAAGTACCAACAAAACGACCCGAGGAAGACGTAGAGGAAGAAGCGCTCGCGACTCATGCCGCTACGTACGCCGACACCGGCATAGTACTGCTGGTGCAGGGTGTTGAACAGAGCGCAAGTAACCAAGTTGGCGGGCCAGACTATACATAAGTCGATGAATGAGCAGATGTATAGAAAATATCAAGGACAACACACTCATGGAAGGCGGCTGGACCAGGAACCGACGCAGGATACCACCGATCGAGAAACCGATCTACAGATCATATATTAAGATCACTTCATCGGGCTTGGAAGTGATCGGTATGCACTTACAAGCTGGGTACTCATGACAACCATCCATTGGTCTGAAGACGCATACAATCAAGTTATTGCATGCTAGCCACTACAGACAAACTGAATCACTCACAGCCGAAGTTGTACTGTTGGTTATAGTACACACGCTGGACAGCGATGATATCCGTCTGTATATCCATGTCAATCAATTCGATCCAAGAAAATAAGGCAATTTGAGCTTACCGCGTACGCCGATCCACCTCCAACGCCCGCCATGATGGTAATCAATACATGCTCCTTGATACTGAACGGCCCGGGGTTGAGCTGGATACCGAAAACCTTGACCTTGGGCACCACCTTCGCCCAGAAGCGACCAACGGGGAACGAGATCAGTAGTGCTACATACTGCAAAGAAGCTACGTCAGGGTGCGCTTGGTGATCGCACGAGTCGCCACTCACCGACCCCACGCTGACGGACGGATAGCGGAAGAAGAAAAACTGGTTCATGCCCGGGATGATCATGGCCCAGATGACGCCCATCACCCATACACGCAGGGTGTTGCAGGGCATGTCTGGGTCGTCTGTGTTCGCCACGGCGGAACGAACCTCGGGATAGGGCGAGTCGTCCTCTGAAGAGCATTCCTGTTAGATCGAAAACTATGTGAGTGTGGCATTCCAGAGACGCACCAAAGACGGCAGCATCCTTGTCGAAGTTCGGGTCGTCGAACTCGACGACGGGAATGACCTCGGGCGCTGCGGGTGCGACGGCATTTAGTTAGCATATTTCGCATAAATCATGCAGTGTGGTTACATACCGCCCTTCTCAGCATCGAACAGCTCCTTCCCGGTGGAGGAGCCGAGGCTCTTCTGATCTTCAACGGCGGTCGCCATGAATCGTGTGAGAGGAGGAGGGCGGCGAGCGGATGTCTCGCTAGACTCTCATTTTCGCTTCTTATGAGGAGCAAGGTGCCGAGTGCGCCCGCGTGATAAGAAGTACATTTGTTCGTGCGAACTCCGGTACCTTATGTCTTATCGGCTACGATACCAAGTGTACACCAGGGACACGGTGCACACGACGAGGGACGCAACGGATCCACAACGACAACAGGACAAAATAGCCACTGACCAACATTCGTCCGAGTGTGACCACCTTGATTAGTGCATCCACATGACAGAGCTTGGCGTACTGGGGCACGATCGAGGACGATCGTTGCATCTAAACATCCTAATAAGAGGACAAGAAGACGCTGAGATTTCCCAGCCAACGCAATCAGAATAGGGCTTACCGCCGGCGGTGTGTACAATGACTACGACCCGTAGGCTGGTTGCCTTCAAAGTGCCACAACAAGCTACTCGTCAACCTATGAAGTGGCCGTTTCGTCACAGTACTCTCGTAACGAACCGCAATCGGATCAAACACACCCGTCTATGGCCCATATATGGGTGGTCCAATGGATGGCGTATAATTACGCCTGACAGACCAGGCTAGCCGTTGCAATGGACCCAAGGGTTGTGAGGTAGTTTCGACCTTCCGAACCGGCACAAATATCTCGGAGGTAGTCCTGTCCATACAATGAATATTTGGCTGAATGCTGCAGAGGCTGCAGAGGTCCACGCCGGAAAAGCTTGGTACATGACTGCATGGTCCATGTGGTGGGAATGTCGGTCGGAGGAGTCGCATCTGGCGGTGGGCCGCCATCTCCCAACTGCGGCAATTTGATTTTCGCTATCAAATTCGCCCGATTTGGCGCAGTGCACATGGTCCCCGCAGAAGATCTCACCCCTTCTGTCACGCCTAGTCTCGCAATTCGGGAATGCATAGACAAGCCAAGCCGGCACGAATAGCAATGGAGGGCATTGCATTGGCCTGTGCAGATAAGCAAGAGGCGCATACTTGGCCTAGTTGAGTTCAACATGAGCGATTCTGAGGACTCGATCATTTGTTCCGGATCCCGCTGTTAGATCAGCACATACCACAAGACGGGAGATGATGGTCCACGGCGCCGCATTGTCCGTTCCTAGCAATCTCTCCTAGTAGGCAATCCATTATACATTTGGGCTTGATGCGCCTCTAGGAACTATCATACGCCGAGTCAAAGCGGAGATCGAAGAAAGTCAACGGTGTCCGCAAAAGGGCTCTGATTACAGTTAAATTGACCTGCATATGACACGGACAGATGTCGATAAGTCCTTTTGACATGGTGGTGGCCCGAGGGAAGACAACGGCTCAGTGTAAGCTGAGTCTCTAGACCGAGGAGATTAATGATCACATACCAGTCTGCGCCAAGATCGCGCCGACATCTAACATTCCAAAAAAGGAAATTTGCGCGAGTTTGTCAGGCGCCTCGTGGCACCTTCAACTTCGCTCTTCAGCGCTTCAGTCTTCAGCCACCGCGACCATACTCTGACTATAATGGCATCCTCTAACCTCGCTGTTCTGACAAAGGGGCACAATATCATAGCAGCAAAGAAGCGTGCTAAGAGAGAGCAGATCAAGGAGGTCGTTTTCGACGATTCCGCACGGAGGTAGGCTGTCTTACGCCAAGACTCTCATGTCTTGAGTTTTGATTCCGCTACAGGGAGTTCTTGACTGGGTTTCACAAACGCAAGCTACAGAAGAAGGAGGACGCCAAAAAGAAGGCGATAGAGCGGGAGAAACAAGAAAGACTTGAGTCTAGGAGAGAGGTGAATCCCGTGTCCCCTTGCTGCATATGGCGAGACATCCTAACATTTCGCCGCTCAGAAACGCAAGCTTCTGGCAGAGCGGGCTGCTCAGAACGCTGCAGAAACTGAAAAGGCATACGGAGCGCTTGTCGGTGAGTGGTCGTATGATCCCTTCACACTTACAGTTGTGCTCAGATACAATTCCTGCCTTATAGAAGAAGACACGGAAGCGGAATGGTTAGGCATCTCAGGCGCCGGACCATCTACCCGTGACGCTGAACCAGAGAGGGAGGAAGAATACGAATACGACGAGGAGGTCGCCACCGTAACGGTCGTGGAGGACTTTGACCCAGATACTCTCATCCACGGTTCGAATGGCCCACGGCGCAGTCCTCAGGCCGACGCTAGCAGTATATCAAATTTAGGGCCATCCAGCCTCCGCGACACCGGCGTTGCGACTTCACACAAACATCCCGATGGCGGACCGAAAGTGCGATTCAAGCAGGAGAGGGATGTAATGTTCAAGTCCAAAGTCAACGCGAAAGCAAAGAACATCAAATATCAAACGAATGCAGCGCGGAAAGTAGACAGGATGAAGCAGAGATTACGGAAAACCGAGAAGGCGGAGCGCGCTGGTGGCAAGGCATCGAGGAAAAATTTGTCCGTTCGTAGAAAACGGTAATTGTCATGTATTCGCACAAGCACCGTTCATACGATGGGATCCGGCTTGCCTGTCACTGTGGCCCCGACATTCGCTATCTAGGTTTGCTGGCCATGTCCAATTTCACTGATCGGGATGAATATCTTTGTCCACTATACCGCGGCTCCGTCGGGTCCGGAGGGAATGTGTTTCTATAAGTATGCTCTCTTTTATCACAGATGTGCCTAAGACGGTTAGATTGTGACTTGAACGCCCTCTATCTTCCAGCCCACCCAAACTGCGTACGGTCCCTCGAGCACTTCAGGAACACTCCAGATCTCCCATGCACCATGTGGTGATATGCCTAGCCATCCTTCCAGGAACTCTCGGACGACGTCTTCTGCCCTCAGCTCCACGACCACCAAGACTGCAGTTCTCCCGGCGATCGTGAGATGGTCGATGGTGGCGAGCAGGGCCGAGAGCAGCGACGGATGATATATACAGTCAACCACGAGAAGAAGGTCGGCAGGTTGGAACGCGCACAGACTCTGGCGGACAGACGGGGAGGCGTTTTGTAGGATTGTCCAGTCCAAAGCCTCCGCACAAACGTTTGGAGCGCCTTCGGATGGATGCCCACGTGACAGACGCGATCGGCCCTTCGAATTCGACGGCGCGGCAGGGGAAATCGTCGGTAAATTACGAGCAAGGTTCTTCTGGATAAGAGGGACGAGAGCGTCTATGTCTGTTGCCGTGTAGCGCCACACCACTGACGATAACGCAACGCTCAGCAGGCCGGTACCAGCGCTGTGGAGAATGGAGCATGCGGTACACAGACATGAGAATAGTCAGCGAACTGCGTTCCTTGGACGAGGCACAGGAAATCGGCCAAAGGACCTCACCCTAGTTCGACCACATGGGCCGCTCGAAGGGTGGAAGGATCTAGAAGAGCATCTGGCACCCGATGATAACACTGCCTCAGGATGAGCAAGGCAAGATCGACACTACTAAATGGATTAACGTTCAGGATGACTTGGACGCCCGCTGGGACACACCTTGCATGCCATACGACACTCCCAGTGTCCCCCTTCCGGCTGCGTAATGCGGTCTTATCCTGTGCGAGTTCTACCTCGAGCACTGGTGCGTCAACTTTGCGCCGACTTTTCGAGCTGCCCCGCAATGTCGCGCGAGCGACAGGTGCGGGCGGATTGCTATTTCCCATGGACGCATGATCTTCTGGTGCACTGAGGTCGAAGGTGATGGTCAAGATGTCCTTATTTGAGTCTATGTGACCGAGGCCGCGAAAGTCGGTCGTCCCGTCCGCAGATTGTTTGCGAGCGAGGTTGGTGTAGAGCAGAAAGACCTAAGACCGCCAGGAAATATCGTGGAAATGAAGCCAATTTCCTGTGTACGCAAGTCACTGCGAACCTCTTCATCCGCATCGGAGACGAGTGTAGCTTGCACGGGCAGGTGTACAAGTCCACGAACGATGGGCCGTTTTTCATGACTAGCTGGTTCCATTGGGTATTGACAGGGCAGGTCCTGTATGTCAGATGATGCGACGCATTCTTTCCTTGAGTAGCAAGACTTTCATGAAGAGCCTCAAGCGTGCATGAAGCAGGGACCGGGCAAGTCGGCGCGCGGCAGGCGGCGGCACTTCAACAAGCCACGAAAGGCAAACGTGTCACAACAACCAATACGGTGGCAAGACACTGACTGGAAAGGCGTGTTTCTATACGCGGTGACTGCGCCTTGCTTTCAGCTCTCCTTCCCCCTTCTTATTTGTTCTAATTGTCCGCCTAGTACCCCAAATGAACTCGCTCTATACCCTTGGTGTACGCCAAACAAACTCAATACAGGCTGACCTGGAACGACTGCGCAATGGGGACAAGTCTGCGTCTTTAATAGGTCTGTAGACATTCGCGTCAACCCACTTCGATCAGGGTTGCAGCTTAGGAAGTTGAAGCATAGTGAACCGTCCTGATGTTTGACAGGGCAGGTGTCCGCGTCGCTGGCGGCCATGCACCGGACAGTGGATGATTACGACTCAATGGCCAAGCGCGAGATCATAAAAGCAAAGCAGGAGAAGGCTATGATGTATGTGAGAATTTTCCGTTCAATTGTAAAGTAGGCATCCCGAATACCCGTACTGACTGCGATGATAAGGCGAGTGCAGAAGTTTCGAGCGGATTACTCAGAGCTCCGCGGTCAGTTTGAGCGATTGAAAGCAGAAGTAAGTCTGTGTCGTAGTCATCGTCAGAGTCAACAGAGTTCTCATATGCACGTGAAGAATGATGCTGTAGCGAGGTCTGAACTCCTGTCCTCGTCGTCCTCTTCAACAATCCCGCTATCAGCGGGACCAGGAGATGCACGCAGACGATTCATGGGGCAGCCTTCCTTATCTGACGTCTCAGAATCCCCATTCCGCGGACCCACACCAAATCCAATTTCCGGATTACGGGAAGACCACGCACTGCGCGAACATTCATTTGTTCAAAACACAGAGGCACGACTGGACGACTTCCTTGCGCAAGGTCGGGCTGTGCTTGACGACCTGGTGGACCAGCGGAATGTCCTGAAGGGGACTCAACGACGCCTACTAGATGCTGCGAACACGTTGGGTCTGAGCAGAGACGTGATCGGGTGGATTGAGAGGAGAAGGTACGCCTGACGCAGTCTCATCACCAAGTTGATGCTCACCGACCACACGTGTGCAGCACGCAGGACATGTACATCTTCTTGGTCGGCGCTGTTTTCACATTCATTTCTTTCTTTATGATCTGGAGATACCTAGGATGAGGTGAAGGTGCTGGATGGCTCGGCGGAGGTTTCTCTGCGTATGGACTACATCTGTACTCTAGTAGTCGTTTTTTCGCTAATCTGCAACGATCATGGTGTTTTCTGCCTTCATATATTCATGAATGTATGCGCAGTCCGTATGTCTTTCCACTCCAGGGCCCGCAAGGCGCCTATTTAATTCGCTTCACTGCAGACTCATCTGCACTCGGTTCCGCGCGCCTCGCCTCGATCGCGCAAACGACACCGACTCAAAATTTATAGCGCTCTTATATGCATCGCTTTCTCTTGGGAATCATTGCGTGAGGGTTCAATATGCCCTCTTCCTCTCAAGGACAACCCTACGACTACACGGAAGGCGCATCTGCACTCGACATTCAGCAGGCCATTGCAAACGATACTCGAGGAAGGCGAGATTCTCGATATGGCGACGAGGGGGAGGGCATGTTCGACGGGCCAGGGCATTCTCTCAACCCTAGCAGTGTCTCGAGGATGTCCTTCGAAGGTCGACGTCGGAGCAGCGATACGAGGTCGCGGAGACAGAGCCAAGCGGGCTCGAGCAGGGCAAGTTCGCGCCGTAGACTCAGCAGCGACCGAGTCTCGTATGGGTCTACAGACCACATTACCCAGTCGCCCGACCGGGATGATGCCCTCTCGGACAACGGAAGCGAGGGACATGGGACGGCCAAGCGATCTAAACGGAGGAAATCCAGGTCCCCTTCCCCTGCGACCAACCGCACCACTGTTTTCGAGAACATAGCCCACATCTTCGGGAGGAGCGTCCCTGATACTCCTCCGCACAACCGCCGCCTCTCCTTGTCGAGCCGCACATCCAGGACCAGACTCCTCCGTCGGACAAGCAGCCGGCGGTCAGACGCAAGCTCTGATTACGCCGTCGAATCCGACGATGGGGGCGAGGAGAGATGGGGATACTCCTCTGGAGAAGAAGACGACTCTTCTGCGGGGGAGGACGTTGCTGAAGTTTCAAGCATCGCCCCGAGCGGCAGCGAGATGGACTTCGGGTCCTACCCTCCTTCACCAGGACCGTCTTTGCCATTGCTGTCCGGAGACGACCCAATATTTGGTGCTGAAGCACGCATTGACATGGGTGATTTTGAGGACATGGCCCCGCCCCCGCCTGGCCCTCCGAGCAGACAGACCATCTACGTCGCGGATGAGGACTCCGAGATTCGAATGATCTGCTACGAAGTTGTGCTCTGGCGACGGTGGCTTTGGCTTCTGTGTTGTACACTCTCCTTCGGTATCCTCGCGCTCTTGGGACACTGGTTTCCGCGTATGTGGCTGCGTTGGGTCACTCAGGAGAAGGCTTTCAAGAATGCAGAGCACGCGTTCGTAGTCGTTGAGGTGGGTCGCATCCTTGATTCTGTGTCTCAGTGCTGGTGCAATGAAGCAAAGTCCCTTACAGAGACATCGCCCTATTTCCCTTGCGACGAATCGAGTATCCGTACGACATATCGACTGTGTTTTCTCAACCAGTCGACCCTTCGGCTCGCATATCCATGGCTCGCACTTCCTCGCAGACATTGCGGCAGTCTCATACTGATGATGATAACGAGAAACTAGGAAGTCTATTGATCGTTGAATATCGTTACGCGCGATTTGCGCTAGACCCGCGCACTGGTCTGTTCAGTATGGTCAGGTACTTCGATTTGCATTTCACGAAGCCTGCCCATACAAACTTTGGTTATCCAGGGACTGGCGGGATCCTTCGTGGTCCGGCATAACTGCGGTGCAAAGCGGCTTGGGCAGCGCCGTACAACTACAGCGACGTACGCTGTTCGGTTCCAACGCGATTAATATCGAGGCGAAGTCAACTATATCCCTGCTCATAGATGAAGTACGACAATATGTTTTCGTCTTATTAACAAACTGATGGATCTCGCCCAGGTCATCCACCCGTTCTACGTCTTTCAAATAGCCAGTATGATCCTGTGGTACATGGACAACTACTACTATTATGCTTTCTGTATAGCCTTGATCTCAGCTATCAGCATTGTCACAACACTGCTGGAGACCAAAAAGGTGAAACAAGCCGCGAGCAAGGGTTTTCAGTACGCTGATCGTGCAATAGACGATAAATCGGATGCGCGAAATGTCGAGGTTTACATGCACCGTCAAGGTGTTCCTCGATGGAACATGTAGGAATACTCACGCAGGAAAAATACTACTACTAACATCAATTATCCAGGGGTTGAATGCGATTCGTCCACACTCGTTCCTGGTGACATCGTCAATCTTGTGGAACCGCACTTGACCACATTACCCGCGGACATGTTCTTGCTCTCAGGGGATGCTATCGTAAACGAGAGTATGCTGACCGGGGAAAGTGTTCCAGTGGGTAAGACCCCTGCGAATGACGAAGAGCTCGCACGATATAGGGATGGCAAGGACATCAATGGAGAGAGCACCAAGAGCTTTCTATACGCAGGCACTCGTGTTGTTCGTGTCAGAGGTTCCCTTGCTGCGGATGGGCGTCCAAGAGCACCTGCACTGGGACTTGTAGTACGGACAGGTGAGTTGAACAGATGCAGTGTGTTATATGAGTGGCTGATCTGTACAAGGATTCAACACGACGAAGGGTGCTCTGACAAGGTCTATGTTGTATCCAAAACCGATTGGGTTCAAATTCTACAGCGACTCGATCAGGTTCATTCTTGTGCTCAGCGGCGTGGCAGGACTTGGATTCTGTGCGAGTGCTGTACAATTTGTGAGATTGGGGGTGCGTCACTCGTCATTTTCGCTCTCGGAAGAAAGTCGAACGAATCCACCAGGTTAACTGGCATACCATCTTAATCCGAGCGTTGGATCTCATTACAATCGTCGTACCTCCTGCGCTTCCGGCGACGTTGTCCATCGGCACGAGCTTCGCGATCGGGCGACTGCGCAAGCTCGGTATATTCTGCATCTCGCCAAGTCGCGTGAACGTTGCAGGGCAGATCAATGTCTGCTGCTTCGACAAGACAGGCACGCTGACCGAGGACGGCCTCGACATCCTTGGTGTGCGCGCTCTCGAACGGCGTGTTGACCGGTTCGGTGAACTCATTGAGGACATTCACGACCTTCCTGGTCTGACGGATAAAGCGAACTTCCTCTACGCGCTTGCAACCTGCCACTCGCTCAAGATGGTTGATGGGCAGGCCATCGGCGACCCTCTGGACGTCAAGATGTTCGAGTTCACGAAGTGGACATTGGAGGAGGGTGATGTCGCCGGTACGGGTGTCGTAAAGAGCCGTGCTGGAGGAGACCGCCCGGCCGCGCTTGTACAGACGGTCGTACGGCCGCCAGGAAGCGCACAGTTCCGACTTGAGGACGCGCTCAAGGGCGCAGGTCGGGTTCGTGGATTTAGCAATGTTTGCTGAGTGAGCACTCACATCTAACTTTAGCATGCCCATTTCCTCGAACTTGGCGTCATACGAACGTTCGACTTCGTGTCCGCGCTCAGGCGGATGAGCGTCGTCGTCAAGCGACTCAAGAGCAATAGCATGGAAGTCTATGTCAAGGGTGCACCTGAGATTATGGGGGATATTTGCGACAAAAATTCGTGTCAGTCAGTCTGACAAGCTCAAAACGAACACAATTCTCACGAAAACTGATAGTTCCACAGGATTATGACGATCTTTTATCATACTATACGAAGCGCGGGTACAGGGTCATTGCTATCGCCGGAAAGAGTATCGAGGGTCTGTCCTGGCTGAAAGCCCAAAAACTGAAGCGGTGAGGTTTCACTGTGAGTTCTATAGTAGTACGTGATACTAACTCGGTAGATACTTGAAGTGAACAAGCCGAATCTGGTCTTCGGTTCCTCGGGCTCGTCATCTTTGAGAACAAGCTGAAGCCCGGAACGACCCCTGCCATACAAGCATTGCGATCCGCCCACTTCGCATGTCGGATGATTACAGGAGACAATCCACTCACTGCCGTCAGCGTTGCGCGCGAGTGTGGTCTGGTCAATCCAGCAGCTCATGTATTTTCGCCAGTCTTCATTCGAGGTATGGTTGTAACTACTTTAGATTCAAGGCCATATTGACATAGAGTCCTAGGCAACTCATCGACCCCTCTGTCGAAGCTCGAATGGTCGAATATGGATGAGCAGACGTGGAAGCTTGACGACTACAGCCTGAAGCCGTTGGCGCCACCCGCTCAGCACTTGATCGAGAGCCTCGAGCTTGATTACCAGGATTACTCACTGGCGATAACCGGCGACGTGTTTCGGTGGATGATCAACCATGCCCCGCTAGAGACCCTGCAGCGAGTCAGTCGAACTTGCCACAGTAGGAAGAGGTCACTGACGTTTTCATCCTCGTCATCCAGATGCTAGTCAAGACCCAGATATTCGCTCGCATGTCGCCGGATGAAAAGAACGAGGTCGTGGAGCGACTGCAGGGTCTTGGATATACTGTCCTCATGTGCGGTGACGGCGCGAATGACTGTGCGGCGTTGAAAGCGGCAGATGTTGGGTTGTCCTTATCAGAGGCCGAGGCATCTGTCGCAGCGCCGTTCACCAGTCGTACCCCAGACATCAGCTGCGTGCTTGATGTAATCAGGGAGGGCAGAGCGGCATTGGTGACGAGCTTCAGCTGCTTCAAATACATGTGAGGAACCCCCACCTCATCGGAATAAACGCAGTCTGATGGATCTGCAGGGCGCTATACTCGCTCATACAGTTCACAACCATAACGCTGCTTTACTCCTTCGCGTCGTCTCTTGGTGATTTCCAGGTACAGTTTTGTTGTTCTACCTGCTGTGCATTGGCTCATTCCCGAACAAGTTCCTGTACATCGATCTGTTTATCATTATTCCTATTGCCGTCACGAGTAAGCCGAACCTTTTCACACTCTTCCGGTACGCAAGTATTGACCTACGACAGTGGGACGCACCCTACCATTCCCGCGCATCCACCCGAAGCGGCCTACTGCTAGCCTTGTGTCAAAGAAGGTCCTGGCCAGTCTTGTCGGACAAATTGTGATCACAGCCTTCCTGCAATTCTGGGCATTTTTCTGGGTCCGCTCCCAGGAATGGTAAGCTGCTTGGATAGTCATTGCATGTCTACATCTCATTCACGTACGCGCAGGTATACTCCACCACAAAATACGGATCCAAATGCCGATGACGACCAGCTCGATGCCAACAATTTTGAGAACTCGGCGCTATTCCTGGTATCATGTTTCCAATATATCCTTGTTGCGGCTGTGTTCAGCATCGGGCCACCATACCGCAAGTCGATGTGGACGAATGGTGATGTATCTCTTGATCCCTCGGAGGCAGCGTCCACTCACCTGCAACTGCAGGCTATCTAATGCTATCAATCG
Source organism: Amylocystis lapponica (assembly GCA_022376435.1). Classification (NCBI taxonomy): domain Eukaryota; kingdom Fungi; phylum Basidiomycota; class Agaricomycetes; order Polyporales; family Postiaceae; genus Amylocystis; species Amylocystis lapponica. Next base: position 22,525 of record JABYQE010000058.1, read on the forward strand.
GCTGTCTGTCGTTGTTCAACGTCATCGTTCTGCTTATTCCACCACGCCCCATCGCGAATCTGCTAGAACTGATGGCGCTACCCTTCGCAGCCCGGACGACATTGCTGCTCGCGGTGATGGTGAATATCGCGCTGTCGGTGGCGTATGAGCAGTGGGGTACGCCAGCGGTGGCGAGTCTCATCGGATTTATCGCCCAGCTGCACCGGCGGCGGCGTGTGCGCGAGGGCAAGACGTACAAGGCGGTGGAAGGGGGGATGCGATGACCCTTGGCTGCGCGTGATTTGACGTGTGTGTCGAACGCCATGCTGTCTCAGTGCCCGTTCACTTGTACTCACTGCGATCATTCTAGACCTATCTGTACATTCAGCTATCGCACATCGCTATTAGACCGTATCTGCAGTGACCTAGGTCACGGTTTGACGCCCAGAATTAAGCGGCATAGCCCTAGCAAAATTGCGACCTAGGTCGCAGCAGATACGGTCTATTATAACGCTGTTGACTACGCTTTCTTTTCTCGAAGCTCGGTTTCGGAGGCTAGTCCGTCTGCACACAGACGCCTGCCGTGTGCATGACTACGTTTCTAGACAGGTCCAGGTAGGTCCAGGTGATATTTTTGGCTATGGAATGGTCGACTCGTGCTCCGGAGAACGTTTCCCATGAGAGGCGGTGCTGCGACAACAATGATTGTGCACCCGCACTGATGGCCATTTCGCAGTCGGCATCCGTCAAATGTTGCGAATGCGATGCAGAGAACATGGACAGAGGTTGAGTTTGGCAGGCGGGCGTGCTGTTGCGAGGGGCGAATGATTGTTGCAATGAACTGAGTGCGGCAGCCGGTTGCAACGGCGGGTGCCGACATTAGAAGGATAAGTAGCAATTCGTTATTGGAATAGAATCGGAGTGTGTATTGTGCATGGCTGAGCATTGATGGAGATGTATAACTGATGGCAGACGCGTTGGTTTGCATCGTTGCACCGACTCTTTTGTACACGGACCTGCATTAGAGCCAGCGTCCCGCCTTTTCTCTTCACTTTCTTCCTCTCACTTCTCCGCGGGCCCGTCTCACTTTTTTGCCCTGGGGGCTATCCATTCCTTGTTTCACCGCCGTTTGCACACAGGGAGCCAGTCTCCGTACACTTGCACCACATCCCAACCCCGTGTCTCACCATCCTCGAGATGTTCGGCTCAAGCAACTCTGCGATATTCATCGCCCTCCAGCTCACCTTGTGCTTCTTCGGTGTTGTCAATGCCGCCCCGTTGCACGCTCGTCAGGCGCTTGGCGCTGAACCGGAGACCATTACCACTACGGTCAACTACCAGACGTGCGCGTTTACGCCCATGCAGTTGAGCCCCCGTGCTTACAGCTACCCGTCTCTAGTGACCAGGGCATGATGACCGAGACGTGTATCATCATGCTTACTCCGTTGCCGGATGGGACAGGCAATATGCAAGACATACAGTCGTGCTCAGTCGCACCCGCCCCCGCGGGCGCGTCGATCGGCACTCAACCAAGTGTACAACCCCTGCGACCGCAGCCTCAGCAGCCCCCGTCAGCTCAGCAGCGGCAGCCCCCACCTCCGCAGCAATTTCGGCACCGGTCTCGAGCAGTGTATGTCCGCGTTGCCTAGGCGCCCCGCACTTGCCGGTTCTGATTTTCTACAGGCTGTTTCCACGGAGCCGGCCGCTGCTGCCGCTCCCTCCGCAGCTCCTATCGCGTCTTCTGCGGCTGCCCCTGACCCCTCCGTAGCTGCAGTGCGTTGCACTATTCTATTTAGTGTCTGATTGGATACTGATATCTCCGCAGAGTGCGTCGGTATCTGCTGCCGCATCCAGCGGCTCAGCGTTGGCCGACAACAGCCCAACGGCGCCGGCGAACAACGCGGCTGGTGCTCCTGCTGCAACTGGGACTGCCGCTGCCGACACGGCGGTGACCACACTACCCCCCTTCCCGATCCCTGGTCGTGCCATCCTCATCCCTCCGATCGGGCTCGGCATTTTCTGTGGTGTCACTGGAATCGGTATCCTTGTCTTTTCTTTTGTTACTTGGGAGCGTACTCGCTACCGCAAGGTCAGTGTCTGCTTAATCCAATACGGGTGTTTCACATGACTGAACTTCGACATATGCAGACTTTCCGGAAGCGCAAGCTTGCGGAGGCAGGTGCAGCAATGGGCTATGGTGGCATGGCGTACGTCCCACTTGTTGTCGCGTGTCGGCCGTGGCTGATGTTTTCTCATCCCACAGCAAAGTTTGAATTTAAGCGTGTTATCTATTATGTTTCGGTGTTGTCAGAATACGGCTGTCTCGTTTTTCTTGCTGTTATCCCCATTTGGGAATGCAATGATAGATCGTTGCAACCAATTTACACGGATGTGCATGAAGTTCGGGCGGCGCGCGCCGGGTACCCTACTAGTCTCATACAAAGTCTTGGCTGCAACAACAAGCATGTTGTTGTCGTTTGTTGCCAGTGACCACTATGAGCAATCTCAAAGTCGTAGACAAGCTTACCATTACTTTCCTAGTGGACAATGCACTCGAATGGTAACGTCTGTTCCAGTCTTGTCATTATGATGTCTGTCGAGACAGCCTGAGGGAATATGGCAGGTTCATAAAGCTCCCTCCTGGTTTCTCGCATGAGCTGCGCCAGCACCTCACGGAGCATAACCCACAGGTTGATGCCCTCACTGGCGCGCCCTTCATGGATCTCGAAAATTACTGCTGTGGTGGGTAGTGTCACTCCCTTTCCTGCATAAGATTCTGACACCTACGAATAGGCGCCCACGGGTTCTCAGCTCTCATAGTGCGTAGTTTGTTCTGGCTGGGCCTGGTCGCCGCTGACGAGTCTGACCCAACAGGAGACCCAAGCAAAGGGCGAAGAGCCGCACCTCACGCTCTTCGACACGGGCCCCGACTCGCGCGCGATCGCACGCAACCTTGCCGCGATGCATGTGCCCGTCGGACGCGTCGAGCGTGTCGTCCTCTCCCACTGGCACGCAGACCACAGCGGCGGGATGCTCTCCTTCCTGCGCGTGCGCGCTGCGCAGGCCCCCGATGCCCCGCCGATCGTGGCCGACCTCCACCCGGATCGCCCCATCGCGCGCGGAATCAAGATCGGCGAGACGGTTGCGTGCCGCCTGCCTGACGACCCGAAGTTCGAGGAACTCGCGGAGGTCGGCGCAGTCGTCGAGAAGCATGCGGAGGGCCATGCGGTCGCCGGCGGGACGGTGTGGGTGAGCGGCGAGATCCCGCGCGTGACGGAGTTTGAGGGCGGGATCTTGGGAGGGATCAAGTGGGTTGAGAGTGCGACGGTGAATGCGGAGGGGCGCAAGGGCGAGTGGGCCAAGGACGAGGTGAGAAAGCATCGCTCGGGAGATTGTCGCGCGTTGATGGTGATGTCGTCAAGTTAATCATGGACGAGCGGTACGCTGCGATCGACGTTGCAGGGAAGGGGCTCGTCATATTCTCAGCGTGAGTGGTCTCACCGTGCGCCGAATGTGTACGACGTCCTGAGATCCCCACCCCGCGCAGCTGTTCTCACGCCGGCATCGTGAACGTCGCTAGAGACGCGGTCTCGACATTCAAGAGACCGATACACATGGTACGTGCTGTGCTGCCCTTTTGCTGCGTATGTTGCTAAGCCGTTTGGTGTCTGACTCGCCTGCAGATCATTGGCGGACTGCATCTTGCAACGCCCGACCTGGCGGACCGCATTGCGCCGACTGTGGACTTCTTCGCCAACAAGCTGCGCCCGTCCCCTACGTACGTGCTGCCCATGCACTGCACGGGTTTCCCCGCAAAGGTCGCATTGGAACATGCGCTCGGCGAAGGGGTTGTTCCTGCCGGCGTCGGAATGAAGGTAGAGGTGACAGGCGACTGGGAAGCCGAGCCCAAGATATTCGCGCCTTCCGTCGCCGTGTGAATGAACCTCGGTCGAACAACTTGAAGGATGTGGTGCTAACATGCAATTTGTACAATGTGTTGTAGTCTGTTGTAGTGGTAGGGATTATTGTGTATACTCCGTGAAATTCGGGACTTGCGTTGGTCAGCAAGCCGAACAGACAAATATTCGTCAGCTCCGAATGTCACCGAGAAGCGCGTCCCGCCAAAAAGTCGACGTATTTCTCCCGCTCTTCGCTGCAGTCTCCCGTAGCCACCATCACTCATTCATACGCTGACGATGCTCCGGACTCTGACAAAACTGCCCTTGCGACGTTCTCTGCACACGCATGCATCCTCGTCGCGTCCTCGGCACTCAGGTTCGGCGCAATCCTGGGTGCTGGCGCAGCCGTGACCACTTACTTTGCCTGGAAGGCATCACACGGCGAGAGCATTTCACTCGACTCTGTGGCGTCCTGTGAGTCTCTTACCTGAGGTTCCGCGTAATTGATGTGTCCCAACGCCGGTCGTCGCAGCTTCAAAGCAAGTACCACTTGCACGCAAGCCAGCTGTGTCCCCTGAAACCTTGACCAACTCATCCCCTTCCGTCGCGCATGAGCCTACACAGGATTCATTGCAACCGCTTGCGGAAGAGTTCTCCGCTTCAGCCACGACCGTGGAAGGAGAGATAGAGGCTGAAGCGGAGGGGGAAGGCGACCACGGCGGCGGCGGCGGCGGTGCGTACGACCCTGTGACGGGTGAGATCAACTGGGACTGCCCATGTCTTGGCGGGATGGCGCACGGCCCCTGTGGTCTGCAGTTCCGCGAGGCGTTCTCATGCTTCGTGTACTCGGAGAAGGAGCCAAAGGGGATCGACTGCGTCGAGAAGTTCAAGGCGATGCAGGACTGCTTCAGGGAGCACCCTGACGTGTACGGCGATGGTGCGCGCGACACAGTGCTTGGTCTTGAGACGAGTGTGCTGATGGTTTGTGCAGAAATTATGGATGACGATGATGAGGACGATCCCGTGGCTGTCCCGGCACCGTCTGCCGACTCGCCAGTGGACTCGCAGACGTCTGACGCTGTCGTACCTTCCACTCCCGAGCCACGCACAAGTTCTTCTGTTCCGACGAACAAAAGCAAACCTCGAGCGGATTCTCCATCATCGCCGTAATATTATCCGTAAAAGTACACTGGCGCATCATAATACGTGGTTTCTTCCGGGTTCTTCCTGACACAACAGGCTTCATCCCCCGCTCATCTTTTCTGCCACATTCAAGTCTGCGGAGTTGCACATGAACCTTCACGAACACTTTCACCGTGGCCGACTTCATGATGAACTCTGCGCGATTTGTGGTCATATGCTCGACTCGGAGGATATACGCATCCTCGGAACGGGTCAAGCACATCGGCGGACCAACGGAGAGCAGGTAATTTCGGAGTGCTCTGTGTTCCGAAATGAAACCTCGACGAGAGCTCCGTGAGCCTGCATTATGGAGGCCAACAACGCGTCGGCTTCATGCCCTGCCCTCTAGCTGCGGACAACGGCTGCTCAACTTTCGTTGTCATTCGTGCGCGAGACCAATAAGCCATGAAGGGCGAATTCGGTGGATGGGTGCGCAACAGTGCTGTCACAGGCGCAGCCAGCGTCACGGAAATGAAGAGCAATTGCATCAACAATATGATCCGCTCTTTCACATGCGGAAAAGCAAGATCGAAAGGCTAGCGCTCAGGGAGACGACCGGGGTATGTGCGCAGGGCAGACAGAACATTGAATCGATAAGCCGCATGCCCAAGTCCTCGGTCCCATGATCGCGCTTTTTGAAGACATGCGGTCAGCATGAACGAATCGCAGACGCTTCGGATGCCCTGAGTGTGGAAGAAGTACGCACCATGATCTCTCACGAGAACTTTGACGGTGACGGAGGGCGAGACCTATGTCCAGTTCACGCTATGACCGGTGCATGCGGTTCCGCAGGGGATCATGAGACGAAGAGAACCACAGACACTTCGTCCATATGCATCGCAGGCTGCTCGCGCGTCTGCTCATCCCGCGAGCAAGTGGTATCTAGACGCGCCTTCAGCTGTTATTTCTCCTTCCTTTCTTGATAGTCCTAGGTGTCCGCAGCAGCGGGGGTCCGTGTAAGTCCGCTCGAAGACCTGTTGTTGCAGACGCGAATTCAGGGACAGAGGACGCGACCTCGGTCAAGAGGCGGCTGTAGAACACCAAGATGTGACGACGCAATAAAAAGCGTGCCTTCCGTCGTACAAAGGGAGCAGCGAGTCCATGATAATCCTTTGATTGACTCCAAGTAGACACGGAGATATACGTGGGCATCGGGGAACATGGCAGAGATGAAAGGCGTGAGGGCTACACGAGGGAGACCCCGGATCTGAGTCTCATTGCTGACTAAGCAAAAGCTCTCCGAGTGGAATTAACAGAGCCGGCCGGCCGGTCAACGGCCCGGGTGGCTGCCGGCGATTCGTCTGCAATTGCTTGATTTCTTAGTCTTTTTAGAGCAACCCCGTCAGATTCAGACAGTATTTCGTCCTTTGTTAATGTTGAAGGCGCCCGCGCGGTACACCACTGCGCATCGGCGGTGCGGTCACCGTACGGCGGAAGGAGGCCGGTAGAGTGATGGAGGAACCCTGGTTCGGGGGACGACTGAATATTGTTCCGCACGAGGCAGCAAGTTTGAAGTCTAAATAGCGATATCCCATTTCTGGCTGCAGTGTCTAGCTTCCCCACCCCTCCGCTCTAATTTTCGGTTTCTTTCTTCCCCACCGCCCGCCTTTATGTCTCCGTGCCCAGTGAGCATTCCCCCCGGTTTTGTGCGCGCCTGGCGCGCGTATAATCCGCGCTGACCCGATGTTCCTCTTCACAGCTTCAGGCGAGGCAAATCAACAACTCATAAGTTCGACTTTTCTCCGTTGTGCCACGCTGCCGCTCAATCCATTTTTACAGAGTCCGAAGCCTCCTCCTGACACTGCTCAAGGCGGCTCGAACATGGAGTCATCAGTCGCCGAGCAGCGCGCGACCGCTGTCGCAAAGCTCAAACGTGCGGCATCTCTTCCCCGAATGAAGGACGGCAGACGTCCACCAATGCACAATGAAGCGGTCAGTGAGGGCGAGAGGGTGCTGAACGGGGACGGACGGGACGAGGAGAGTGCACAGGAATCGGACGGAAAGGAGGTGCATTCGCCGGAGGCGGAGATGCCGTTGGTTGAGCCACAGGCCGACGAAGTCGAGGCCGAGGCCGGAGTCGAGCCTGAAGCTGCCCCGCCGGAGACACCTGCGGCGGCTGAGACGACTCCTGCGCGTGCTAAGCGGCGCTCGCGATCACGCACACGCTCGCGGGGCTCCAAGGATCTCAAGAAGGCCGCTGCGAAGCAATCGCCGCACCTCAGCTCTGCCAGCCATACGAACGACTCTTCCGCAGACGAGTACTACATGTCGGCCCCGGGAGAAGACCCACCGCCTTCACCTCCTGTGATGGCGCCCATTCCCTCACCGTTCGTCGGGTTCCCTGCGCCACGTCTACTTGCGTCACCACTATTTTACCCCGGGACTACGCCGTCAACACCGCTGCCATCTCTGGACGACATTCAGAAGGGGATCGGACTGTACCGGTCAAATAGTGCGGGTCCCGCTCGAGCCATGGCGATGCAGAAACTCACAGGCGGTAAGGAACCAATGGACTTCACATTCATATCACGATCCGGATCGCCTACAGTCCAAGGCGGTGCACGACTTGGGCGGAACAACACTGTGGCAGGGGGAGAGCGAATGGAAGCGAGGAGGTTCATGCTACATAGGCTGGGCAACAGGATCAAGGAAGCGGACGGTGACCAGACAAGCGGGGGTGAGGAAATTGTCGCACCATCACCACCACCGAAGCGTAGGAGGCGGAGGTCAAAGCGCAACTCGTCGCGTGCATCGACTGTGGTGGACGATCGAGATGAGAGGGAGCCGCCGTCGACATCGCCAAATACGCCCATTGTTCCACCTTCCCCATTACCATTCAGCAATGTGTCCGAACCCCCACGCCCGCCCTCGTCCACAAGTCGGATAGCAAACGGTGATGCAGGACGTGCTTCTCCCTATGTCAAAACCAACGGGGACATCCAGTTCAGATACGAGACACCTTTGGGTCATCGGGGCGTCGTCGTTGAAGACGAAGACGATCTTCCGGAGCGTCAGTCATCTCCACGGCTACCACTTCCTTTGCCTAGTACGCCCGCCCGAGGGCATGCTCACTTGTCTGGAGGGCGTATGCCGCATTCGTCCGATGCACCTTCAAGCACCTCCACCGACTCTGTCCCGGGCGGGGTCGCGCTCCCTGTGTTCCTGTCACGTAAATCAGGTTATAGACTTGACGCGTTTCCTGCGACTCCGTTTGCGACACCATTGAAGGAGAGACCGGACCCGGAGGATGAGGAGGAGCAACCGGATTTTCCGGAGGCAAGGAGTGGATCAAGGCTTAGATATATGCGCGAGAGCGATATTAGTTGGATGGCAGACCCTGGTGAGTTAGTTCTGTCCTATTGCAGTAGCATCACTCATCGTGAGATTTCAAGTACCGGAACAAACAATTCCTTTGCACGACGAGGATGAGGACGAAGAGGATGATGAGGAAGTGCTCGAGCCAGAGCCAGAGGTTGAGGAAAACGATGCAGATCATCAGTCGACTCACAGTTTCGACGAGCCTTCTTCACCGAAAGGCCTGCTGGAGGACTTTGAGACTTCTTCTCCTGAACTGAGTCCTTCGCAGTTACCGCCTTCACCCCCATCCCCTCCAGTTCTGTCCATTGCAGTTGTGAATGACCCGCCCGCGGGCTCCCAGCGCTCTCCAAGTAGCTATCCTATGCGTCTCTCCGTCGCGACTCCGAACCCTCCCGATCGCTCTCCCTCAAGTACGGACTTTCCGGAATGGGATGAGAATCGTGCGACGATTACTGATTCGACCATCAAGCGGGAGGCATCTACGAGCACATGGGAACGCGTCAAGAACACATTCACACGGAGTAACTCATCTAACGGTCGTCGGTCTCGCGCGAACAGTATCGGTCTTCGTGATCGCCGGAACAATACTGACTCTAGCGTCAGCCGGGAGAGCGGTGTCGATCTGGCGAAGGGGACAAGGGGGATATCTTTGGCGGACTTCCGTTGTCGCAGAGCCAAACCCCACTCATGCAGACACCGTCCGCCTCGGCCTCGATCCTATCATTGTCGCCTGCATCTCCACCCATGCAACCAATGTCTCCTGTTCCGCAGTCCGCTGGGATCGATCCACGCTACTACGACTCAAAGCTGCAGCCGTTCCCTGGGATTGAGATGCTGAAGGATAAACGGAACCGGGCCATGCCAGCTTCGACGTCCAATCCTGATGTCACCTCTCCCAATGGCCTTGGCGTCGAAACGGTGCCTAGCTCCAGTTCGTCCAGTACTGCCACACGCTTACCGCCAAACCGCGAGCGCAAGCTGTCTCATCAGGCCTCCGATACTCGTCTGCTGCCAAAATTCCAGAATCTCAATTCTCCGCAGCTCATAACGTCCGTGTCCTCCTCGGCCTCACAAGTCGACTACTTCAGTGTCAGTCTCCCACCAGTGCTCCTGTGTCACTCAAGCTCCCAATGAACCGCGAGGGCGTCAAGAAGTGGCTAAGTGCGAAGAAGATCTTCTCGTCTCAGTCGTCAACGCCCACAACGCCTACTGCCCCCATCCCTCCTCCCGTGGACACTCGACCACATATGTCCGATAAAAAGCCCTCAATCCCGGATTTTCTAGGCGGACGGAAGGAGAATGGTCTTGTCACAGAATGGGAAGGCATTGATGACGAGAAAACTCGGACGCCAACCAATTCAACCAGCGGCGCTCGATTTGGCCAGACGCACAGGGAGGAGAAGCTGATCGAAGTCCTCATGGGGACCGATGTCCATGCTTCTCACGACTCGACCCCGGAGACCATACAATCCCCACGAATGGAAGTGAACATGGTCGCGCGTACCAACGGGGTGACCTCGCCCTCCTCCTTCTCTGCTATGTCTTTCCCATCACCGCCAGACCCTCCTTCATCTATCACCCCTGATCCCCAGTCTTCTCTTGATGAATTCCCCACGCCATCTACGTCAGATTCCTTTTCTTCGTCTTCTCTGCGACATTCCCCAGATCCTCATATCGATCGTCCGCCGGCAGGAGGCGCCATGCTTGAGCGTCTTGAAGAGGCGTTAGGAAGGTCATCGAAAGTCAGCTTTGGTACAGCGACTGATGAACTTACACGGAAACTGGTCCTGTGCTCGCCCGTCCTACAGGTCGCCAATGCGATTACAGTCAAAGATCGTTTCCTCTTTCTGTTCTCCGATATCCTCATCATCGCCAAACCTGTTGTGCAGGATCAGGACACACTACTCGACACTGCGAAACCAAATCCTTCCGACAGGAAATTCACCATAAAGAGTGTTGTCCGCCTCCCCGAGCTTCGGTTCATCAGTGACCGTGACGGGTCTCATGTGAAGACGTCCACCTATTCCAACGCGATGAGACATCCTGTGATTCGCACCTTTGTCCACCAGTTCGCGAAAGATCCCGACCATGCCATCACTACGCTCCTGGGGAAAACCAACATCAAGGACGACGCAGGTGCTATCGGACAGCTCATCTTCCGCACAACCGATCTCGACAGAGCTCGTCTTGGAGAGTATCTCTCGCTGCGAACGTCCAAGGTCGTGCTCAAGGCTTACGTCGATAGCTTTGGCTTCTCGGGCTTGAGGATCGACAAAGCTCTCAGGGCTTTCCTACAATCAATCCACATTCCCCCGAAATCTGTAGGCTACTCCAATGCCCTGGAGTACCTGTTGGACGTCTTCGCGAGTAGGTGGTACGAGGCGAACGCAGGGATTGCGTACGACAAGGACCTTGCAGTCCGTCTGGTCCGTGCGATTGTGCAGCTCAATGAGGTCATGCATGGTGGTATCGCACAGGAGCCTAGTGTCACCGGATATCCAAAGCGCAACGTCCTCGTTCGCGACTTCATTGAGGCATGTAGAAGATTGGACCCAAGGAGCCTCATACCTGACGAGCAGCTCGACAAAATCTACACTTCAATTCGCCGAGAGAAGTTGTTCCAAGCGCGCAGCTCGTCAAGCCAGAGCACATACCCCGATGTACCTATCATGATCAAACGACCTCTCCCCACGCGCCTCACACATCGTGAGCAGTCGGACCCGATCATTCTGCGGATACCGCAGCCTGACTCTCAGTTGTCTATCCAACTGTTTGGAGAGGATCTGGAGTTTGATCCTTCTACGCTCAGCTTCGCGAAGTCTGCAGAGGCTTCATTCCGCGTTACCGGCAAGACGTTGGGCTCAAAGACGATCATCATGTTGCGTTCCGGTGCAAATGCGCTTGCGTACGCTGGCCTCCCGTTCAGTAGCACTGTGAAGGTGGAGCGTATGTTTATGCGGAACACTTTCCAGGTCGCATTCGTGAACCACTGTGGCGTAAAGCGGAAGTACATGTTCAGCGTAGATGATCCCTTGGTTCGCCATCAGTGGGCAGTCGCCATTAAACGCCAAATTGACCTTTCACTGCTACATTCGACCAATCCCATCGGGCAGTCGATCACCGAGACGCAGAGTGTATGCGAGTCGCTCGCGTTCAAAATTCTCCAGGACACCCTCATCTCACCGGATGAAGCCGACTCATATCCGGAGCCCCCGCTCTCTCCGATCGACCAGACACTAGCTCGGCTCAACGGTTCACATCCATCGCGGCATGTACCAAATGGTAGCACGTCGAGTGCTCGTAACGGTAATACCAGTCCCTCGCCTGTCCCGGGTTCTCGGAGGCAGCTCAATGGCAGCAAGTTGCATACCCGTTCCAAGTCGCGCAGTCAGGTGTACCAGGAACCCGATTACCATTCGGCGTTCCCTGAGGAGCCATCGCATTCACAGAGCGACGATGTACATTCGGATGGGAAGCTGTGGAGGGGGCGTGACTTGGAGTTGGTTTGCGAGCAGAACAGCATGATTGGGAGGGTGCTGACCTACCTCATGGGAGGCGAGCGGACAGACCACGAACACATGCCAACGGAGGTGAATGGCGGAGTGTCGTGACGTTGAATATCGTGTCGGTTGTGCTGTTCCTCGTACGCTAATCCATACCCTCTGCTCTCCCTTCACGCTGACAATCCTGCCTCCAGGCTGTATGTAGTCGGTCCTCGCTATGAGCCAATGCTGTCGTCTTGTTTCATACCCCCAACCACCCTCACTATCTAATCTTACACCTCTCTGTGGACTTGCAAACTATTAGAATATCGTGCCATTCCTTAATCTGATGTCGTTACATGGAATTTGTGCTCCTACTTGTTATGATTAATTCATGCTTGCATCTGTACATTGTATGTGTTCAGTGTTCCGCATCATATGGATCTCTTTTTTGCTGCAATAGCAAATATTGCTGAAGTTGGTGCACATCACAATGACAGATGTGGGATCAGAATTTTGCATTGGGTGCTTTCCTTTCATAATCTGCAACCCTATGCAATCGCAGTCAGCACATCTGTGACATTTCAGAGTGAACACGATCACGGAAAATGTGTTGTTACAACATAAATATTGTTATTGGCCTAGAACATGTAGCACGTATGGCGTATTGGAGACGAAACTATGCAGTGGAACCAACGCAGCTTCGCCATCCTCACTCGAAACGCCAACGCGAGAATCGAAGGAGAAAGCGTCTTACTTCCCCTTGCTCTTCGCCTCGACGACCGTGGTCACGACATCCTTGTTCTCGGCCCACATCGGGATGCCCATGTCAATGCCCTCGCCAAGGCGAGCATACGTGAATCCTCCGAGTCGCGACATCGGGCGCAGCTTCGCAGGGTCGATGTTCACGCCGTCCGGCATGAGCACGGCATTGCGTGCGTGCACGCGCTTGATCGAGCCCATTACGAACGTCGTCGAGACCTCAATCGAATTCGGCGCCGAGAGGTGCTGGTATTGGAAGAGCTACGGGGTGCGTGAGTTGGTGGGCCACACGCGGAGTGCGTGGGGGACACGCGCACCTCGCATTCGAACGAGACACCGCTCTCTTTCACCCAGGCGGGCTTGACGGTCTCCTAAAGAGTAGTTATGCGCAGCAAAACAGCGGCGTGACATGTAGACACGAAGGCGGCGCAACCAGGTGAGCACCGTATACAGGAAGCTAATGATAAGGCACGCACGCTCGGAGCAGGGGTGAGGCCACTGACGAGCCACTCGTCGATAGAAGCCGGTGCGTCGATTGAGCACGCGTTCGCAGCCTCGAGGAAGGGCTCGCTGATGATACTAACGGTAAACTCCTTCGTGGCGATGATGTTGTCACGAGTGTTCTTTGGGATACCCGCCCACAGCGCGAAGGAGAGCCCAACCATGGGCGGCTCGTGCGCGATCTGCACAATGCACGTGAAAACAAAGCAGAATTTATGGGCAACAGGCGCATACCAAGGAGAAGTAGCTGGGCGCGTGAAGACGTCGACGTCAGTCGCCGAGGTGAAATATATGATAAGCGGCGCTACCTCATGGGGGCAAGGTTCCGGACGCCATCAGCACCGATTGTAGACACGAACGCGATCGGGCGTGGGATCAGCGCGCTCGCGAGGAGGAGGTAGACATCCCTGCGTGCCGGACACTGTCATAGAGTGCGTGCGCGAAGAATACACAGCACTCACTTGCCGTGCGTCTCACGTAGCGTCCAGCTCTTCCAGCCCTGCTTTTCGTCTTCCTTCCATTGCTTCGCGAGCTCGCTGGCTTCGGGGGCGAGACCCTCGCCCCACTTCCAGGCGGGGTTAGGGCCCTCCGTGGCCTTGAACTGTGGTCCGGGGGTGAATGGGGGCAGGGACGACATGGTACGGGCTGGGAGAATGGAGCGGGGAACGGAGGTGGAGGACTGGAAGAAACGGGATGGTGCTTGGAGGATACGCGAGCGCAAATATGAGGCCATGGTGATAAGCCGCACGTAGATAGTTGAGATATGTAAGATTGCGCGTGCTGGTAGACGGAAGAACGATCCGGGCGCGATGGCAAAGAGAATTCCAAGAAACGACTGATGAGACTCGATGAGGGTGAAGGTGCGAGCATAACTTCCGTGAGATTCTTTAACCTCTGAGGCCTCCTGTGAAACGGCCTCCGACGTGTGTACCGTTAGCCCCAAACCGCTCAGCGATGGCTGAGTACTGGGACCTCGCACATAGCGGCATTCCGACGATCTGTCTGCGGAAAAGTGATTTGTTACGAGAAAGGCACCGGCCTTACCAATGCTGACAGAAACGCGCCCTTCCCAGTCACGTTCGTCGAGAAGGAGCACACGCAATGGGAAAATAGCAGTCTGCGTCGTATCGCCGCCGAACTTCCCCTGTGCTGCGTCCTGGGCGCTAAACCGTCGTATTGTCAGACTCCAACCGTTTCCTTCCAGGCTAGGTACCGCGAGCGCCTGCAGACGCCCTCGTGGACATCCTGCAAGCCAAAGGATACGGTGCTGGTTGGCGGTTGGCGTTGTCAATTTGTTGTCCATCCAAGTTGCGCGGCACCACAATCTGGAACGTGATGGAGGAGGGCCTCCCACGGAACGGCCGCCGCCGTCTTCCTCAGCATGTGTAATCGAGACCAAGATCCCACACATCTCGATACGTATCATACCATTCTTCGCGATGAATGCTTTCCCCGGCGTCACGTCGGAACCTCGGTATCCTGTTGGACGTTCGCTGTAGATATCTGCCAACCTATCCTTCATGCACGCCCACCACTCGAGCTCGTGTCGGGTCATCCAAGGGTGCGTCCAGACTGAAGAAACCAAAGAAAAGCCCATGACCAGTAGTAAATCACTGGCGCTGACGAAAAATTGCATGCAGCGTGTGATGTGCCCGTTCAAGTTCCTGACAGAGGTCAAGGTTGTAGCCTGTTTGCCACATGAGTTAGCTTTATCCCACCGTTCAAAAAATACACATATGAGCCAGTATTGTGTTAATACCTGAGCTGATCAGAGTTCTACTCTGCATGGCCATGTTTTGTCTCCCGTGAGTAGACTAAGGCCATATACGAAGAAAGGTACGATCACGTGAGTACATGCGATGTTACTTGGGGTTTCAAAGTCCGACGACCGGAAGGCCACCGTCACCGTAACTTGAACTTGGAGCTGCCACTGTCGAATCTTAAACATTTAACTTGCTGTCTATCCTATCATGATCCACACAGCTACGTATCGCAAGCAAGTGCTTGAGGCTCAACTGCGCGAGCAAACCTTTCAGGAGGCTATCGACGGAGTGCGGACTGGCAGGTTCAACTCGCTCAGCGATGCTGCGCGTACCTTGGGCATCGAAAAACAATACCCGACTCTCTGGCGCCGTTACAACGCCAAGAACCTACCGCTCACGGTGGAACAGGAGGGAACGCTCATCTCATGGATTGACGCGAGCATGATTGGTGGTCGGCCGCTCATGAAGCAGGCCTTCGTAGACAAGGTGGAGGAGCTCTGCGGTAGGAAGCCGTTGAGGCGATGGATCTGGTGGTTTCTTCGCCGCCACCCGGATTGTAGGCTCACGGGAATGGATGCCGTTGACTCGTCATCTGAAGACGAGTGCCAAGGCGAAGCTCCCTCGGAGATTCTCCCCCATGATCCTTTGCGGCCACGGGACACCGCGAAGGAGGTAGACCAAGAGGAAAACGACCTTGCCTCCAATGCCTCGTCTTCGAGTTCTACTGCCTTCTCCAGCAGTCCTCGATCATCGCTCCCTTTACTGCCTGTTGAGTCGTCGAGCGAAAGCGAAATAGACGAGGATTGCACCCTCCCGGCCCAGATCCAACTGTACAAGGCAAAAGCTTTGAAGTACAGGAAGCAGCGAGACGAGGCGCGCATACGGTGCGCAGATATCTCAGCTCGCGCAAATTTGGCCGCACAGCATATTCAGTCCATCCTCTCTATCGCGGATTTGTCCGCGAATCCTGCAAGCCACGACAACGATCCCACTGTCTCGGGCAATCCACCTGAAACGAACGATGCAGCCTTTGGAATTTCTCAGTGATACATCCGATCACCTCTATCACTGGAACGAGCGCCCAGCCAATTCCCAGCAGAACACTGGGAAAGAATCAGGATTGGCGCGATATTGGCGCGCAGTGTGCGGGGCATTCTGGGAGGCGTGGAGGAAAACGTTCTGCCACGGTCGCAGGTTTATCTTCGATGACCCCCGCTGGTGAGGATCACGCCAATGGACCCACTCGTCAGCGCCGCCGTCTACCTTCAGATGATCTCAATCACCCTTTTGCCATCACTCGCGCAGCGACAGACAACTCACCGATTCTCGGACAGCCCCCTGTCTGAGCCGTAATTCCTTCATATTTTCGTCGCAAGCGAAAACCCTCTGCCACGAGTTTGCGCATTGGCAGAATGGCCTATCCGCAAACCATGCATGTACATCCAACAGAATTTATTCAACCAACTCTCCGATACTATGTAGCCGGAACCGTCGTGTATGAAGCTATTCAGTATGGTACTTGAGATACAACACACTTACACCGTTATGAATACAACAGCGCACAATATACACAGCAAGAAAGCAATATGATATAGTAAATGTACACCACCCTCACCACCACCCAAACACCGAAGGCACCAGGACACAGAGCGAACAGAGCTATCGCGACGTGAATATAGATGGGAAGTGCAGCACGGGGTCTCGGATGCCCTGCATGAAGTCCGGCGAGAATTGCCGTGCGTCAAACGTGAACTCCTGCGAGGGCACCCCTGCGCCGCCGAGCATATGGTAGGACTCGTGTCCGGGCACCGGCACAGGCGCCGGGATAGGTCCTGGTGCAGCGAGCGGTGCTCCCTCTGTCCCGAGCGACCACCACTCGAACCCGGGAAGGACGGGGAGTGACGATTGTCCCGGCGCAAGATCCGCACCGACCCACTTGGGACAGAATGCGCCGTCGTCTCTCGATTCTGGCAGAGCGACATGGGGTAATGGCGGCAGGGGTGCGTCAGCGGGGAATTGATGCGGTGGTTCCACGAGTGGTCCAAATGCGGAGGGAGGTGGTCCGGGCAAATACCCCTCTTCAAAGGCGGCCTCGGCTGGCCTTTTGCGGTGCGTTCGATCAGTCACACCACGACTGACACGAGCCTGGTCGAGCTGCAGCTTTACGCCGCGCAGTAAATCCCGTACGCGCATCGCACTGGGCCATGTAGGCTGTGTATGTTAGTTTGGTAGTAAGATGGGTTCGCATATACGTACTACCATGTTTATGAGCGCACTGATGCAATCTTGCAGACAGAGCGCCGCCTGGGGGTCTGATGGACGATGTCTCACTTTGATCCCAAGTCAACGTCTGATACTTGATTTTCCGATAATATTGAACTCACAGGTGATGATATGCATGATTCTGCACGAAATCAGTATGAAATCAGCATAAACAGGAAGTAGACTCACCCCGCACTCTGTAAAGAAGTTAAAATAAAAGGTGGTGCCCATCGCAGATCGAAATGTGTGTGATAGGCGGTCGCTGTGAGGCAAGCTCACGTCGAAACCCAAAGTAACCGACGAATGACCCACCGAAAAATGCAATATTGCACGCGGCACTCCGACAAAGATCGAACGCTTTCCAAGGTATAAGATCGGCGTCCGTTGAACCCGGGGATACGACTTGCAAACTAACATGAAGGCTTTGCGTTACTATCGTCAGGTTCTTTTCTTAGGCAAATTCCACTTACGCATTTCCGGGTGGTAAACTAAAGAAGAAATGCACACAGATAGTCTTATTAGCCCACCATATACATCTCAAGAGCAATGCACCCACAATGGTCGGTGTAGCAATAAGACTGCTGCCCAATACTGCACGTGCAGAACGAGTACATGAGGAGGCGGGCATGCACGAGTGTTTGCACTGGCCGATGCGTATTGTAGAGGTTCTGGAAGATCCAGCGACCATTGCACAAGCCGCGCATGGATCTGTTCCATGAGCGTGCGACGGGGGATTCGCGACACGCGAGTAACTGGATAAATCTTCTCCACGATGTCGCCAATAATTACCGCTATATACCCAAGGTTAGCGTATCGTATATGTTTTCACGTTTCCGCAAGGACGTACAAAGTGTGGCGGAGTGACGCAGATAGCTCATGAGATGCCCCGGCATTGGTGCGACAGGCTGGCCAAGAGAATTTGTATGGCATGGCTGCCATAACTCTTCTGCGTCCTCCTGACGAACAACGCATGTTTAGTACTCTCCAGGAAGTTCGCCGTAACCGAAAGCTCAGAGACGATACGTCAACCATAAAACAATCGATCGGGGCTCAGTGGGAATTATATCACGTCTGGTTTGCATAACCCACACGTGGCAGGTTCAAGGAGAATGATGTTTTTCTTACCGATGGGACATCCGGCAGCAATGTAGAGAAATCTCCCTCTTGAATTGCCATTGGCCGCCCTGCCCACGCATTTAGCATTGCTAGACCCCAGGGTCAGACGTCGATGACTTACCTAAAAACAACGACGAAAATCTAATCAGACCCGTAAAGCTAAATATCAGAAAGAAGAGTGCAGTCATTCAAACAGTACTTACTTGTCTGCGAGACAACATGCCCACCATATCCGCCGACGGATATGCTGCTCTTCAGGAGTGAACAGCAAGCGTCCCTCGTGTTGCCACTTTTCTGCGTTGCGATTCAGGCCAAGATCGAATGCCTATCCTCAAGCAACATGCTTGTCAGACCGCACACGCATGCTCCTCAAGAACACGCACGTACCATGCGCAAAGCCATGCCTATCCAGGTCCAAAGCGGCGCAGGGTTAGTCGTGGCATGGACCTCACTGTGAGCGCTTACCAATATGAAGCCATCCCTCCTCCAGGCTACCTGTAGGACGCCATCAGCTATACAGACTTTCTCAGTAGATTGAAAAACTTGCCGATTCCGAACTCCCGAACTCCGAGCAGAATCAGCGCCTGACATGTAGACGTACGGCTCTCCTGGTACATCGTATCTTCAAAAGCTCAGCCACTAACGCCAGTTGTATCGGGTGACTAGGACAGACCTAGAATTAAGCGCGCGCGTGCAGCATATCTAGCCCCTGGTTCTGGTACGTGGCCATGGCGCGCACGCTGAGCTTCATACTGAGTTTCACGATCAGAGTACCGCGCTGCGAACGCAAAGATCGAAAATAAAAGCAGTTCGGAAATCTTCTGCATGCGTTCTGGCTTCATAGGCCCTTGGGAATGGTCCGATCTCTGCTCAGGCGGCTCAGAAATCCTATGAGAGTTGATACCGGTTAATGTAATTGACCAAACTTGATCGCACGACGTACTGTGCATTGTATTGCGCCATGAACGATTCCCGCTCGATGACCGGAAAGCTTGGATTGATGTAGGTGAAGTAAAGGTCGATGAGATGATCCTGAACATCTAGTTCTGGCAAGGCGGCAGCTTCGACATCCTGATCGCTCACTCCGCCGGCTGGACCAGGCCACAATTTTTGCATCGGAAAATTCCTGCAGTATGCTGTAATCAGGAGACTACCCCACAGGATTACAAGAATATATCCTGACCACATCCCCCCCACATTGCGGCCATGTTTATGTTGAGCAAGTAGATGGAGACCACTGGAGTTTCCATGGTATCGTACCTGCAATGCAAGGCCCATTTACTGACAGAATAACCGAAATGGTAGTATGCGCACTTCTCTATTCTCGTCTATGGACAAATTCCCGAAGGCGTCGGCACAGTCGTCCAAAACCTCCAAATCGATATCTAAAAACATGATCAATCTCGAAGACTTGGACATGACCATCCTTTCCTTACCAGCCATGACATGTAGGTCGTTCCATTGTGGATCATACTGATTGCCCTGCGGGACATCGACTCGCCGTTTCTGCCTTGTCGGTTCTTCGGAATAACCGGAGTCTGTAGGACTACCGCTACTGCTGGAGATAGCAACGCTGTGCCCAGGGGCGCTCGTCCCGCCTCGCGGGTGACCTGACAGGTGAGCTAGAGATTCCGACAGGCGATCTTGCCATTGGAGACTCGGTCGGGTCAACTCAACCGGCTCTGTGAAGCCTACATCGGTAAGCACGGGTCTCAAACAGGAAAGCAGCCATGGCACACCTTCGTGAATGACGCTTTCTCGAGTCTTTCTAGACTGTCTGCGTGACCGACTGCTGATTATTTTTGGTGGGGCCGCGCTGACAATTGACGCAAAGAAGTTGTCTTGTGTAGGATCTACAGACCGCTGCTTCCTTCCGTTAGGACCCTGTGCACGCCTTCAGTGGAGAATACACCCGGATACAACACATGTGATGACGCACAAATGGTCCGGAATCGACCCGATCTAAGATGCTTGCCGCGAGGTTGTCATTGCGAAGGTCGGTGATAACGCCTACCGCCCGAACGTCTTGTGAGGACATGATGGCCGCGAGCACGCTCTCCATTTGATGTAAACGATGTTCCAACGCCTGAATATAGCCCTTCGGCGGGCCGCGCCTGAATATCGGGCCTGATGCAGAATGAGAGTGCAGTCAAATGCCGAGAGAAGGCGAATACCTGAGAAAGTACATTCTTCGAAGTCGAAGAGTCAACGGCTGTAGAGACACGCGGAACATCCGGCTCTCATACCTAGACCTGCCACGACACAACTCCTGCATTTGTCGCCGCCAGTCGGAGAGGGTTCGCATTTGCTCTTTGATTTGCGGCAGCGGTCGCATGCTAAGTAAAGGTTGATTCGACCGAAATGAACTGGATGCAGTTTGGCAAGGCAATTGCTAAATGCTGACCTCGTGCATTCCTTTTTGAGCCCGTTATTGTCGCGTTCCCACTCCCTTCTCCATATGCACCCTCATCGTCCGACCTATCAACCTCTCCATCCTCTTGTGCCCGAAACGAAGACATGAGTCCTAGAGAAGTTAACAACCTTGGATATTGGCCAATCTTTAGCAGGCAACCAGATATGGCCGTGCATTCCTCGTGGCCGAAGTGACACGCTGCTTGTCACTGGCAAGCCGCGGCTTCCCGTGTTCTCCCAGACCTGTGTGAAATCAGACTAATGGGTAATGGTCTGAACAGAGGTGGGGTGATTGCACTGAGCCCGAGACTAGTTGGACATTCTGGCGACGACGTGCCCGGGGGCCTGAGGCGGGATACGCACATATATGTCATGGTAGTATCTGGCTGATCATCTTGAAACCATCATATATATACATCGCGAGGACTTTTAGTCTTATACTGCAGACGCAAATGCACCACCGGCGACTAATCTACCGAACGGGAGACAGATACAACGCCGGTATGAATTACAATCATAGTGATTCAATCTTGCCCGGCCAGAACGCCGATCCACCCTGATTGACTTCGTACCACGGCACGTCGTGCGCCAGGATCACTCGGACCCTCGCGAGCTCGCTCAACGTCTTGACCCGCCCTATGTGTTCCTGCGCAACCGCCTTGTCGCCGTGCACGCAGCCCACGAGCGGATGGACGGCGATCTGCGCCTCCCCCCGGATCAACCTCCAGTCGTGCGCGCTGTCCCCCGCGAGGTAGATCCATCCTCCGTCGGGCGACGTACGCGCGAGGACGTTCAGATGTCCAGCCATGTGCCCGGGCGCCTCGACGATGTACAGGCTTCCGTCGCCGTAGAAGTCGAGCGCACGCGGGAAGGGACCGACGGGCTTCCAGTCCTCCGCCGACAGAAACACCGTGCGGTCGCCGGCGGGGAAGACGTTGGGGTATATGGAGTTGGGGTCCTGCGGGGCGCCGGGATTGATGTGCGCGCGGTTGCCTTCGCCGAGGAGGAACGTCGCTTTGGTGAAGAGCGTGGGGTTCCCTACGTGGTCGAAGTGGACGTGTGAGGGACAGATGTTTGTGATCTGCGACGGCTCGTAGCCTCCCTTCGCGAGAGACTGCACTACGTCTTGCGGGACGCGCAGCACGTCCGTGGGCATCTGCTTGAATACACTGATCAGGATCGGAGGAAGCTCCTCCCAGTCGCGCCGTATACCGAGGTCGAACAGGAAGGGTGCTTTCGTCGTAGAGTGATGGAGGATGAATGCAAGCGATGGCGTAGATATGACCTCTGCATCGCTTGCGGATTCAATGTAGTATGAGAGCGGCAACGTAATGTGTCCGCCTTCCAGCGCGGACACATCACAATACGCTTGATTCTCAGCAGGAGGAGGAAGGCTCATAACTAGGGTCAAACTGTCTCGATTCTGAACATCAGCTCGATGGATACGCAGAAACGACTTGACACAGTACTCACCACTGAGTGGGGCAAAGGAGAATGGTGCGAAGTCTCTGGTCATCGCAGCTCCTTAAATACCCTACAGCACCTGAGACCAAGTATCTTGCCAGTCGTTCCTGGACATAGAGTTTCAGCCATTTCCCGCAAGCCGTCGGGCTCGGAGATAAATTTGAAGTGAATAGTACTTATGTCATTCGATTGAAATGAACGACACCAAGTGGCATCTCCGACTCGGGGGGTATTTGGTTTGGCCTGAGCGCGCTCAGGATCAGGATGCACGAAGATGCGCATTAGAGGGCACTGGAATATCGCAAGCTGAGCGCTGAATTCCCGAAACTCGGACATACAGAACGCTGTCACGTGCAATTTCATTATGGCGAAACAAGAATAATAACTTTATCGGCCCAAGTGCTTACTATAAAATATGATATATGATACATAACGCAGATTGAAACCACACGAAACCCAACTAGATGCCTACTAGTAGTCAAAAGTACATTCCAACCCACCCACCAGAATTCACCACGACCCTGTCCTCGCCATCCTTGTCCCCGACCCACGGCAGCGGGCCACCAGGGCGAATGCCGCCCTGAAGATTCTTGGCAGAGTACGACTTCGCGGAGAGGTCCACGAGGCCGGAGAACTCTGCCTGCGCGTAGTACAGGTAGACATCGCCGTTGCGCGACGAGCGGTGTGCGCTCGTGATGCGGCGATGCGGATGGCCCTTGTCATTTTCGTAGAACACGTCGGAGCGCCCCGCGCCAGTGGTGGTCAGGAGCTCTGCGAGGAGCGGCGGCTCGGCACTGGAGGCCGTGGGATGGACGTGTACGTTGAGCACGGCGTCGCCGCGCTGTGTCGTGAGCGTAGTCTTGGAGACGATCGGGACGTTCCCGACGAGCCAGCCCGCGTCATCTCGAGCATGAGTGTGTCCGCGTGCACACCAGAATGCGGGAGGACCATGCTGTTATCGTCGGTCGAGTGGGTTATAACAAACAGGGACTCGAGGTCAAAGTTGGACTCGCGATCAAACTTGATCTGTGCAGCGGAGCGTGCCTGAAGATTCATCTTCCTCAGGTTTGGCGGAAGGTATAGAGTGACGTCGTAACGCATGCAATAGCCAGAACGGATAGGGACAACTGGTGTGGTCAGCAGCAGACGGCTGCTGCTCGTATCGTCTTCCATGACATCGAGAGTGGGGTAGGCGAGTACCACATCGTTGAGCAGCGACTGCTCGTCGGTACGAATTGTGAGTTCGTATTTGACCTCGGTCAGACCAGGGTCGCCTTGTACAATCGTCACAGTGCCGACAGCGCCTCCCGCGATGGAGAGTTCGTGCTCTAATTGCTCAGCGCTAATCGGCACCAAAATGGTCGTCTGTGTTGAGTTGTAGAGGTATTGGGCATTGGTGCATCCTAGAGAGGTGCTGAATTTTGGCATACCCTCGAGGCCAGTTGGATAGGGCTAGAATTCCGTAATGACGATTTCAATGATCATTCACACCAGCTGAGGCTCCTCACCTTCACCGCCAATAATACGAGATCGATGATTTGCCAAACGACGACCATGAGACACACGATGCCAAAGAACAGACCACACCTGTGACGCAGTTATTCGCACATTTCCGGGCATAGATAGCAGTGCTAGAGCAGTACGAACCGCATACCGCAGCACACACAGCAATCATTCGCCTGTTTCCGTAGCCTTTTTGCTCTGGGAATCTCAGTGTCGAGGAAACCGTCCCCGGAGACACCCATCTCTTCTCCATTGACTCGGACGGGCATGGGGCTGCGCAGCGCGACGGGTCCCAACCCGTCCTCGCTGGGTACCGCTCTGTCTACACCACAAATGGATGAGCCCCTCCGACGCATCGGAGACCATGACACGTCACTCACATTCGTCCCAGCGGTCCTTCATCTTCAGCGCCACCATGACGGCGGCGACCGTTCCCCAAAAACCAAATCCACGGGACGCGTTCTTGCTGAGCGCACCGGCCATCGCAGACGATTGACGTGGGTTATGAGCGATCTAAGGGGGGAGTAAGGAGCGTGAATGATGGCAGTATGGTGTTGCCACTATATAGAGGGGTGGTAACAGCCTTCGTAATGCCAAGGGGCTATATGTCCGCATCTCGAGGCGCCAGGCACGGCGTCCACGACTAGACCATCCTCGAGCGTCACAACGGCACGATATATCATCCCTTCATGCTTTATCAATGCGAGAGCAGCTTCAGCGCCCCCCCCCCCCCCGGCGCATTGACCGACACGATCTGCGTGGCGATCAGGAAATGTCATAGTCGTTGAAATGCGGCCATGAAAGTCTGAGATCTGAGATCTGAGTGGTTGGGGTACCCATATCCAGGAGGCTCGGTACCACCAAATAGTACCATAGGCGTCGAACAGCCCCCCCCCCAAATCGGTCTAGCATGTGCGGGTTGGTCTCGTCCAATACGGGAGTCGTCGGTGGATCCCCGGGCAGCATACCAATAACCTTCCACGTTGCGCGCCGCGCGCGACCAGAACGACGTGATCATGGCGGAGCGAGAGGCTCGTCCTCCGGAAGATCCGATTCATTGTGTTCGGCCTGCTGAAAGTAAACATGTATCAGCCTGAATGGCATGATACCCATTACTCACCATGTCGGGACTGTTCGTATCATTGGCACTCATAGTCGAACATCTGGCGTAGACTCGGAGGAGTTTGTGTTTGTCGCGGGAATGAGCGGTCACATGATCAGGACCGTCGATCAATTCATTTTTATCTGATAAGATAATTATGCAACCAATCAGCTTCCGAGTTTTAGAAATTTCCACTGGCGTGCTCAATTGCAACCACCTCCGCTCACTGTGACTGGATTGCAACTAGTCGGCATTTAGAGAGTCCATAGCCTTGGTCTAATCTTTCCTCGGAAAGGCTTCGTAAATTCACGCTAGGAAAGGTGGTATCAGGCGGCGGCCAGACTTCAAAATAATCTGCTCGACCCTCTGGAAATCATCTGGATATCATGGCCGACTCGATCCACCACCATAGACCGACGCTGAAACAGGTACGTTAGTGTCGTGCCCTGTTTCGTCTGCACAGATACGAATTACCTGCAGCAAAATAAAGCATTCAAATCGAAACATGCAACGAAAGGGTCGCGGAAAGAGGCTGCTAAAGGTGAGTTAACTCCACGTCCTGATCCCCGTCCTGCACCGACCACACTATCCTCCGACCTACATATATTGTTGCGAGGGTTCGGGAAAGACTCTTTATGCGTTGCACGATCTATACGATCGATCCGTGTAGTCGATTCCGTACTTCATGTTCTGAATCCGTTCAATCCTACCAGGTCGTCTAGCACGTCAATCACCAAAAGCTGCTCCAGCGTCTGCTACAGCAGCACAGTCCCGCCTGAACCGGCGTAACAATTCCAGACAGGCTCAGGTCAAGAAACGACATGCTTTGGTCTCTGCCACCCGTATTTTCAGCGGGATAGATGGGGCCCCAAGGATCGTCGCGATCGTTCCTCTTACCCCGGATGTGACTGCCCGCAGCGCAGCTCTAGCATTCGCCACATCGCTCGATGAGTCCATCGAGGACTTCTCAGCAGGCGGTTCGTGGAAGCTCAAGTTCGTTTTGCCGATTTGCCATCGAACACCGCATGTCGACTTATGAGGCCTTGTCTCCTAGAGCGGAGCGATATAAAACCTCCCTGCAGATCATCCCTCTTCAATACAAGCAGCTATATGCCGCCCTCGACGCCTGCAAAGCGGCAGACTACGTTGTATTCGTGCTCTCGGCAAATCTCGAGGTAGACGTATGGGGAGACACCCTCCTGCGCTCTCTACAAGCGCAAGGTCTCCCGGATGTCGTTACGGTCGTCGCGTCCGACCCTCCAATGGACGCAAAGGAGAAGCCTGGCGTCTTGAAATCGTTGCTGTCTTTTATCCAGTACTTCGTCCCGAGTCAATCGCGGGTCTTCGACTTGCACTCCAGCCCCGACGCGCTCAACGCCGTGAGAGCGGTGTGCGAGGGCAAGCCTGCGGAGGTGAAGTGGCGAGAAGGGCGGCCATGGCTCCTGGCCGACAAGGTCGAGTGGGAGGACGGAATGCTCGCCGTTACGGGGATCGTGAGGGGTGTCCAGCTTTCCGCCAACCGGCTCGTACATCTGCCCAACCTCGGCGACTTCCAGATCTCCAAGGTAAGTCGCCTTCAAGTTCTCATGCAGCTGCCGCAGAAGTAGACTCACACGTGGCAGATCCTGTCCGCACCCCTTCCGCGGCCAACAAAAGCCGGACATACTGTGGAAATGGAGCTAGAGCCCGTCTTGCTCGCGGAACCTGACACTTCCTCTGCAGACTCGCTCGTGTCTAGCAATGACCCTGACGACCTCGCCAATGAGCAGACGTGGCCGACGGAGGAGGAAATGCGAAGCGCGCAGAGCGGGGCAGAGCCTCATGATGTGATTCCAGAAGCCAAGAAAGGCACGACTCCAAAGGCCGTGCGCAAGATCCCGAAAGGGATGAGCGAATATCAAGCTGCGTGGATCATTGATGAGACGGACGATGAGGACGAGCTCGGTGCGGACGACGACGGCGACGGGAAGTCGAGATGCAAGATGAAGAAGAAGAAGAGATGGTGGAGATTCCCGCGAGAGATGACGAGGAGATGGACACTGACGGGCGCAGGAGTGTCGCATTCCGGGATTTGGATATGGAGGAAGAAGACCGGCAGTGCGTTCCTTATGACACCCCATTGACGGCGTATTGAGCTTTCTGCAGGCTCGCCAAATGGAGGAATCGAAAGCGCGAAGAGGAAGACGATATGGCGTTCCCCGACGAGATCGACACTCCAATGGAAGTCCCCGCACAAACACGTTTCCAGCGCTACCGTGGACTCCGCTCATTCCGGACAAGCCCATGGGACCCATACGAGAACTTGCCCAGAGACTATGCTCGCATCTTCCAGTTCGAGGATTACAAACGCACAGAGCGTGCGGTGAGACGAAGAAGTGAGCAGGAGGGTGCTGGTATCGAGGTGACGTTCGTCTTATGCACGATCTCTAAACATACTAACGCACACCTCAGCCCGGAGTTCGGGTCACGGTGTACCTCAAGGACGCTCCGCAAGAAGCTACACACCAAGCCACTAATTCACCCGTCGTGATGTTTGGCCTGATGCAACATGAACATAAAAAGACAACCCTAAACTTCACCGTGCAGCGGAACACAGAGTACGACGGGTTGGTTCGCGCCAAAGTTTGTGTTTCGTGACGTTTTTAGGTGGTCGCTAACTTTACCGTAGGATCCTCTCATCCTATGTGTAGGCCCTCACCGGTTGCGCGTAAATCCGATATTTAGTCAGCACACTCGCGGAGGGGGTAAGGGCGCGAACAACGTGCACAAATTCGAGCGCTATCTTCGCCATGGTGTAACGAGCGTCGCGACCACGTACGGACCTGTGGTATTCGGCAAGCAGCCTTGTATGTTGTTGAGGGAGACTGAGGATCCCCAAGGTCTGGACAGTCAAGCCTCTTGACAGTGCTCCTGCTGACTGTTTGACAGCACCTGAACTGGTCGCGATGGGTAGCTTCCTTAACCCAGACACGACGCGTATTATCGCAAAACGCATCGTTTTGACCGGCCATCCCTTCAAGGTCCACAAAAAGACTGCAACTGTCCGCTATATGTTCTTCAACGCAGGTCTGTGTCGTCTGCTCCTTTCTTTCGATGCCCACAGCTGACGTCCTGTCTGATAGACGACATCAACTATTTCAAGCCGATCCAGCTACATACGAAGTATGGACGGACGGGCCACATCCGCGAGTCTCTGGGAACGCACGGGTACTTCAAGGCCCATTTCGACGGCCCTATCAATCAGATGGATACCGTTTGCATGTCGTTATACAAGCGCGTGTACCCGAAGTGGTGCGAGATGTGGAAGGAAACGCCTACACCCTCCAACCCAGATGCTATGGAAGAATAGGGGTATCATTGTTGTATGATAGTCTATGATGTATGGCTGCACGCTCATGCTGTAGTCTGTTGTCTTCATCGTATCCATAATTCTAGATTGCGGACGCAAACCACAATCGCATAAATGTTAACGACTACGAGGGCGGCGCTGTCTCTCGTCGTACCGCAAAGCTTACAAAACGCTTGAAATCGGAGAAAACCTCTCTTTTTGGCGCTTGATCAGTCTTTGGCGGGGTCTCCGAACCTGTAGGTGGACCAGATATTGGTGGAGAGGCCAGTGCTGCCAGAATGCTCTCGCCAGCCGTAGAGCTTGGAAGGAGTGATACTCGACTGCTTGTCGGGCTCATGAGGTTGACAACGAGACCGGGATCCATGTCAAGGGATGACAGGAATGACGTGCTATCCAGCTCCGTCTTGGTACTAGTGATCGTAAGGAAGGAGTCCAGCAGGTCGTTCTGCTCCGTTTTCGTCGTGCCTTTGAGGTCGAGAATCTGCACGAAGTCAACATCTTCTTATTCCTACCTCTTTATGAAACACACCTTCTGGAAGTTAGAAAATGACGCATCTCCGATGAGAAGAGTGTAATTCAAAATGAAGCCTTCAGCCGGATCCTAATTTCCCGTCAGCTAAACTACAACATCTGAGTTTGGTAAACATACCGCCGGAGTTACTATTACTTTGAGCAGTGCTTCCAATCTGGTAGTGTGTTTCTGAACGCTCTTGGCATAGCTGTGCTTCAATGTCAGAAGGTGTAGAGGAAGATATCACAATGGACGCACTTGTGTGTGGTGAGTGCTTCACCAGGAATCCTGAGTAGCGCTGCCTTCAGCACTTGGAGATCGATCAAGAGCTGAGGAGGGATGAGTTTAGTCGTCAACTTCTCGATATTTATCAACATACTTGTTCCGCGCCGATCTCCTTCAACGGCCGACTCTTGACCAGGGCGTTCGTGAACTTGGCAAACACAGCACTATGGAGTAAAACGCCCCCTTCAGCTTGTGAGCTGCACGATCATGGGAAAATGACAAACCTTGCGGCCTTATCCAAAAAATTACGCAGGTACTTCTTCTGATCGACTAGAGGCGAGACAGTCTCCACAACCTGCTCTATCGCCTTGACGAGTTCGTCCACATATCCTGACTGACCACTGACAGACTTCAGGGTGGACCACGAGCTACGCGACATGTTTGTGAAGGCCGAGTCGCATGCGGCATCCAATTCTTTCAGCATGATCTGGATGGCTACCGAGATAGCACTGAACGATGTTGATTAATGACGAGATGCAGGATGATATACATGTCAGCACACCTGACGAACAGATCACGCTCATCTTGAAGAGTAATTCTAGGCTTGAATACCTCGTCACTTTTCTCTCGGATGTTTTCTTCCAACTGACAAGAATAAGTCAGCCCCGTAACTTCGGCGCGTTTGATGAAACCAGTCCATACCTCGAGAGCCGTAGTTTGGCAGTAATCTGCGGTATTGATGATCGTACAGACGTTCTTTAGCTCATTGATGTCGAACCGAAGTTCTACAGATCGTCTCGCTGGGAAGGCCGGTCTAGGAAGCGCAATGCATCATCATCCCAAGGAAAATCAGTCGGCCATCGACCTACCGCTTCATGCTCGCCCCCAAAACTTCCTCTATAATATAGGACGTGTGTCAGTACAATGCTACTTTCCAACAAATAGCAAGACTGAGGTTTACCCGCATATATGCGCAGCCACTTCTTGTGTAGGGCGCACAGATCGAAGAGCGGTTGCCCAGTGAAGAGTGACGCACACTGGTCCAGGGTCTGTGCATAGAAGTAGAAGAGCTCTGTTGAAGAAGGAAGGACTAGAACAGGGGGTGCTCCGTCTTCCGCTGAAGCAGTGGGCGCAGCTGCGGCTTCGAGTGAGGAGCGGGACTTTGGCCCTCGGTACTGGGCCAGCATCTCTGATAATGCTCTACGTTACAACAAGGACAGTCAGCAATAGTGTCAAATCAAGCTGAAACGACGCAACTTGTCCTGTGCCTCAATGAACACACCCATATGGGGCTCGAATGCCGACGAAATTGTTCTGAGAGACCGCGTAGCGCCCGCCGCCTGCGTTGTCTTGAGAATCTCTTGCAGCTAGATAATGATGTGTCTCGGTGCTCGAGATCCTACGCACAGCAATATATAGACATACCGGCGTCGCATATTTCCTCGTCATCGATGCCTCAAAGTCCATAGTTTCTTGAAGGGTGTCGAGAAGCTGCTTTACCGTCAATTTAGACCCTGCTTTGGAGAGCAACACCGTCATGTCATCCCTGGGGAACCAGAACAACGCTCGTTAAGTCGGAAGCCACGCCGTGCACAACCCTAACGAGATACCTAGTGATCTCGACAAATTTGGAGGTCAGGAACCAGCCGACTTTCCACTCTGCAGGGAATACCCTGCCCTGTTCTGTTTCGTGAGTCTGCAACAGTCGGCGGAACCATGCGAACCGGCGAGAGAGATTATCGAGCTGTCCTGCCTCGTCCGTCGCCCGGAAGATGCGACGGTACTCCTTCAGCTCCAGCGCGACGTAGCGGTCAACGAACTGTGTGCGGATTTCCGGTCCGAGCACTTCCACAACCAAACAGGCATCTGCTATCACGGAAGGCTTAATGGGTTTGGACGGATCTTGGGCGTAGCTATGGATGCATCGGCGACACATTCAGAGCATACTGAACTGGTACGTACAACTTATCCCAGTCTGCATCGATTTTCAGCCGGAGCTCGCTCTGGAGTTCTTGTACACGATGCCAAATTTGGGAGATACGCTGCACTGCAGTGTATGGTTTGAAGGATGCTCCAATCTGCTTAACAGCCTGAAGATGCACTGTCAGGAGTCGTAGAGGTATCATTGTCAATGTAATGCCTTACAGCAAGAGTTTGGACGATCTCATGGTACCTGTTCTCCTTCACCTGATCTTCTAGTTGACTCAACGCGTTAACTGTTACAATGAAACGTTGAGAACCACTTGTAAGTGAATGGACGCGAGATAATACCAAGCATCTGCAGTCTCTTCAGGGTCGTCATGCTCAGGATTAGATTCTTCTTCGCCAGGTCCAGCACTTGGATCTCCTTGGTGATATTCCGCACCACAGCCTCAGACTCAGTGGCCTTCTCCCGTATGCGTGACATTTGCCCTAGTAGGTCCTACATTCCAAGCGCAATATCGCTTTCTTTGAATTCGGCGGTGTACAATATCCACTAGCCAGGAAAGAACATACAGAAATCATCTCTTGGATGAGCTGCATCCTGCTCGGATCCTGGTCGCGGCGCAATTCTGCCTTGAGCGAGTCGATTTCGCGTTGCAGTTCTCTTTCGTTATCCGCGAGTCTGGCTTGAACCGCCTCTAATTGACCGAGTGAGGCCTCTATATAGACTTGTCAGTACGACGTGACACACATGTACTTGGACGAGTGTGACACGCACCGTCTGGAAAGTAGCCATTGAGCACCTCCGCCGGGTTGAAGTTGTTCGTGAGCTTATCCAGGGGGTCTGCTTCTTGTCCGGGATGTAGTTCTAGCACGCGCTCAATTGAGAGTATCAACTCCGGCGGCAGCTCTTCTTCTCGTATGCGGAAAGGCGGCGAATGAAGGTGGCTGATATCGACTGCCATGGTTCGACGGCAAAGGGTGATACGAGGGAAACAGGCCCACAATATTACTTTCCAAGGTCGGAATATAGACGAAGGGGAAGACGCGTACGGGCCGTACGGGACCAGTGTAGTCACTGGTCAGTGATGAGCTTCCTAATGTGGGATAAGCGCCTCTATTTGGATCAGCCAAACACGGGCGGGATATTTCCATTCTTGGTTTCTTCCTCGAAAATGACGCTTGGCCCCCCGTCCTCGGCGGCGGGCTCATCTCAGAGTAACAATCCTACCACCAACGCGCCCCCTGGTCAGTCGTTAGTTTGCGTCGTCTTACCTGGGAAGATGCTAACTATATGTTGGAACAGCTGAAGCTTCACCTTCTGCCGCCGCAGTGTCTAGAAATTCTGCACAAGGCCCGACATTCATCGGTCAGACGAAACATACAATCAATCATATTCGACACATCATATTGAATCTGTCCTTGTCATTCACAGATCAGCCCTCGTCACAAGCGGTTCCTCGGCCCTCACACAACCCTTCGTACGCGACTGGACAACCCTATTACCGCAACTCGACACAAGGCGCCCCTTTGTACGATTCTCGACACGGCACGGAGGGTCTTCCCAGTCAACAAATGTCTCCTCTCTCCAGCCGCCCTTGCAAAGCCACCTCACTCCCACAGCTATGCCTATTACAATTACCCGCCAGGCGCATGGGGAAACGCCTGGCCGATGGGGACATATCCGTACAACGCCCCAGAGGCATATCAATATTCCCAAATGAATGTGCTCCCCGCAGCACAAGGTGCACAACAAAATCAGTCGTATTATCGAAGTCCGGCTCAGCCGACTGTCAAGACTAAAACACCCTCGCCGTCACCCTCGCCTGCCCCAGAGTTCCGACAACAATGGGACGCGGTAATTAAGACGTTCCTGTCTGCAGTTGGACTTACGCAAGCCCTGAGAGGGTTTGAAGCGGACATGATCGTCATGAATCCAGAATGGGAGCGGAAGAAAGTCCCAATAGCCTTAGGCGACCTTATGAAGGACCTTCTGGTAAAGCTGCCTACTCCGCTGCTGTTCTTTGAGTTTAGGATATTCATCTTATTGCCGTCGCGACACAAACAGATCCTCGGTGAGAAAGTGGAACAAGCTAAGGAGGATGTTGTGCCGAATGAACGTTCCTTAGACGAGCGCAAGCTGGACTACATACATCTGGCGACTGGCAAGCAACCCAGCTCGCAGGCGTCAGTAAGTCCCATTCCCACCGTCCGTGGCGTATTTTCACGCCGGCTTTCCACTCAGACAACAAAGTCTATCTCGCGCTTCTTGGCCCAAACCCGTGCACGAAACGACGCGTCAAATCGTGCAGAGTTCCTCCAGTCACTTGCTGAGAAACGCCGTCGTCTGAACGAGAGCGGTGACTCAGAGCCAACTCAAGCAATCCCATCCTGCGCTCGCACAGATGCGAAGACCCAGGACAGGGATTCACAGATGAAGTACGACATAGCAAAAAACGAGGACGGTCCGCTACGTAGGACGCTAAAGAGCGGTGTTAGAAATAGTGCCGCCCAAGGTCAAAAGGCAGACAACCGTGAAGACGGGGGGACTCGCACAGAGTCAGCTAGCGATCGTCATCCTGGGCTTGATGAGCGGCTTCGCAATATCGAGACACATCTTGCCAT
The DNA here is from genome assembly GCA_022376435.1 of Amylocystis lapponica. NCBI lineage: Eukaryota > Fungi > Basidiomycota > Agaricomycetes > Polyporales > Postiaceae > Amylocystis > Amylocystis lapponica. Next base: position 55,903 of record JABYQE010000058.1, read on the forward strand.
CCGTTACGGTGCGTTTGGAACTCATGATCGAAGAAAAGTGTCCTTCAACTTTCCAAAACTCGCAGTACCATACCCGCCGCAGTCGCTCTTGGATCGTCTAAAATTCATGGAGGACCACATCATTCAACTGGAGAAGGAGTACCCTCCGTGGGCAGCGCTGCACTTCAATCAGCCCAATCGTGGCGTACGTCTGTTCAACTCTGAATGTTTATCATCTAAACCTCCCTCCCATTTCAGTGGCCTCCTCCGCCGCGCGCAACGCCCATTATTGTTCCTTCCCATCTCACATCAGCTGCAGCGCGCAGCGACGAGTCAGTTATGGCTGCCCATTATTCACCCTCGTCGCCATTACCCGCATCATCCCGTACATCTCCTGGAGAGGCTGCGGAGGGCTCTGTGTCCACCTCTTTGAAACAGAAGGGAAAGCAAGGGCGCAACATGAAGTCCAGTCTGCACAGAGCAGTGATGGAGAAACTCGAGGTGCAGAAGGCAATGAACGACCTCGCGGGGATTGGCGATGGCTGAATAATGTCTTGTACTTCTGATATCACTGCTGCTTTCCAAATTGCGAGGATTGTGACAGACATGTGTACATTGTAGCTGTGTTCATCGATAAATGCAGCTAACACGTATACATGTCTGTTCCGTCCATTTTTGCTCATCTGCCACTCTAAAAAACCCTAACCTAACCAGCTATCTCGGAGGCGCGATAGGCAGACATCCTAATCGGTCCTATTCTCCTCTACTGCAAACTTGCTTTCCAAAATATCCCCTTTTGATCAGCTGTTAGAGGACCGTCCAGGGCGCTGACTACATAGGCAGTACTGTCTTGGAAACCTCTGTAGATGCACGACAAAGTACTGCAACGCTTTGTGATGTGCGCCTTGCTGCAACGCTGACTGCACTATGGCTACGCACACCCTGGACACCAAGTCTGAAGTGGTCGTTATGTACCGAGACAGACCCATATTTTCGTGTGCCGCCTGTTCTGCAGTGATTGTCCGTATCCGGTATGCTCGCTTCGCTGCTGTCGTTGTTGAGTGCCCGTACGTTGCAGGCACTCCAGGACGAGCTCATAAGCAAGTCCTTCTCGGGCAGGGATGGCCGTGGCTAGTGAGTGCGTAGTTTATCTGGGTGTTCTCTCGGTTGACTCCTATACTGGGGCAGTCTCATGCACTCGGCGGTGAACGTGAAGCTGGGCAAGAGGGAGGACCGACCACTTCTGTGAGCAACTTCCCGTCTCGGAGGGCCTTGGCTAATGCACTAGTACCATGCTCCGTCAGAACCGGTGTGCATACAGTTGCGGACGTGTTCTGCATGGGCTGCACCGATCGCCTCGGGTGGTACTACCACAAGGCCTCGGATCATTCTCAGAAGTACAAGGAAGGTGAGCACGAAGGAAGCTGTGACGACGCTATTGAAACCGAAGGCACGAACAGGGAAGTACCTCCTCGAGCGGGAGAGGCTTGTAAAGGAGAATCAGTGGAAACTGGATGGGTAGGTCGTGGTAGTATGCAATACATTGAGCCTCGGAGCAGTCCCAATGTCGGCGATAATTGTACATTAGATGTTGTACATCTGTATTTCTTTCTTGTACCATATCAGGCCTCTCTGCATAACGGATACATGTCTCTGCCGCCGGAGCGGTAATATTGCAATTGTGTTGTCCCGTCGACTAAAGTACTTGACTAGGATCGGGTGCATACCAGACAACGCTGTGCTTGCAGCCCCCAGACAACACTGATGTGGACTGTTCAATCGTTGCGCCAAAGAAGACAGCAAGCACTACTTAACGTTGACCACAAGCTTGAGAACAAAACATACGGATTGCCCGATCCGGACTCACGTGCTGCGCGAATGCAGTAGATCGATTGCCTTCGGTGCCATATACCCCGAGCTGTACCTTGTTCACCTCCCATTCACTTGACCACCTGCACTCGTCACCATGCACGCCATCCAGGTGCGTACGCAGAACAACTTATGTTCTCTTGAATATATCCTGATGTCTGTTTCTCTAGCAACAATACTGGGCAGTCCGAGATTATCTGAGTCCTGTGCGGTTACCATGCGTTTCCAATGCGGCGCAGTTGCTCATGGTGTCCACAATAGGTTTTGAAGGAAAGCAAATTCAAGGAGCATGGACGGATCACTCCAGGTGTGTGCCAATCCAGTCTGTTACTCTTCTTTCTGACCTGGACCCCAGAGGAATTCGTTGCTGCCGGAGACTTCCTTGCGTACAAGTTCCCTGTCTGGTCATGGTGAGGCTTCGTAGCCACCTGCCCTTCATCTTACCCCATCCTCATCCTCACGTGTGTGGTGCACAGGGAGAAAGGCGACGCGTCCAAGCTTCGAGACTACCTCCCCGCCGATAAGCAGTATCTCGTAACCCACGGCGTGGCCTGCCTGCGGCGCGCCACCGCGCTTGCATACACGGATGCAGACGAGGACGCCGAGCGACTGCTCTCCTTCGGCGACCTTTCCGCGACGGGTAACGCGGAAGATGAGTGGGTCGAGACGCACGCGGGTCGCATAGCGACACACGACTCTGCGGCGAACCCGGGCGACATCGACGAGATTCCGGACGTGGACGACCCATCGGGCGATGGTGGCGTGACGGGCGCGATGGGGAACATGTCCCTGTCAGGCGCGAACGGCGCTGGCGTGGGAGACATCCCGGATATGGAGGAGATCCCGGATATGGAAGAGGAGGGGCTGGAGGCGGAAGAAGACGAGGCGACTGCGGCGCCGAAGGCTGTACCGACGTCAAGAGTCATCGATGCGAGGTTGGTGGTATGCCTGTCTCGTGTCTGATGTGGTTAATCAGAGTCGTGCTTGCAGCGAGATCGAAGTGGCCAAAGGGAACCTGCTGCAAGTACGAACATACGACGTCATGATCACATACGACAAGTACTACCAGACACCACGCATTTGGCTTATTGGCTATGACGAGGTATGCCTCTAGCGTTTCTGCCGGCGTTCGGTTTCTCACCTATCGCCTGTTCCAGAACCGAACTCCTCTGACGCCTCCCCAAATTTTCCAAGACGTGTCTGCAGACCACGCATTCAAGACCGTGACCATCGAGGCGTTCCCACACTCGACGAGCTTGCAGGCCGCGTCCGTGCACCCGTGTAAGCACGCGAGCGTGATGAAGAAGGTGATCGAGCGCATGAACGCGGGGTGATCGAGGAGCAGCAGGCGTTTCGAAAGGCGGCGTCGGGCAGCGCAAGCCCCAAGGACAAGCAGAAGAAGTGGCTGTTCCGGCGCACGAGCGGGAACGGGAAGGAACCGCCGACGTCGCCGGGCGGCGAGGAAGATATCGAGGGCATGCGCGTCGACTTCTACCTCGTCGTGTTCCTGAAGTTCATCGCGTCGATCGTGCCCACGATCGAGGTGGACTCGACCACCGCGTTCTGAGCACCGCTCTCTGCGCGCGCGAGGGCACTGGACTGGGTGCGTAAGGACAGTTTTGGGTTCAGGAGCATAGACGTACGCGGAAGATACCTGAGGATTACTACATGCTTTCCATCGTAGTCTCGTGTACCACTATGTAAGCCATTCAATGTGTAACAGCTTTCTCAATTTACGGATACCGGCGGGCGCTGGTACAATATGTAGTCCGGACTCTCCATTCCAAGATCTGTGCATTCTTTGAAGCTCGTAAAGGTTTCTAAACGTTGCTATATAGTACTATGTGTCCCCCAGTTGATCAGTATCGAGTCTGGATCTCAACTCGACATATGGTGGCTCGTCCGCGTCATCGCTCGGCAGACTGAGACTTTAGCGCAGCGGCCGCCGCTGTGTGCATATATATCCGAGTCCGAGTCGAGTTCTTCTCAACAACTACAGTAACTTCCCAAATTCTTCCCTCAAATAGGTCTGCAGCTTCTCCTTGGAAGACATCCTATACCTCGTCACTGGAAGCAACAATGTCAGGTATATATTTTGGCTCTGACGATCAGGGCCATGTAGCACACTGACCGCCCACACGACAGGTCAATCGGCTCTCCTCATCGGCGCAACAGGACAGGTTGGGTCGCACATCCTTCATGAGCTGCTCGCTTCACCGCACTATACCCGTGTCGGCGAGTACGGTCGCAGGGTGACGTCCGCAGAGCACATCACCGCAGGCAAGGAGAAACTTGAGCAGCGGACGATCAACTTCGACAAGGTCGAGGATGAGGATTTGCGCGCGGGGCGGTGGGACGTTGTCTTCATTGCGTACGCTGTCCCTCTCTGTCGACCCATGGGACGTTGACCCTGAATTCCCTACGCACAGGCTTGGTACGACGCGAAAGAACGCGGGAAGTGAGGCTGCTTTCGAGAAGATAGACAGGGAGTGAGAAGTGTCGATTCTATGCTGCCAATCACCGTGATGCTGACGAACCCTATAGATATGTGATTAACTCCGCGCGCGCGGCGAAGACGGAAGAGCCTGGTCACACTCAACGATTGGTGTACATATCCGTGAGTACATGGAGTGGGCTATATGCGAGCCTTCGGACGAGCCCGCTCACTCCGCTTCTTCCTTCAGAGTCAGGGTGCTTCGCCGTCATCGTCCTTCCTCTACATGAGGTAACTCATGTCACACCATTGTTTCGAGTAGTTACTGAAACCACATTGCAGGAGCAAAGGTCTGACCGAGGTCGGGCTGGCCGCACTTGGCTATCACGACACGATCATTCTACGCCCAGGGTTGCTCACTGAAGTTAATCGTTCAGAGAGCCGGTTTTTTGAATCCGCCGCCATGTGAGAACTTGGTGCCGATGTTTTAACGCCAATGGAGCTTACCAGACTTTCAATAGATCCATCGTAGGCGTGCTGAACAAAGTATCCTTGTTCACATCGGTTTCGGCTTCTGTACGTGCCAGCTGCATGTGTTCTGTTCTGTGTTAAACTGACTTCGAACGCAATATTGTGTCGCACAGATCAAGACCGTAGCAAAGGCAGCCAGGATCACGGGCGAGATTGGCTCTGCTGGGATCCCGGCATCCATCCCAACGCTGAAAGCAGGGGATGACAAGGCACCTTTCACTCTTATCGAGAATCAAGGTATCTTGGCCCTCGCAAATGCTTTCAAGGCAAAATAGTGGGCATTGGGTTGTGGATCAGTGTACGTTGAGTTTCCCAAGGCTTTGATACGAGACCGCTGGACTGGTATGTACATGTTAGCTTTCCGCAACTTGAAGGCACTGATGGTTACCGCAGTAATCTCAATCATATAAATTAGCGCGTTTTGTACGCAAAGCACATTGCGATACATGTAATGAAGATGCATCCTATATCCCCAGTGAGCAGCGGCGGAATGATCGTGAAGTATCAGTCGACTGCTACAGCCTCCATCCGCTTCTTTTTGGATTTGTCCTTTTTATCCTTCTTCTTCTCCCTCACCACCGAAGGCGTATCGACGTCCATTGAGTCCACGACCTCGGACCGGTCCGTGGTCTCTGCAACTTTCCCCCTTTTGCGCTTCTCCGCCTTGCCCTCATGCTCCGACTCGTCCCCTACACATGTCTTGTCCTTTCCCTTCTTGCTCTTCTTGCGTTCTCTTGTGGGATGTTCACTCTCAGCCCCATTCATAGTGGCCTCACCGACCTCCGCAGCCTCTGGTTCTTCCTTCTTCCCCTTCTTACTCTTTTTCGACCTTGGTGCGACATCTTCGCTCTCCTCGCCAGCTTGTATTAGCGCCTCCTTCGCATGTTTATCCTTTTTCGACTTCTTGCTCTTCTTTTCCTCGTGGGGCGGATCGGACTCCACAACATTGAGAGACGCTTCTGCTGCCTCAGGCTGCCTCGCCTTCTTCGCCTTCTTCTTCTTGGGCTCATCACCGGCGGCCCCGTGCGCCTCCGTCGTCTGAAATAGGATAAGCATTGGGATCTGCGGGAGAGAAGACCAAGTAGCTCACCTCTCCCGCGGTCTCGTCTCTAGCCATTGACTTCCGCTTCTTATCCTTCTTCCGGGTTCAACCGCTGACACCAGCGCATCCGGTGCGCTCACCGGACCGTCCGTCTTGCTGATCTCCGGAACTGCAGGCGTTTCGGAGACAGGCGACATCCGCACGGGTGTGCCCAAAGGAGTGATGTTAGCGCCTGATGCTTCGTAGCGGGTAGGGCCTTTGACCCAGCCGCTGCCGGTGCCGGGGGCCCAGGGCTGATACGTACCCGTTGAAGCAGCCTGCCTGCCATTTTGCTGCGAGCGGCCGGCGTCGCCGCGCCCGCCATTTTGTGCTGCGCCGGGGACAGTGCGGTCAGCTATGAAGGGCGGTGGGGAGACGGGTGGGAAATACGCACACCCTTGGGCCCCTTGTACAGACCCTTCTGGTACTTCTCCGCCTCGCTGATGCACTGCGTGTGGCCCTTGTATTCGGCGGGCCCGGCGAAGGTCGTGCTGCAGTCGATGCATGTGAAGGAGGCGTTGCACATCCCCCGATGTTTGTCCAGCTTGGGCTTCTTCACAACCTCGGCGCAAGCTATCGAAATTGGGGTTCATTACGAGGGCCTTGCGGTAATCAGCCCGACCGTCCTCACCATCGCATCTGAGAGGATGTTTGTCAGTTGGCAGAACCGACGGGCTGGGTGCGCAAAACTTACTGAAAGGACACCATCTCTACACGCTGCTCGGAATCGTGCGACGTCGAGAAGAAGAAAAACGACCCCTGGTCTCAGCAAATGAAAGGAGAGTGAGAGTGCAGCACTGTCCACGACAGCCAATCCCGCGATCGAATCCCGAAAACTTCTGCACGTGATCGCTTTCAGTGGGTGCTCCGAAAACGGAAGTTGAGCTTGTTCACTGCGCTTACCTGGATTCTCAGATGATATTCTCGCCGGAACCTGCTTGCAAGATAAACTTGACCCTAGTGCAATGGGCCGGATCAGCGTAATCCCAAGCCCGTGGCCCGGCGCTGACTCCCTAGTGCTTTCCCCTTGATTCCAAGGGACTTCCTGGTGTCGACGACGATCTGCTTCCGCTCGGCATTCCGTACTTGCACGCGCTGACACTTGACAGTTGTCGTGCTGCATCGGGTACATAACAAGATACACCAATGTCGCCCGGAAACGGACATATGTCGAGGCCGGCTTCAGCTATCGACACGATCTCCAAGTTACGCAGCCCGCCCCCGCCCCCCCAATCAGCCAGGAACAGCATCGGCAAAGTCAAGACGACTCAAAGGTCAGCATTTATTTATACCGGCTCGCGCGTTGTGCTCTTTGTCCAGGCTTAGATCTGACATTCCTGAGTATACAGATGCAGAGGTACGTAAGGCGGTGTCTGAAAGGTGCACACACGAATGGTGAGTATCGCAGGCTCCATTTATTCTTGACGAGGCTGAGCACGCGCCACCTCAGACGCTGCGAAAAGTGCTGTCTTCCTCGGTACTAGTCATGCTAGCGCAGACGAGGACAACTTCTACACCTTCAAGCGGCGCAATGCGGAGGTGGACAAGGCCGAGAAGATGGAGGAGCGACTGAAACGGCAGATAAACGTCAAGGTGGGAGCGCACACGGGAGTCGTCAAGTCGTTTGGGAAGCCGCGGCCTGCGGTGAAAGAAAGTGGTCCATTGATCGCCAGTCGTATCCTCAATGCTACTGCTCGCTCGCTAGAATCAGTTAAGCCAATCAGGCAGCTTCCATTGACGAGGTGAAGAACTGAATTCTTCAACTTCGCATCGGCATTCAGTCATATAGGCCTAGCCATCCGCGCCATTGCGCGGCCTGCAAATAGGTTGGCTGTTGTGCTATTCTCAGAACCTCAGATACAATTGGCAACTTTCTGTCCATTATTATATTCTCGTCACGGCCCACGTATTCACAGGTCCTGAACCAACGGACCATACTTCGCTAAATAATAGCATTAATGACGATCAACGGCACTGCTAGCGCTATGTATGTATGACAGCAATCATGTTATGGATTGATAGTGAATGGGGATCTTGGCCGGGTATGAGTACGAGGAGGGTGGATCATGATCATGCAGGGGTAGGCAGGGCCGAGTACCCTCGTATCGCATATTTAATCATACGACAGGCATGCCTGCAATCTTTCCACGCCTTTACCAAGGAGTGCTCTTCGCGCCACTTTGGCACCAGCCGAGACCGCAACGACCGGCCCTTCAACTGCTTCCGAATCTCGTCGAAGCGTGCGACGACCATGTCAATATTGGGCTGCTTCGCAGGGTCGTATTCCATCATGTCAGCCACCAGGGTGTCCAAGAACTCTAGTCCAGAGAAGGCCTAGTGTTGAATGGCGCGGTCAGACAACGAACAGTTCAACAAATATTAGCGGGTGCCACTCACAAGGAGAACATGCACTTTGATCGTTCTCCCAACATAATATATGTCGGTGCGGAATTCCCACTGCTGATATAGGGACGAATGATCTTGGATTTCGGGTACCCCACTGGCCGACGGGACAAGTAGATGTGGATACTCGCTGAATCTGCGGGCCCGCTCGAATCCAGTATAGTAATACTTGGTAGGACGTTCTGTTCGAGAGTAGTGTTTGGCGGACCCCTTCATATCAAGCGAGTCGTACAGGAAGCTCTGAGGGTGATACATGTCTGGATACATCGCGCTGGGATCCATCATCACATTCCCAGCGATATTTCTGGAAATCCACGGCGTTAGTAGATTGGTTGAAAAAGGAGAGAAGTATTACCCGTGAGTGACACGATGTTCATGCATGAATTGTACCCCTGATTACAAGGCAATAATATGTGAGCGAGTACAAGAAGCGACGAGATGCAGGCTGCACATCATACCTGTATTATCTGGTGAATGGACTCGATCACCTCGCCAACTGTCTTAAAAGAAGGGTCGTCAAACTGCCGGAGAACAGGCTGTACTGATATGATTGTGCCTCAGTCTCCGGTACCGGGAGAACGGCATAGACAGGGACACAGTGGTTACGTGGGTCGTCTTTAATGGCATCGGAGGAGAAGAACTCGAGTATTTCCAGTTCGGCAGGGTGTTCTGATTTCACGATCCTTTTCAGCGTGACCATCTTGCCGTCTGAGACTCGAGTGGCGTCAAGCTGGTTATCGTACTGATGAGAGGAGTGAGGTTCCGATTGGTTACTAGACACATGCCAGGTGCACGTACCGACATTGCGATTCCATCTTCGCATTCAAAGGACCATCTCTTCTTGCCGTGCCAAGATGGCGTCCAACCCGGCCTGTAACGTGGGCGGAGCATATAACCGCATGCCTGGAGCCACTGCTGGTGGTCCCGCCACCAGTACTCGCGCTCCTCTAACTTGCTGTGGGAAGCCTCCCGTTGGGCTAGAGAGTCAGCAAACGTCATAGGTGCCGGCATTAGATAAGTAGGAATATGTAGCAGTCGGTAGATGAGATGAGGGTGGCGAGGAACTTGATGATAGAGGTTCTGCCAATATGGAGCCCAATTTATACATCCGAGATGACACCTGAGAAACAACGTTGATAAAGAAACAAGGCAGTTAGTAGTCTTGTCTGCGATTTGTTGCGCAGAAGAGACCAAGCCACTAAAAATTATTGTGTGCACCTTCATGACGGTAGCTGATCCACGCACAAGCATAGTCTTGCGCTCTTGTTTGAAAACGGAGAACAAGACAGGAAACGCGCCCACAGGGCCACATAGTCACCTACCGAGCCCCAAAGCATGACATCGCTAACGAAGAGCAGCCCTACTAGCTCCAGTGAAAAGAATCCTTCGTTGGCATAGTAACAATATGGAACTAGCAAGCATACCGTCCAAATAAATTACCCAGGTAGTTTCTCAAGCGGCTTCACATGCATTTTACGGTCCAGGTTGAATGGTTGAGATGAGGGCTTGAGCCGTTGGATTATACTAGTATGCTTCATGGGAGACTCAGCATAACGTCGCAGAGCTCAAAACGAATATGATACCGGTCAACTCACTACACACAGATCGGAATCTGTCGGAGGTGGCAGAGCGCTTAGCGCTGATGTGGCCAAAACGCCGCGGCGGCCCGGGCGGCCAATGCGCGCTTGTTCTTGTTCTCTGCCGCCACAACTTGGCCACAACTTGAACTCAGCCACTTTCAAGACTCAATACTGTCCCCCTTCCAGAACACACCCGGAGATGACTGAACATTTTAGGCGATCCAGCGACATGTTATCTCGCATTCCAAACGAACTGCTTTTCGAAATCAAGAAAGAAATACCCATCACCGACCTGCGCACACACGTCTGCTTCCACAAGACCCACGAGCGCATCGCCGCACAATACGGTTCCGACGACGTTCAGGACAAATTCTGGGAACGCGCGTGCTGGTTGTCGGGTCTGGGTCTAATGCGGCAAGAAACTCTGTTGAGGGTGTCCTGGAAGGACATCGCCTACCAATGTATCGAGAAATGTGGGTTCTGCAAGCATCCAAAATGTGGCATGGCGCTGCTCGAACGAAACGGTGCGATCTTGATCGTATCACCCTCGATTGAGGTGTACTGACAGACAAGCACAGTGGCTGGGATGGCAGGCATCGATGATATCCTGGCACAGGCCGGCCTCGATCCAGGGCGTGCGATGCCGGAGCATGCGTACAGATTTCTCGATGAGAGAGATATCGACACAAACTCGGTCCTAGGTGACCTTTCCTTCAACGACCCGACTAGTCAACCAGGTACTTCGGATTTGGTTACCTGCCTACGACAACGTAACCTCGTTCCGAGCAAATTTGAATGCCGTCTACGCATGCATCCCATCGTGCTCCGCAGCTTTGCGACCTTCCCCCCCGTTCGCAAGATTGTTCTTCTTGATTTGTTTGACATTCAGTTGCAAGACTGCTTCAGAAGCTCGGGAGTCACGGTGTGGGATGTGCAGCTTTCTCTGTACTCTGTGTACGTACGAGATGTTTCAATTCTCTTATTTGTTGACTCAATGCCCCTTCGTCCTTCTGTAGTCTATCTGAGCCACTCTCTCAAGATACTGTCTGTGAATTTATGGATTGGCCCAGTGGATACATTCCCAATCGGAAACAATTCCAAGATGCATTTTACAGATATAAGACATTGTATGGCATCCTTTCAGATGCGTGCGTATCTGGTCAACTTGTCTGCACATGAAGACAACTACTGAATCTATTCCTCTGTAGGAAATTACTCGGGTTGGATGTTGAAGAATGCAATGCACAAGAGATTTCTCTGCGCATGGTAACGGGTTCCCTATGATGAGCTCACGCGAAAAGGTTGATTCATGCAAGTGTCGCTATCTTGTGTGATGCCTGTCATGTCAGCTAACTTCGACTCTGTGCCCGACCTAGCGAATATGTCTTATTTCTAATCATTACTCTCTATCAATAACTCCGTCTTGTGTATTCATTCTTTCAGAAAATAGTGGAGCAGGCAGAACTTGGTACTTGACCCCTGTCGCACAGCTCTCGAACAAATATCCCTCTCCCAGTCCCTGTAGTCGTTAGGTGTACAGTACGAGACAGTTTCTCCGTATAGTTGTTGTCTTCTGGGAACTATGTATCCGATACACGTGATCGCGTCGCGATGAAAATGCGCGCCGGCAGCGATCAAATTTCTGCAGTTGACCCCCAACCACAGCCAGCGTCCTGCGCTCGCAACTCTCCGCCATACTCTAGATGGCCCAGGGTATACGTGTCTGGGGAAGACTGAGCACTGCAACGAGCTCAATTAAGCCGGAGCGCCTCCCAGCCTTGCGTCCGTCCGTTCCTGCGGGAGGTCGGAGGGGGAGGTGCTTGACTATGCGGCTCGGACATCCCTTCGAATTCTCCTGCGTGTATGTACTGGCCTCCCTTTAATTCATCACATCGGTCGCGGCGTGGTACGTCTTTGGACCATCGGCCTTGGGCCACGGAAGCCCTTCTGCAACAGCTCGATCGTGGTCGGCGTGACGTTTGCAGCGTCATCAGAAAACCCTCCAGTGCTTGTTCGATTTTACATCTCTTTGATCCAGAAACACCCGCGTACCGCAAGTACTAGTTCCCTCGTCAGACACCGTAATGTTGAATCACTCGCATGAACACGTCGTCACCTTTGTCCAAGATGTGCCAGTAACCTGTGATAGGCCACCTTACAATCCTCTCCCGAAGCAGGAGCTCATTAACCCCGGTGCGTTCTTTGCCTTGGAATTAACGGTGGACATTCATTGACGTCGTGGGCCGTGCAGGGACTCCCCGCGCAAACCTAGCACCCTCCGCCGCGGTCCCACACGGTACACAAGAAGAGGACTTGGCAGACATCCATGCGCATCAGACCGTCCTTCAGCAGCACTGCGACTTCTTCGACCATGACAAGGACGGCGTCATCTGGCCCCTCGACACCTTCCGCGGCTTTCGCGCGCTCGGATTCAATCTCCTTCTCTCATTGTTTGCCGCCTTCATCATCCACGCCAGCTTCTCGTGGATCACGAACGATCTTGTGCCAGATCCCTTCTTCCGCGTCAGACTCAGCGCCATACACAAGTGCAAGCATGGCAGCGACTCGAACGCGTACGACAACGAGGGGCGCTTCGTTCCGCAAAAGTGCGCCGTACCTGGAGCGCGACAGACATCAGGATCGCTCACATTGTCCCCTTCCTAGGTTCGAAGATCTGTTTGCCAAGTACGGCGAAGGCAAGGATTGCTTGACGAAACAGGACATCTGCAATGCTCTCGCAGGGCAGCGTCTCCTAATGGATCCATTTGGCTGGGTCGGCGCTGTGTTCGAATGTGAGTAGGTGGCAGACGGCGATTACCACGTCCTTCGCTGACGGTCTCCTATAGGGACCTCGCTCTACTTGGTGCTCTGGCCAGAGGACGGTATGGTCAGGAAAGAAGACGTCCGGCGCGTGTACGACGGGAGCCTCTTCTACGAAATCGCCGAATTGCGCCAGAAGGGGAAGGGGAAGATGAAGACGACATAGGACAGGCCCCGAGATCTTTCATAGGTCGCTGAACCCTTCCTCCCGCGGCACCCGAAACAAGTTCTGTCTCCAGTGACTCCAACATCCCATCAGTTTGGTTTTCGTTGGCTCGCTTTGTATCCCTTCTCAATGTAGCCATAGCACACTTGTAGCTACCTGTATCTCTCGATTCAACCGCATGTTGTACGTCTCGAGACTAAACTAAATGAATTCAGCCAGATGACCACATGGCGGGGAGCGTCATGTAATCGCATTTGGGCGCTTGCCGCAATCTCACCGACTATGGCGTCGTCTGCGATCCCTCTCGAGCTCCTCCACACTGACACTCTACAGCCTCTGCAACCTGGCGTAGTACTGCCTGCGTTACCCATCACGACTCTTGGGAGGGTGCTCTACATAAGCGAGACGTTCGCAGATGGACATCTCTTCTGCACCGACCATGTCTGCCGCTCCAGCATCGCTTCCGGTGAACACGGCCCTCCTGCCCATCGAACTCGTTGATGTCCTCAACAACGCATATTTCTTGCATATGCTCGCGACGGATCCTGAGCGCGTCCTCCCCCCGGGAAAGTCGCTTCTCTCAGCACTCTCCCGCCCAAACTCGTCTACAAACGACGGCGAGCCGCCTAGTCTGCATGATCGAGTCGAAGACATCGTGCACAAGGCATTCTGGGACGAAGTGCGCTGCCCCGCTTCCTGTTCTGCGCTGTGCGCCCAGGAGCTGACCCGAGTTTCGTCATCCCGTCTTGCTAGGCATTACAGGCGCTATCGAACCCCGAGCCGTCGGTCCAGCTCCCGCGGCTGAAGAGACTCTACGAGGACCTTTACGAAGCACTTGTCCCGCTCCTACCGCCGACGCACCCTGTGCTCGTCATGCTCTCGTCTCCGCTCTCCCCGACGTCGGCGCCGCTGCGCTCCGCGACCACGCATCTCCGGGAGGTGCTCGCGTGCCTCCGTGAGCGCTGCGCGCCCGCCCGAGACGCATACATCGACACCCTTTCGCATCGGCTGGACGATATGCCGTCAAACGCTGACACGGAGAAGAGCGCAAAGGCCGTCGTCGAGGCCGTGCGGTCGCTCCTGAAGCTGGCGGAGGCAATGAAAGACGACCTCTCCCAGTTTGTTCTCGGCACCATGGGCGAGAAGCAGCTGAGGGCCGTCGTCGTTGCCCAGGCCAAGCAGAGCGAGCGGGAGCTCGTGCTCAAACTGTGGTCGCCCGCGCGCACTCGGGAGCTATGGCAGCGCTGGGTAGAGGAGCCCGGTCCGGCGCCGCTGCACGACAGCCCAGCAGAACACAGCCTGCGACGTGCCTGGGTCGCGCGGCTCATCCACGCCTTGGGCTCGACAAGCCCCGTGGCATGCATCGTCCCATCTGCAGCCCACGTGTCCTCTCCGCCCGCACAGCACACACCCGACTCCGACCCCGACGCACCCGCCCCAAACCTCCTCCCCCCTCCCCTCTTCTTCCCTTCCCCGACGCTGCTGTACCTCCAGAACTACCTCCAGGCCCTCGTCATCGCCGCCTCCCTGCGCTCCCTGATCCCCCTCCCCCTCCCCTCCTCCGGCACAGAAACAGACACAGAAACAGCCGCGCCGCCGCCCGTCGCACGCATCTGGGCGCTCCTCCGCGCCGAAGTCGACGGCGCGCCCGGCGCAGACTCCACGAAGCTCGTCAACCTCGCCGACGAGCTCGTGCGCGCGCGCCGCCTCGCAGGCGCGGTCGACGCGGCGGAGGAGGCGCGCGTGCGTGCGGCGGTGGACCGCACGCTGCGCCCGCGCGACCCCGTCTTCGTCCTCCTGCACGCACGCCTGCTGCGCGCGCTCGCGGCGCGCCTCGCGCGCCCTGTGCCCGTGCGCGATGCGCCGGGGCATCTGCACGCGGGGCGGGCGCGCGGCGTTGCGGAGCAGCGGCCGCGGCTGGTGCTTGGGCCTGGAGAGGCGGAGACGGAGGTGGAGGTGGCGGTGGAGGCGCCGTTGGTGGTGAAGGGCTTTGAAGATGAGGTGCTTATTGGTGCTGTTGGGGAGGCGCTTGCGAAGCTGAGGACGTGCGTCGAGTGGACGGAGCGAGCCTGGGCGGACTTGATGGACGAGAGGGTGGTCGTTGGCGATGCGGAGACGTAATGTGGTCGAGTTCCTTTGTTGGCAAGGGCAAGAGCGTCTTAGTATATGATGATGCATTATTATAGTCTAGTAGGCAGTACATAGATGCGTATTCGGGAATTGAATGTAAGATGCAGAGCGGCTCTTGTCTAGCTAATTCGTACAACATGTTTAGGGTGCAATTAGATAAATAATGCGATCGCATGTCAGGCCTTGAGCCGAACAGCAACCAAGTGTGCAGGAGAGGGTAGAGTGGCCATGGGAATGTCGCCGATGTCCCGCCTGTGCAGCGTTGAAAGTCTGGGTATGCGCGAGGTGGCCGAGGAGCGCGCGCTGGTATCATCTACGGAGAGAAAGACATCCCAGGGAACGTTAAGTTGAGCTGGAAGGACGAGCGGCATGAGAAGCCAGGAGGGCGATAACCCACATGATGTCATCCGAGCCGCCATGCGAGGCTGCGCGCGAGCGGTCGGTAGACGCACCTCACTGGGCGCGGCCAATTGCTGGCGTTCTGCGCTCGTCGCTAGTTTCGTAGTCAGAATCCAGACCTGGAGCGACGTGGGGATTCAAGACGGCTGACCGTCAGCGCGTAGGCAATCGGTCGTCATGACTGGCACGACAGAGGTGAGACGTCCAGCGGGTACATAGCTAGCTGCGTCCGGCTCGCTGTGTTCTGAAGGTGGTGACGCTACCGCAGGTAGAACGGGACATGGTAGTGAGACGGACTGCTCCGCATTCCTCCTCGATTCTGCTCTGTGCAACTTTGGCATTTCGACATTCTATGAACCACGCCGTCGAGCACCAGAACAACAACGACTTACATAGATCTCGGCTCGTATCGTCTTTGCTTCGCTATGTAGTGTAGAAAGCTTGCAGGAGAGACCTTTGCAGACCTCCATATACTGCTCGCGCATCGAGATCGCCGCGTGCGTCCGCACAGACAGGTTCTCCATGCGATTATTCACGCTATATGATTGACGGCTTCAGCGTGCACTATTGATGAGAAGCAAGGAAGCATACCTTTGAAGGCGAGAACGAGCTTCTCCAACGAAGTCTGCTTCCAGCAAGCCTTCCTCGACTGCACACTGCAGCACAGCCTCTGTTCGCTTCAATATCTCCTCCAAGGAGTCCATCTTCCGGGAGGGCAACTGTCGCTCGATGATTGCATAAACCCAGACGACAATGCCGAAGATTCCTGTGAAGAGGTCGAAGGCGTCAAACCCGAACATGCCAATCCACAGTTGAGGCGTCCCGCAGGAGGGAGAATTCAGCGAGGAGGTCAAACCTGGAGCGAAGCTCGAGGGGAGGGAGAGGCATTAGACTGCACAGCTCATGCCCTGCCGTATTTTGTATGCAATGCGGAGACGCCGTAGGTTTGCCCATGACATCGAGTATCGTAGATCCCTCTTGTTCCGAGCTGTCGCGGGGTGAATCAGTCGAAGACGGTATGAGGCATATGCGCGATATGCGATCGCCATACATCGGATCGGGACTGCACGGTGCGCCGACCAAGGTACCGCGGTGTGCATGTATTTGGGTTTGTCAGTCGATGATGCGGACGCGAGACGCTCACTTACGCCGTCGCGAGGACAGCATCCATGGGCAGGACACACATGAGGCCACACCAGTGGCGCCTCCGATCGTGGATCTGAGATGTGCGCCATAAGCCCGATAGAGATTTAGACACGGACCGTACACAGGCTCCTCGTGAGACCGGGCGGACCATGGCACATCATATGCCACACCAAGACATTTCATTCCGTTCCGGCCAAGGTACAACCGGCTTCTTCGACGGATGGGCCTGCAGAGTGCAGGCAGCGCCATTGACATATTAGTACGCAACATTCAATGCATGTCGCATCACCTATCGTCGACGCACATTGCGGTCCGTTACTTGTCCGATTGCATGATCACTCGAGGGTCTTCGATAGCTCCGTAACGCGAGTTCCGGGAACGATAGTGTTTCCCCAATGTTGCCTGGCGATCAAACTGTCAAAGAGTGACGAGCGCACCAACGAGGAACTAACTGAAGAGCGAGGCCGTGGAAATCGCATCCCAAGTCCCGCATGAAGCTTTGAAGGTTCTCCGATGTGACGTCTCTCATCGTCTCCGGGGCGTTTAAGGGCCGTCCGCAGCAGCTTCTTGCGGTCAACGGAGAACGCTGATAGAACTTCACGAGGTCCGATGTCTATACAACACCGCCATACGTGAGGAAGCACGCAAATGCGTAGACATGTGGAAAACTCATACCTCGAGAGCAACGGATATATTTGATTTGCGCGGGCTGCAAGATTGTTCCTAGAACCTGTCCGCCGCAGTAGCTTACCCAGTTGCAAACCCAGACACTCCTAGTGGCAACCAACAAGTCAACACCCAAATCCCAAATCGGGCCCCATGTCGGCCGAACTTCCCGTGTATTGTCAGCGTACTGTACTGTCGGGAATTGTTGATGGAAACGGATTACAGCCTCGAAGCGCAGTGGCAACGCTGTGGCTTGGGGCATGCTGGTCTCCTCCATCAGCACCTACACCCAAAAGATCTCCTGCCCCTTCTGCAACCTCTGAACATTGGCACAAGCCGCATACACCTTGCAGTAAACTTCACCTAAATCAAACGAGAGCGATAACAAGGAGTAAAGACATGAAGGAGCAGGCTTCAACCCCTCCTTCATGACGTTACTCCTTCAGCAGCATCTTCATTTCCTTCACAACTTTCACAGATGTGTCGATACTGTGTTCGTCAAGTTTCAACAAGCAGGGCGTCTTGCATCGTGCCCCTGGCTTCTCTGACGCCTGAGACGAGCAAACATCAGCTGAAACCGGGTACGACAACGATTGCGGCTTACTCTGGTATTCTACCGTGCGGAGAGCCGCTGAGTGGTGTCCTCCTATCATAACAGGACGACGGCATGGTGGCAGCAGGTGTGGAAGACAGGTAATGGCTCCGATGGCAGAATTCATGGAATTGGGGAGGTGAGTGGCTCCGAGGGCGAGTTGGAACGCGGCCGCTCGGAGAGTCCCTAAGAAATAGTGCACGTGCCTGTGTTTAATATCTCCGTGTTTGATGGCCAGTAGGGGAGCTCAGAGTGCGATCTACGTGTCCAGGAAGTCCTGTGCAATCCTTCGTAGCAGTGCCACTTTAGTTATAAAGGATCCGAGGGCAACTATTGCAATTAGTAGATCATACAAGTATTGGAAGCGACTGTCTGGTTTTGTCAGATCCCCTATATATGACGGAGTGCGCACGACACCATGCTGGTTATGGCTGAGGCTTGGTGCCCTCCCAAGGTCCGAAGTCGTCAGCATAAGGCGAAGTTTCTGGTCGTGCGAGTGTCGCATCGGATGATGTCGACCCACGACCCTCCCCTTCTGCATCGGCGTCTTCGTCGGCAATCATCCGCTCTTGCTCACCCTCTCCTCGGCCACTATCTGGCACGCGATGTCTGTGGAGAGGACTTCGAGACCGGATAGGGCTGCGGGCGCCTTCGTCGTCTTCGTCGCTCGCCTCCCCAATCTGCCAAAGGGTGTCTGCGCCCTCGCCCTCCTCTTCTGTCCGCAGTGCAGCCTCCTCGTCTTCACCAACAACGTCTCCTTTCTTTCCGGCAGCGCGCTTCGGGCGCGTTGCGAGCGCGACGTGGGTGGCGGCGGCACCCACACCCTTGTCCTCAGGTTTCTTGAACGTTAGAAGCACGACACCAGAGATGAGGATAATCATCGCGACAAAGATGAGGAAGAGTGTCCATGATTGATATGCATCAACCTCGTCGTTGAATATCTGCGGGTCACAACAGTCCGTCAGCGCTGTGGGATTTCAACGTACGGCGTGGGACTTACGAGTGAGTCGAGGAATCTTGACATGGAGATTGTATCAGCAACAGCGCGCAATGTGTGCTCTAGCACTCACCCTGCACCGGTGTAAACACCGTAGAACACCGGCACCACCAGCGTCGAATCGTACACCTTGAGGCCACGATTCAGGCAAATGATCTGGAACACAGCCGTGACCGCAAGCAAGATGAATGTGAAAATCGTCGATGCGTGCCCAAACTGGTTCCCAGTATTCTCGTGTGACAGGCTGCCGCTGATGAGCTTCACCCTGCATAGCATGTCGACGATCAGCATCTCTGAACCAATCTCGGAGTACCAATATTGCGACTGACGCTGCCTTCGCAAACACGAGCGTTCCACCGGCCAAGCCTCCGCCGCAACAGGACCAACCGATCCCAAGCGTCCATGCAATCCGCTTGTCGTCGTGCGCCTCTGTCCATAGCTCGAGCTTCTCCCTGATCCACATCATCCCTCCCTCCCAAGCCACCGCCGCCTTGCCCGCGAACGTTGGAGGGGAAACCACATTTCGTCTCAGGCTCATGCCTGCGAATGGTTCTGCGTTGAGATCTCCTCGCGCAGTGAGCACCTGCTCCAGCTGCGAGGTGAAGATGTAGAGCAGGATGAGCGCGAAGGCCATGAAGAAGAAGTAGCCGAGCCAATTGCCACGCGTCCAGAGGTAAGTCAGGTGTGCCGAGTTCGTCTCGGACCCAAGGCCGCTGTTAATAGATCCGAACGCGACGATTCCGATGACTCCCAGGATGACTACGACGGTGCCCTGTTATACACCTGCTCAGTGCAATTTGAGCGGCCGTGTGAGTGGAGAAACGTACATAGAGATCGTAATTCGTCACGGGGGTGTTGACCAGGAACTTTGCAAACAGAAAATTAAAGATGAGAGAGGTCGAGCCGAGTGGTGCGACGTATTCTGTGAGATACCGTTAACAGCACGTCCGATAGATGTCACAAGAGCAATACCTGCTCGCATATACTCGAGTGCCAGGGTACTCCCAATGAGCTGAGACAGTCTGCGAAATGCTCAGCGTTTCCCCCAGTCAAGCGCGGAATGACCGCACTCACATGTATAAAATCATTCCGAGGAGCCATAGCGGTCGCAGCCAATCTCTGCGCCGTGCAGCTTTCGGGATCGCGCTCGTACGGACCTTCACATTTCACTCAGACGGTGCGCAGTTGACATGCTACGGTGACGTACGTGGTCCAGTTTCGTCAGGTTAAGACCCGCAGCATTCAGAATAGATGCGAGGATGATGATCGCAAGCCCAATGATGAACGCTACTACTGGGCTGGCATGATGTGGTGGATCGTCTGTCGCATAATCCGGGGGTGCGCTAGAGGGGAGTGAAATGGATGCGCTGGTGGAACTAGACGCAGTAAGCGACGAGGAATCCATTTGGGTCCAACAGGAGCCCCGGGGGTATAAATACTATGACGGTTGTGGGACGGAGGATGCGATGCACTACTACTACCCCATTAGGCGCTGAGAACAGGTATTCTGAATCGATTATTTACGCTGTATCCAGCATAGAGTCGGACTTTAAACAATCTTATCTCTATGGGGATAAGTCACTCGACAGCCTGCGTCTCTTTGCCTCCGCCGCGTCGCCAAGTCCTGCTGCACAATGTCCGACACTGAGAAGGACCTCGACGAGCTTCAGTCCGACCTCGATGAAGTGGAGGACGCTGGTTTCCACATCGGCGACCGACTGCAAGCACCCCTGGCCTGCTTGTACACTACTCGAAAGCTCCATAGTCAGTTGGCTGCTACTGGCCCTCGACCGCGATCCTGACATTGCGCCGCAGCTCTCATACACGAAGGCATCATAGATCTGAACCCACCGTATCAAAGAGGTATCGCTGCATCGTGATGCTCCGTCAAAGTGCGTTGTTGACTGGATTGAACGCGCTTAGACATCGTCTGGACGGAGCCAAAGCAAATCAAGCTTCTCGACTCAATATATCGCAACTTCTACGTTCCACCTGTCGTGTTGGCTGTATACCTTGACGATGAGGGGGAGGAAATCAGGAGATGTGTGGACGGAAAGCAGAGGCTGACGTCCATACAAAAGTTCTTTGACGGCCAGGTGCGTATATTCCCGCTGCAAAGGCGTAGACTGTCTCTAGGCATGTGCAGAGTCCTGTTAGTGCAGAAGCTCTCCATGTGACGGTGGTGCTGTTTCTGCCTCCCACAGTGCGCGTGGTGGACGGCTTCGCCGCTCGCCGCTGGGAGCAATATAGAAACATAACATGCGACAGCCCCGAACAAGTATCCTTAGCGCTGACGCATACATTCTGATCGGCGTCGTTTCCAGATTCCATGTACGCCGTTCTTCTTGCAGTATGCTTTCCTCCGGTAACGCCATCCCCAGATAGGGATCCTCGCACAAAGAAGGCCTACTGGTATACTTGTCCGGAAACCTCCAAATCCACTCGCCTACAAGTTCCCGAGCACTGGAAGCAGGACTTCGCGTCCAAGATGATTACTTGTGGTGAGAACTTTGAAATGATCTGGAAAGCATTCTCTCAATAGCCTCGCAGTCGAATATCGGAATCTCCCGCGCGGTTTCGAGCGCGACATCTTCCAGCGAGTGCAAATGGGCATGCCGCTGACTGCGGCAGGTGAGTCTGCAGAAGTATTTGTTCGCGCAGCTCATGACCAGACTGACCCCGTCCTTCGCAGAGAAGCTACAGGCGATCTCCTCGCCCTGGGCAGAATGGATCTCGGGTCTCGAAGCACGTTTCATCAGCAGCGACGACGGCCTCACCTCCACGATTAACGTCGACATGAAGCGCGGCCGCGACTTCCAATGCCTCGCTCAGCTCATCTATTGCTGTGACGGCTTTCCCGAGCACGTCGTGCCCACCGCCCAGAAAATGGAACAATTCGTCTCACGCACTGAACCGCCTAGCAATGCTTTCAAGGCTGCAGTACAGAGTGTGCTTACCGAGTTCTGGCACCTTGCGGACACCAAGGGCCTCAACGACGCGTTCGTGCGCGTAACGCAGCGCGTCGCCCCCATCGAATTCGTGTTCATCGGTGCGTCCTTCAAGTCATGGGGCGACGTGGTGACTGTAATATATATGGCCCCTCCCGCACCGCAGGTGTGATCCTCTTTGCGATGCGCGACGATGGCAGCTCCCACCGCCGCCGTGCGGATGAGATTTACGACATGCGCCAGTTCATCCGCAAACGCTTCCCCGACGTCCGGTCCCGTGCCGACATCATCAAGGTCCTGTGGTCCTTTGTCGACGGCGTCGTTGCGCGCATGGACGGCACTGCCCCGATTCACGCCGCCCCCAGTGACAAGAAGAAGAAGCACAAACGCAAGGCCGACGATGACGACGAGATGGGTGATGAGTACCGCCCGGCGAAGAACGGCCAGGTCGCCAAGCGCACGAAGGGGAAGAATGCGCGTTGAGGGGTGACGGACATCTTGACAGGATGTAAGTAGGAGCTACAGTACTTGGTTCAGCTGGGAGGGATTGTTATACTTGTAATGATAGTAAGGCCACATATTCAGATACGGATACATACACTTGTTTGTTCATCGGTCTATCCATTGTATTTTGCGCGCGCAGTGTACCACACGCCCTCCGCGTTCGTGACTGCTCGCGCGAACTTGAGCAACAACTTGTCGCGCTCCTTTCTGTCAACCGCAATGTCGGTGAGGTACGGTTCGATCTCCTCTGCCTTCCAGCGTGCACGGGTGAGGAAGAGGTCGGCGAAGCGCGCTGCGGGGTCAATTGGGAGGGAGGAACATGGGAAGTACGTCACCAGCGGCAGCGGTGGGTCTTGCAGCGTGTCGAAGTTGATCAAGTAGTTACCCTGCGACATGGTCAAGCGGTCAGTCGGCACCCTACACCGTACAAAATTTCAAACGGACTGCGTACCGAAAGAAGTTCGAGCGAGATGATCGACTCGAAGGTGTCCACGACTTTCTTGCGCCAGTTCATCACGAACTCCCAGCGCGGGATCGGCTTGTCCTGTGCGCGCGGTCAACGGTCTGCGTGCTTGGGAAAGCTGCTACGGACCTTGTGCGTCCTCAAGACGCCCAGCCCGATCTCTCTCACCACGGCGGCAGCGTCCATCTCCCATTTTCCGTCCTCTACACGGCCGAACCACGCCATGACCTGCTCGCAAACCTCCCGCTTGAGCTCATGGTCGCGTGCGAGTGCAGAAGAGAGCGCTTCGACTGGTGCAGCGCCGTGCAAGGACTGCGAGACAATCTCATTGAGGAGGAGCTCCAGGATGGCGGTGAGATATGACGGGGCGACGGGACGCAGGTTGCCTGCACATCCCCGGTGAGAACGGCGCACAGAGCAGCACAGCTGCATATATACCCTCCAACGAGAGCACGCGCCTGTCCTTCAGGCCCCGAGCAAGCTCGGTGTCGCTCGCCTGCACCGTCGCCTGCGCCTCCTTGTACGAGACCCTCGGCTGTCCCGCCTGCGCAGACAGACGGGCTGAGGTGATTGCATGGAGAGGAGAACTGCTGGCTCACGTACCGGAGGGCCGTCCTCCCCGCGCGCCATCCCCTCGCCTTCCTGTCCCTCGTCGTATGCTTGGCCCTTCAGGAGGCCCTCAAGCGTGTGCAACCGTGGGACGGACGGGACAAGCTCCAAGATCTCGTTCAGCTGGTCACGGATGACCACCTCGCGGCTCGGGTCGCCGCCTCCGTGTGGCGGCGGCGCGACGACCAGCACGGAGTTGGACAGGACGACGGAGCGGAGCGCGTACGTCTTGTCCTGCGTGCATAGAACTGCATCTTCGTGTGCCTGCCCCTTGATTGTCAGCCTAAAGGGCCGAGAACACGGTGAGTGGCTTCGTGACGCGTGGGGACAAACTGGGACGCGTTACCGGGGCTGCTGTCTGAATCGCCCGCGGACTCGATGAGGCTGCACAGTTCTGGCGGGAGCTCGAGGAGCTTGTATGTGCCTGTGTCGGTGAGAGGGGACGCAGTGAACTTGAGGTCGTATTCGGCCATCGTCGTAGGCACAGGCTCAGCCGCGCTCAAGCCTGAGCCGACTGCGCGTTCGCGTCGTACCGTGACACTCACGTGCCACGCACTCCCATAGTCTATAACTTACAGCTGACTGCAGAAAGCCACATAGTATAATTTCGGCACGAGTACATACAATATTGCGACCCTCACCGGCTCCCCTCGTCCACGGGGCGGAACCGCACACGCACCTCCGAGATCTCCTTCCGCGCCGCCTTCAGCGTCCGTGTGATCCTGTCCTCCAACGAGCTCGCCTCCTCAATGCTCAGTGTGCGTGGCACATGCGCAACCAAATCGACAAACATGAGCGCGCCGGCGCGCATCGCACGCAAGTCCTGGACCGCCAGCAGGCGCTCCGCAGGCCCCGCGGCCGCCGACGCTGCCACTTCGGGCAGAAGGGGCTCGAGCGCCTCCAACAGCACGGTGCGCGTCTTCGGCGACACGCTCCCGTCCGTGAGCTGGTGCAGCGCCGTCACCAGGATGGACCACCCCTGGCGGAAGATGAGGACGCAGACGAGCAGGCCTGGGAATGCAAGGCAACACGCAGTGAGCATCTGTACGCACGCGCAGCACTGCGCTCGGCGCACCTCCTATGGGGTCGAGCGGGAGGTGCGGGAACCACCAGCTGCCCAGGATCGCGACGAGCGCGACCATGCTCGAGTACGCGTCGCTGCGGTGGTGGATGGCGTTTGCGCGCAGCACGGGGCTGCGCTCGTCGTCTGCGACGCGCTTCGTGACGCGGTACAGCCACTCCTTCGCGACGACGCTGACGGCTGCGAACCACGCGGCGTTCGGGTCGAGCGAGTGCGCGTGCGCGTGTGCGTGCGCGTGCGCGTGCTCGGTCGCGACGACCGGCACGCTCTGCGCGATGTCCGCGGCGTTCGCGAGCACGTCGTGCAGCGCGCCTTCGGGCAGGGTCGTTGCCGTCTGCGTGAGCGCATCGACGAGCAGCGACCATGAGTGGATGCCGATGCCGAGTGCGCCACCGGTGAGCAGGAGCGAGACGGTCGCTGTGCCGAGCACCTCGAACTTGCCGAAGCCATACGGGTACAGCTCTGACGGCGGCCGGCGAGAGAGCTTCCAGCAGATGAGCGT
Organism: Amylocystis lapponica; assembly: GCA_022376435.1. Lineage (NCBI taxonomy): Eukaryota > Fungi > Basidiomycota > Agaricomycetes > Polyporales > Postiaceae > Amylocystis > Amylocystis lapponica. The sequence goes on from JABYQE010000058.1 coordinate 80,803, forward strand.
GACGAAGTCTCCCAGTAAGTCTGCGGGCGTGTGCTCAGTTTCGCAGGGGAGAAGCGACGCAAGGCCGGCGCACCGCTGAGCGAATGGCCGGCGTCTGCGAGCAGCGACGCAGAGTTCATGTACCACCCCGCCGCGCCCTTCGACGCGGTCAGGCCGACGTTCGAGACCAGACCAATCAGCGTGATGCGGCTGCCCCTGTCTCCTGGGGACGGCGGCGGGGTGGGAGACGCGTCAGTGCGCAGGGACGGCGCGAGCGGTGTGGGACGTACAACGGCACGTACCTCCGCCTTTCAGAGCCTCGACGATCTGCTCCGCGTCGGTGTGCCCCTCCCCGGGCGCGTGCGTGTGCGTCATCGCCCCGAAGATTGAGTGTGAATGGGAATGCGAGTGTCCGTGCTCGTGCTCATGGCTGTGCGGGTGCTCCTTATGCGCATGGTGCTTGGGCTCAGGCTCGCCATCACGGTGCTCGGGCTCCTTGCCCTTGGCTTGGCTCGAGTGTGTGCGGCGCGCGGTGAGGGTAGCCATCGATGACACGCAGAGCCAGTATCGCTGGGGTCCGGCGGAGAATGGGGGGAATAAATGGTCGTGGTATGCGATGGTGCCTAGCGGGCCGCAGCTGAGCCTTGTGAACGTCCGATGAGCGTGTGCTCCTTGTGCGATCTTGCGGCTGACGAAGCGACGGGCGGGAGAATGGGCAGAGTTAGATAGCCAGTTCCCAACGCTCGGCCGAGCGACAACAGAGGAGCGTCCGAGCATCAATGGCGCGCAGACGTGGGCTATTTATCGGCGGATAGGGACCGCGGCGGTTGCGGTGTCGAACTAGTCTTACAGATGCGGTGCGACGGCGGTGGGCCAGTCAGTGCGTTCCACGTCGGTCCACGGCAGGCTTTATGGTGGTGAACGTACACGTAGAGGACGCTGGAGGCCTAGAAAGACATCCATCCGAGCTAAGGATGGAATTGTTTTCCTAGGGTGCCGCACATCCTCCGTGTGCCGCTCCCGTGCCTCTCATTGTCCCGGCGTGCGTGTCACGCCATCTGGCCCACACCGGCGTATCCTTCTCAGCGTCTCTGCGATGCACGTCGGTAACGAAGGATAAGGATACATATATCTATCATACACGCAGTACCTGCGGTACAACGTTGCCTCTGTCACCCCATGAATGGGGATTCTTTCAGTTCTTCGTATATATACCTTCGAGGATCTTCACGACCTGCTCATACGCAGGATCGTCCTTCCGACCCAAAGCCAGCTCTGCGATCTTCGGCAAGTCCCCACGGGGCACCTTGTATTCTTCAAGGTTGGACTTGAGTCCAAGGCTCACGACAAGACTGCGATATATGTCAGCGTGAGTTGCCGTACAGTGCAGGCACTGCAAACGGCGAAAACCACCGTGCTTGATGAACTTACCTGTCAATGTCGGCTGACAGCTTGCGTATATCTCCTTCGACGGACCCGGTGGATGGTTCGCGTATGTAGAACAAGGCTTCCGACAACCACCGCTTGTCTTCCTCAGAGGCGATCTCTGCCTTGAGCGCAACGGTAGGAGCAAGGGTCAAGCACTAGTGGGAAAGGATCAGCACAAGCCCCGAGGACATCACACAGCACATACAGATGTGATACCATGCGGGATGCTATATGTACCGCCCAACTTGTGTCCAAGGGAATGAGACAGACCCAGGGCGCTGCGAATGTTCGACTTAGTCACGTCTGCTGAAGCGGGCACTTGACACTGACGAACGAGTATTTCTCCAGCTTCATGGGCCACAAACTCATCCACGAAGCTATCTGCAGCTTCTGCCGGATGTCAACAGCTTCAGGATTCGCCTTTGACAGGGGTAGATACTTGAACAGGTCTGCAAGGGCCGCATACGCAAAGTGCTTGATCGGCGGTGATACCAATGGTCTGTACAGGGTTTCTGAGCACCATATTCAGCTAATCGATTCTGAGATGAGCTACAGCGGGATACACACCTACAGCGTGATCAACTGCTCGAATTCCAGTGGATAACCTACAGGAGGGTACACATTGATGATGTGTAAGGCTGCCAAGCATCGGACTCGACTCACCACAGCCGTTCTGGAGTTGCAAGCGTGAGCTCTGCGTCGAGAATGATCCCAGCAGGCGCCAAGTACGGCGAGGACACGGCGACCTTGTGGCCCTCGTCGTTCAAGTAACCTCCACCGACCTTGCACGCACTCCTCAGTCAAACTCTACGGCATTCGTCGTGCTGAAAGGCTCACAGTGTACTCGGCGGCACTCAACGTAGTCGGGATGGCGATCTGCGACAGGAAGGGGCCGCCTGTCTCCTGTTGATGCAGGTGCAGCATCACCTTGGACGCGTCTATGGGCGACCCCCCGCCGACGGCGACAATCGCGTTTGCGCCGCCGTCCTTGAAGGCCTGCAGGCCGCGGCGGATGCCTGCGACGGGAGCATGCTGTCCGATCTCGAAGAACGTGCCCGCGTACGCATCATGCAGGCGCAGGATCGCCTCGACCTTCTTCACCACGTCCGTCTGCGAACGGTTCGATCTCAAGTCTGGCCGAGGGCAGAAGCGGAAGACGGACCTTGTCGTGCAGGCTCTTTCCTGTGACGATGAGGGCCTTGGTCGCCCCGATGGTCTTGAGCAGCTTGGGAAGGGCGGTTGCGAGGGATCCCGGGCCGTAATAGACCCCCTTGAGTGTTTCCGTCCAGGCATAGCTGCCCTGCAGCTCGGAGGAGTGGTATGCGGTGTTGTCGAGACCAGACATGGTGGGAGGGCTGCGTGGGGTGGGTGAGTCCTGCGGGGGACATATTTATGTTGTCCCGTGTCCACTGAAGTCGGGCTTGGAGAGTGAACGTGATGTCACGAGTCGATGAAGCATGGTGGGAGACCGTGGGCGACATGGGCCAAATGCATACTCCTCCTGTCCACATTGATCGCTCTGTCTTCCACATCGTCGGCCAGTCCGCACATGATAGACCGATGGGGGCGGCTGTTCGACGTCCACATATGGTACTGTTTGGCGGTACCGAGCCTCCTGGCTTGACTCACGAGGGTTTGCAAGATGATATGGACCCCCAACGACTCAGATCTCACTTTCATGGCCGCATCTGAACGAATATGACATTTCCTGGCCAGTCGCCACGCAGATCGCGTCGGTCAATGCGCGCGGCCGGGGGGAGTATATAGGTACTGCATGAAGGGATGATATGTCGTGCAGTTGTGACGCTCTAGTCGTGGACGCCGTGCCTGGCGCCCCGCGATGCGGACATATAGCCCCTTGGCGTTACGAAGGCTGTTACCACCGTCCCTCTATATAGTGGCAACTTGCCCCCTTAGTAGATCGCTCATAACCTGTTCCGATGACCAGTGCGCTCAGCAAGAACGCGTCCCGTGGTTTTGGTTTCTGGGGAACGGTCGCCGCCGTCATGGCTGCGCTGAAGATGAAGGACCGCTGGGACGAATGTGAGTGACGTGTCGTGGTCTCCGATGCGTCGGAGGGGCTCATCCATTTGTGGTGTAGACAGGGCGGTGCCCAGCGAGGAGGACGGGTTGGGACCCGTCGCGCTGCGCAGCCCCATGCCCGTCCGAGTCAACGGAGAAGAGATGGGTGTCTCCGGGGACGGTTTCCTCGATACTGAGATTCCGGGAGCAAAACCACGGAGACAGAGGGCTGATTGCTGCATGTGCTGCGGTATGCGGTTCGTACTGTTCTGCTATTTATGTATGGAAATGTGCCAATAACTGCGTCACAGGTGCGGTCTGTTTTGGAAAGCATTTGGCATCGTCTGTCTCATGGTCTTCGTTTGGCAAATCATCAAGGTTGTATTATGGGCGGTGAAGGTGAGGAGCCTCAGCTGGTATCAATGGTCATTGAATTTCTCATTATGAAATTCTAGCCCTCCCCAACTGGCCTCGAGGGTATGCCAGAGTTCAGCACCTCTCTAGGATGCGCCAATGCCCAATACCTCTACAACTCAACACAGACGACTGTTTTGGTGCCAATTAGCGCTGAGCAATTAGAGCACGAACTCTCCATCGCGGGAGGCGCTGTCGGCACTGTGACGATTGTACAAGGCGACCCTGGTCTGACCGAGGTCAAATACGAACTCACAATTCGTACCGACGAGCAGTCGCTGCTCAACGATGTGGTACTCGCCTACCCCACTCTCGATGACATGGAAGACGATACGAGCAGCAGCCGTCTGCTGCTGACCACACCAGCTGTCCCTATCCGTTCTGGCCATTGCATGCGTTACGACGTCACTCTATACCTTCCGCCAAACCTGAGGAAGATGAATCTTCAGGCACGCTCCGCTGCACAGATCAAGTTTGATCGCGAGTCCAACTTGACCTCGAGTCCCTGTTTGTTATAACCACTCGACCGACGATAACAGCATGGTCCTCCCGCATTCTGGTGTGCACGCGGACACACTCATGCTCGAGATGACGCGTGGCTGGCTCGTCGGGAACGTCCCGATCGTCTCCAAGACTACGCTCACGACACAGCGCGGCGACGCCGTGCTCAACGTACATGTCCACCCCACGTCCTCCGGTGCCGAGCCTCCGCTCCTCGCAGAGCTCCAGACCACCACCGGCGCGGGGCGCTCCGACGTGTTCTACGAGAACGACAAGGGCCACCCGCATCGCCGCATCACGAGCGCGCACCGCTCGTCGCGCAACGGCGATGTCTACCTGTACTACGCGCAGGCAGAGTTCTCCGGCCTCGTGGACCTCTCCGCGAAGTCGTACTCTGCCAAGAATCTTCAGGGCGGCATTCGCCCTGGTGGCCCGCTGCCGTGGGTCGGGGACAAGGAGGGCGAGGACAGGGTCGTGGTGAACTCTGGTGGGTGGGTTGGAATGTACTTTTGAATAATCATATTATGTGGTGTCAATCTACTTGGTGTATCATATCTTATAGCAAGCACTTGGGTCCTGCCCCGATATCATTATTGTTGTTCACCAGTGACCTGTCGGTGTCAAACCCTGGCCGTTTACCATATATAGAAGCACCTTGCCGAGTAAGTTCAACGTCACGGTCCTAGAGATGACATCGTTATTCTGCACTTCACCGCAGTACTAAGTTGTAGGTAGGTCTTCCGCTATCACTGCACCCATAACCGCTCCGAGTCCTGTGTTCGCTCTCGAGCAGGCATGGCGTCAATGACGAGACACAGACCAGAGAAGCTGTCAAAGACACCGCTCAGGCCCCAGCCATCCGTCTTCCAACAACGAAGCTTCTCATCAAAATCCTACGTCTGGTGGACTTCCAGGTGGTCCCAATCTGCATCTCTTTAGAGTGCTGTTTCCCCATCGTGGCGGAGGTGGAAGAGAATGTTTGCATTACCACGAACATTTTCATGGATTACATCTGCAACTAGAAAACGTCCGGACCCCGCTAACCTCAATGGCATTGCGCTTGCTGTCGGAGGTATACCGCGAATCAGGATCCCCCCGCCGCCGGTGCGGTGGTCAGGTATTCCGAGTGCGGGACGCTTATGAACCCACGGCAATCAATGCTGTGAAGACGTCCTCCGGTTGTTTGACAGGCATCGTCTCTGGGAGTCGGATGAGACTGCCGTTGAGCACACCGCATCTTATTAATATCGTCGCAGGCACGCACAACTTGAAGGCCTTTTCCGTGCACTACCGTCTTTAGATCCTACGCGGACACGCATGGACTCGGTCTTAAAGATGGCAGACAATTCCAACCGGAGACGGTCATAACTATAAATCGGATCATACATGTAGGCTCGTTGTGGCGTTGTAAAGACTTACATCTGCCTGCTCCAAATTCCCCGTGCGTGAAAGGACTGCCGAGAGCTTGTTCCTCCTCGCGATACTTACCTCGACGGTTGTCGATGATTATGTGTAGATGGCCGTACGTTGGATATTACTGAGATACAGTAGCCAAGGAAACAACGCCATATTGTCTGTCGTAGTCAACAATTGGGCGCACATTATAATGTGCAGAGTATAAACGCACCCACACACCTCTATATACAAGGTATCATTCAAGCTGTGCGAGTATCATTCCTTTCCAAAACGCTCCGTCCGAAATCGATGTGGGGTTCTGTACATTGCCATTATCCTATCGCGATCGCGATAGGCCTGGTACCATCAAAAAGCTCAAAACGAGTCATCAAGCCAAGTAATGCATGACAAGTAATGGAAGATAAGAAAAGGGCACAAATAATTGATATGGCAGGACTGGGAGCATCTCTCAAAACGTAGTGATGAACAGAATACCAGGAATGATAGACAGGAAAGTGCAAAGGACATAAGCCAACGACGCCACAACGCACACCGCTTCGCTGGTGCCCTGCGGAGAAGCCCCACTAGACAAATCGAGAACAAAGACAAAGTATCACTCACGTGATACGCTTGAATTCCGAGACGCCCAGCCTTATAACCCGAGCGCCACACTACTATTTCTCACTGCTCTTTACCCAACGCCACCTACACCAGCGACACGGGTTGAGATATATCTCAGTGTTTTGAATACATTACCTCCATACATTCTCCACCTCCACAAAGCTTTAAAAATGATCAGAGCTTTTTACGAGATTCCCGCCGCCCGCCACCCAACCATCTATGCACCGAGGCCAACTGTACCTTGGACCAGCTACCGGGAGATCCTTGAGGGAGATTGGAACGACTTCTCTGACTGCAGTGGCAAACGCGAAACGAAAGAGAAGCACGATAATTCGGTCAGTCGAACATCCCGCAACGATTTCGTATCACGTTGGCCACTCACATCATGTTGAAGGCTTTGGTGATCTTCGAGACGACTTTCAGCTCGCTGTACATCAATAGCCCGCACGTCGTCCGGCAGGATCTGGGTCAGCCGTGAGTATTGGTGACTTTTCCAATGTTGAATCCCGCCTTACCATGGCCATATAGGGAAAACACGGCAGACGAGCTGTCGGGGCACCCGGTGTCTGAGTGGGAGCCACCTTGCAAAATCCCAGTGCGCAAGGAAAGGCAACGTATCCATGAGGAAAGCTCGTCGCTGTCGTCGCTCAGGCTGTCGTCGCTTTCGTCGCCTTTGTCGACATCCTCCTTCGCCACGGTATCCACATTGCCGCCGCTCGACATTGCGAAAGTCGATCCTGTCGACCGTGGTGAGGATCTCAGCAACCACGCCAAGGTGTCCGTCCCCACATGGTCTGACGAGGAGCTGCAACGGGACCCGGTGATCAAACCGACACCTACAATTCCCGTGCATAGTGATTGGGAGAAGCCGGCGGTGTCGCGGTTGACCAAGTGGTCAACGAGTGTGCAAAATCGATATGGGGTGTAGCGCACATAGACAAGTCGACGCCCGAGGATCGGCACAATGGTGATGTACCAAAGTGATTACAAGTACGTTGCGTCTTCTGTTCAAGTGATATGGCGCTGATCGCACCCTCTAGAAGGCTGCGAGCTTGGGGGTGCCTCTCAGCACACACCATATTTATATCTCGTGAAAGGACCGGCTTACCATTGTGCTGTTTTCCTCATTTTGCATTGCTTTCTCTCGTGTGTACCATGATCCGGAATTTGTCTTGCTATACTGTTGTCCATTGTCTGATTCGGTCCAAATCCATCTTGCTTTGTTGTGGAGCAGTGAAATCAGAAAAGCGGAAGGCAATCAATGTAGGATCTCCAACGCGGACCTTCTCATGCCTATCGCATCCCCTCCCGTCCTCCGTTCCGCGGATTCCTTGCCTTCAGAGGGCCTTCATGTACAGTGGTCCCCTCGAGCGATGTGCGTTCGAATGCTAGATCAGTGTATTCTTGAGTCGACAAAGTCCTTTGCACGATCGGAGAAGAAGTCGTCGTGTAGAAAATCGAGAGTAACTTACCCGTGCTCTTCAGTACTGTGAGATGATTGATCTTTGTCACCAGCCAGGTAGCCGTATGGTTTCACGTCGCTCTAAGGGCTTCATGTTAGATGTCTCGAGAAAATTCATTCGCGGCCACAGACTCGGACATCGATGGACAAGACCAGCCTGAGACTGTCAACATCGCCACTTCATGATCGTACGGGCGATCTCGGCTTAGACACTCAAGATCATCTGACGCAACTGCCCAAGTGCGCTCATCCCTGCAGAATAAGCATTACCACCTCCAAAAAGGTTTGAAGATGATACTATCATTTTACGAAGTACCAGAAATCTGGCAGCTCGTCCCTAGCTGCCCACCCGGTGAGCGTGCATCACGCAAGGGATTAACGCGGCCCAATTGAACATTGTGAGACAATGTGAAGTAACCTAAGAGTAGATATGATGGTATCCTTGATCCACGAACATTACTTGAAAGAAACTAGCGACAGAGATGTACGATGAAGAGAGACACGTGCAAGTGATGCTCAGCGATGGACAGTGTCCGTTTGATGTACAACATGGGGGAAGGGAGTGGTGGAAGTGCTAGTAGTAGTGATGATGGTGGCCGCAGGCCATTTTACGCCGCAGACGTCTTCTTCTCAAGCTCGCCGAGGAACGCAAGCCACGTCTTCTTGTCGATGACGCCTTCGTCTGCGACGAGAATGGTCAGAACGGCGGAACGCAGACGAACAAGAGAAGACGTACAGTTTCCGTCCGTATCTGTGACCACGACATACCGCGCGCCGAGCTTCGTGAAGAACTGCTGGACGAGCTCGAGCGGCGAATTCGACTGGACGGTGAGGGGCGCCTAGAGCGTGAAACGCGTCAGATGAGCCTGGACAACGCATTGGACGAGCCGACCTTGTCCATGTACCAGCTGAAGTCGAATGGATCCAGCGTGACGATATGGGAGCCGTTTTCGACCAGTGACGAAAGCGACGAGGTCATGTATCCATCGTGCCCGTATGGATTTGCAGCATGGAACACGATCCTCTTTGAAGCATCGTCCGCGACGATGCCTAGAAGCACGATGAGCGATCGCAAGCTGCATGGAGAGGCAACCGGGCATACTGAGGGCGTGTTCGAGCTCGCTAGCTCCAATGTAGCCTACCATGCGCGAGCCATCCTCGTCACCTCTGAGGATTGGGAAGCCGCTGTCGGAATTGCCAGCAGTGATGAGACTCTGGAGTTGATCCCTGAGACTCTTCACGGTGTTCTCGTGGTCAACGCGGATAACATCGACGTCACGATCGGTCTGCCAATTGCCACTTAGTTCGAACAGTCGCCGCGCTCTGTGAAGCCCACTTACCACATCGTTGATCTCGAGGTTGCCCCACACGTAGACATGCTTGGCATCGAGGTACGGCAATTGAGAGAGCCTCCGATCAAATGTTAGGCCACAGACCGAGTATGCAAAGGGAGAGAACATACTCGATCACAAGGTCGTAAATACCCTTTGGTTCCAAAGCGTCCGCGACGGTCTTTGCAACCAGTACAGACAGCATCACAGGCACGGCATAAGTGAGCGTATCCGTCAGTTCGAACATGATCACAGCAAGAGACACTGTCGTGCGCTGTAGGAATGATGATCGAGCTTGAGATGATCATGCAAGCTGAGGACAACCGACCGCATACCGTAACGCCAGAAAGGGTGGCCGCCGCGCCCACCATCGCGTAGAGCCCAGGTATGACGCAGTTGAGGTCGCCCTTGCAGACCGCAAACACTGCGCTGTCCGGATGAGAGTACTGCATCCACTGTACCAGGATACCGAGGATCCGGCCAGCACATGCACCGACTAGAGCGAACTGAGTACAGCGTCCAGAGTGTTGTGCACATAGAACACTTGCCTCCGAGCGACGGTATGAAAATGCCCGCGGGGAGCTTGATCCCGAACGTGACGATGGTCAGAGCGCCCTTGACCAGCATCGCCACGAAGATCGCGCGAATGACTGGCATCGCCTGTTCTGGCGGGTTGAGCACGCAAAGCCCCGAGTGCGTATTCGGGCTCCCGGAGCGGCACTCTGCGAAGAGGTTGTACACAAGCTCGGTGCTGCCCATGCGCGTGTATGGGTTGAGGAAGCAGAGGACGGACGTCGCGAGAGTGACCTGCAAGAACTGACGTCGTAGGGTGAGGCGTGTGGGGGTAGCTGGTACGCACCAAGGACACCTCAAGAACAGGGTGAGATTTGAGCCATGTCCCATTGCGGACGTGGCGCGTCCACTGGTAGTTGAGCTTGGAAAAGTATGCTCCCCAGACACCCTAATGCCTCTGGCGGTTACCCACTGCATCGCGATTCGTGAGGATAGCTACATACGCCGAACACGCCCAGAAGGAGGAAGAACACCAACTCGTACGCATGCCAATCCTGTCGAAGTAATGTGAACAGGCGAATTCCTCCCAGAGACTGACTGCCAACCTTGTCGTAGTTAACTTGGAACAGTACCAACTTGCCACTGCCGAAGGGATCAAGAAACTTCAAGGTCATCGCAGCGACCATAGCACAGAAGAAACTGCAAATTGAGTTTGGCATAGCGCTCGTAGGAGCAATATTCGCTATGTGCTTACCTCCTCCACATAACCTTTGGAGGGAAGAAATACGAGACTTCTTCCAGGCTGAACAGCACACCCCCGATAGGTGCTCCAAACGCAACTGCGACGCCGGCAGCACTAGCGGCGCTCAGGATCTCACGGCGTTTACCTTCATTCGTTTCGTACTTGCTGAAGAACCTGCTGACAATGTTACCTATGCATGATGCAATGTGGACGAATGGCCCTTCCTTGCCTGGATTGGACGTATGGTGAGCCACGAAAGCGATTTCTTTGTGTGCAACTTGCCTAACGAGAGGCCAGAAGCGACAGAAAGCGCGAGGCCGACGGCCTTCGTGAACAAGGTGCGACCGCCGAGATAACCGTGGATCACGAAACCTGTTTAGATACTTTGATTAGTGGTGTAATGGCCATAGCGACTGACAACACACCCGAAAGGATTGTCTTGACCTCCGGGATACCGCTTCCTGCAGCCTAGATTCCCGTCAGTATGATGCTCCGGTGACGTAGACAATACGCGCCACATACATAATATAGAACCTTGCGTTTCGGCTCTCCGACAGAAGGTGCGTCGAGAGCTTTTGGATCCGAGTCCTCGCTCGCAAACTCGGGCGCAAGTACGCCAGAGTCCTTGCGAGTACTAAAGCTCGTTGACGCGGTTAAATGGATGGTCAGCAGAGATGATGTGGCGGCGAGAAGGAGCTGTGGAACGGAGACTGTGAGTGGCCGAAGCACGCAGGAAACGGAATGGACGCACTGCAATGACGGTATACGACACATATTCCACCGTCTCTGTCTCGAGCTGTCCATGTGTGGCAGATCCAAAGACTTGAGCCCATGTACGCCACGCAGGACAAGAGTCTTCCGTCGTCGTCACAAATGAAGGACGAAGTGAACGAATATCCGCGTCGTCGTTGGCGGGACAGCAGAACCGTTTCGCCTTCCACCAGGCTGCACCACAGTAGCCCTCCTTGGTATCAAACAGCCACTGCTCGCTGCGCACGATCAAAAATGCGATGATGGCCGTGAGGAAGCCCACAATGGTCACGATGATCCAGCCGACACTTCTATCGAGCTGCCGATGGATGCGTGCGCGCTTTGACTTGCGTTTGCGGAGGCGTGATTGACGGGCCGAGTCCTTAATGGCGTCATGGAGCCAATCAATTGACGTGAACGAGGAGTACCATACTCGGATGCCATTTGTCTTTACGTCCGCTTCGGTATCCTGCTCGCTGATAGTGTCCTTGGCAATAGAAGTGTCATATGCGGAGATGGGCCTCTGCGCGGCAAAGTACGAGTCTCGGAAAGATATCGCGGAACGTGCACTGGGAGAGACCGGAACGGATTTGGAGAGTTTCGGTATTCGCAAGCCGGGGAGGGCACTCAGGCCACGGCGGGCGCGGGCAGTCCCCTTTGACTTGCTCCTGCGAGTGACGGCAGAGTCGGGGAGTGTGCCATAGGATGTCGCACGGAAGTTCAAATGAGGTCTCAAGGCAGTTGTCTCGTCTGTTTCGGTAGGCTCCTGGCCAATTTGCAGCAGACGCTGGCGGCGCCATGCGATGGTGGAGGGGCCGCTGAGTGGGCCGGGGGGGAGACCGTCCACATTTGGGGCCACGGCACCGTTGGAAGAATTCTGCCTGCTCAAGCTGGGCATCTCGTCGACCGACAGGTACGCTGATCAGGCACGCGACCGAATACCGCAGCGAGACACCTCAGACAGTGGCGACCGAATTGCACTCGAACTCCAATAGAAACGCCAATATCCTGTCCTGCACATCGGAGAGTCCATCAGGCAAACGGGATCCTCGACATATCCAACGCGCTCACCACTATATGAGTACCACACAAAGGACAGCTAGACGGTGCCGGTGAGCATGCACGACGTCTCGCGCGTCGTTGATGGCGATATCGATGAAAGAGCGTGCCCTGTTCCCGTTTCTCGCCTTCGAGTTCACGGCAGCTTCAGGTGACGCCGGCGAGCTCAGCAGACCATTGAAGAAGGCCGGAAGGGTCGTGGGCCGACCAAGCAGCAGGCCTCCGCCGGTTGTCACCCCAAATCGAGTAACCGTCCCCATCCTCCTCCACCCGGTCGTGAACTTTTCTATTACGACTGCCCGTCTCATTCCACCTAGCTGACATGGATTACATCCTGTACAATATACAAGCTCTGGCGACAAAGCAGATTCCTCGCCGGAATTTTGAAATCGCAGGTCTCTAACGGGCAAAGATGGGTCCAGGCTGGCAGGATGCGCAATTCGGTGGCCAAGGCTACTCAGACGGACCGTGACATCAGCTGTGGTGCTTCGTAGGACGTCCAAGGGGGGAGAGCATGTTCTGCACCGTATGCGGCGCGTTGTGGGACGGCGTAGGTGAACTCCACCTCCACCTATGTCATGCAATACCCGCATATTCACCACAGGCGATGTACCTTGACGTCTACAGGTCCCCACCCAACCGCGCATGGTGTGGAGCTCAGGTTGGATTGACGATGTTGTGCGTCGTATATAACCAGTTAGTCCTGTTCGCTGCAGGTTTTCTCAAAGCCACCACCCATCCCAAGCAACCTCGAACTCACCACATTCACTAGTCCTACAACTTTACGACGTTACGACCATGTCTCTCCCCATCGCGCAGAAAGATATCAGCGACAAGCCCGCCAAGGGCTCCGTCACCGACCCCGTCGACAAGACCGCCCAGGCTGCCGACATCGACCGCAAGCTGCGCTTCTACGGCATCGTCAACGCCTTCCAGCAGTCGCGCATGCCCACGAACCAGCAAATCGACAGCTGGCTCTCCTACGCACTCTCCCACTCTCCCGTGCCGACCGACCAGCTCTCGCCCCCGGCCAGACTCTCGTGCACGACACCCGCGAGGTCCTCGACACCCTCCGCGCGCTCGTGCAGGAGAAGAACGCCGACGAGCTGCTCCAGAAGTTCGTCTGGCACACGCGCGCGGTCGACACCGCCGCCGCCAAGAAAGACCCCAGCGATGTCCTTCCCGTCGACAACGACAAGGTCCGCGGCGACGCGCAGACAGCCACCCAGCACCTCCGCACCCTCCTCTCCCTCGTCCTCACCAACGGCGAGGTCCGCAAACTCCTTGGGACTTCTCTGTCATCGGTCGCGATCTGCTCGCCCGTGGTGTGGTCAAGGCCGCGGAGCAGACCCGCCCGAACGAGGAGCGGCTTAGGGGCGTCGACGAGCCCGCGCCGGATAATCAGTTCGTCAGCGAGGGCGGACGTCGGGTCGGGCACGACGAGACTCCCGTACGTTTGATATCGCGGTCTTGCATCTCGTGGTCGCTGATCGGGGGCAGGTTCCGGAAGTGCGCGTCCCGGGGACCGACGCTCGTGTTGCTCAGCACCCTCGCGAAGAGTTCGCACACGGCGCCACAGTCAAGCAGGGCAACGGCGAGGTCAAGAGTGGCGGCGAGTTTTGGACGAGACTCAGCAGAAGAAGGACGAACTGCAAGACGGGCCACGGTAGGTTGTCATTTCCATTACTGTGCCTCCGAGCTCATATCTTTTCAGTTGGAAGTTCGCCGCGGGAAGGAAGACGTACAGCAGCAGCTGTCCAGCGATGCTCCCGACGAGGAGGATGCTTCAGGCACCCAGCATGGATGGCGGAGCAAGATGTCCGGGATGAAGGTAAGCCATGTTGACCCCGTCCGTGCTCCGTGTCGACATGCTGACATCTCTGCGTTGTGCAGGACTCACTCACTGGCCGTGTCCCGCCCGAGCACAAAGACCGTGCCAACGAACACTTCAATCGTGCCAAGAACTTCTTGAGCGACGAGTACTTCCCACAGGAGCGCAGAGACCAGCTCCTATTCCGTGGCAAGAAGGTGCGCCGACTGCGGTACCATACTGTGTCCTGGTCTTTTGCACCCTCTCATCTTACTCTCATATCAGGTGGTTATTGAGTGCCAGAACCACAAGGACTACCAAGAATCGATCCGTTGGTTACTAGACTCGCTCGAAGAATATTCGAAGCATGGCCGTACCATCGCCGGGCAAGGCAAGTGGCCGTACATGTGTGCTCTAATTCCTCGCTAACCTTCCTAAATTTGATCCCTTCAGGGAAGGAATCGCACCAGCAACTCATATCAGACCCAGCTTGCAAGAAGCGACCTCCGAGCTACGCACACTTCTCGAGCGTTTCGCCAATGGCATGAGCCTTGACGTTATCGGAGACACAATGCATGCTCTCTACGAGGATGCGCAGCGCGACGAGGACCTTCGCAACTGGTTCCGTGATATCGACTCGTTCAGCCGTGACGTATGGACTTCATCATGTTGCTGCCTTTGCATTGTCGCTCAGCCAAAGATTGTGCCCAGGTTTTGCTCCAGCCGGGCTATGTTCTCGATGATCAATGCAACGACCGCGCCAACCAGCTACGCGAGAGCGGCAGCCAATTCTATGACGAGAAGTACAAGGGCCATTTCGATAACTTCTTCACGAGTCTCACGGACTGGCTCGGTGCCATCGCTGATGACCCGCTCAACAAGCGGTGCGTCAAAACATGTGGTGGTCCCTACGAACAACGCATTTCTGATCGGGCACTGACGCAGGTTCGGCAATGACTGGGCGCGTCTCGCGAAAGACCTGCTGTTCGACAGCGAGGGCAGCCTCAAGTACAAGCCGGAGCTCTGGAGCGACATCCGCAAGGTCATCATGCCGAGCCTCGTCGACCACATCGGCCACGTGCCCATCCCGCGCATCGAGTACACCGACGACTCGCTCGACCTTGTCATCGAGAACCTCGCGCTCTCCGGCCGCAACCTCCTCCCGAACGCGATCAGCATGGAGGCGCGCAACTTCATCAAGTTCAGCCCGTACGACTCGCTCAGGTGCGCGAGCACCGGTCCGCGCCGCGCGCGGAACCCTGCACTCACCCCGCGTCCCCAGAGACCAGCAGCACCACGAGTTCACGCTCACGTTCAGCCAGATCCAGGCGGACATGCGCGACGTCGCGTTCTCCTACCGCAAGAAGAGCGGCATGCCCAAGCTGGCCGACGCGGGCGTCGCCGACGTGCTGCTCGGCGGCGCGGGCATGACGGTCGCGGCGCACGTCGCGTCGGTCGAGAACGACCGCCGCACGGTGTTCCGCGTGCAGGACGTGCACGTCGCCGTGGACACGCTCAAGTTCGCGATCCGCGACAGCAAGCACGACGTGCTGTACAAGACGCTGCTCCCGCTCGTGCAGGGCCTCGTCAAGAAGCAGCTGCAGAAGGCCGTCGGCGGCGCGGTCGCCACGGCGCTCGAGTACGTCGACGGGCAGCTCGTCGCGGTGCGCGACCAGATGGCGGAGGCGAAGGCGGGCGACGAGCGCGGCAGGACGCAGGTCCTGAGGGAGGTCGGTGCTGCGCGGATGTTCGTGAGATCTAGGTGCTGACACTGTGCCGTGCAGCATCTCGCCGCGCGTAAAGACGAAGCGGGGGCGAAGAAGGACCAGAAGAACGCGCAGTTCAAGGTCGTCGCGCAGCCCGGGAAGGAGCTCATGCCAGACCGGGGCCACCCTGCAGGGTGGGTCGGCAAGACCGGTGAGCGCGCAAAGCTTGCGACTCAGGGCGAGGAATGGCGGAGCGAGGCGTGAGTCGGCGCCATTTTGTTGAGGACGAACACTGATGATGCTTCATTCACAGGTTCAACGTTGTATGATCTGTGAACAAAACACCTGCCGGGCCTGAACACGAAGATGTATGATACCTGTACCTTGTATTGCTATGCCATGGTTGGATTCTACGAACGGTCTAATAGAATATCAGTCTGGTCTGTTGATGGAATGCCTTGACCACCCCCAGTTTACCTTGTCAACAAACAGTCTGCAGTCTTGGTACTGTGCATATAAGGTGATGACCATGAGGACACCCATTGTGCAATGCGTATCCTGTCGGTTCACCGTGTCGCATTGTCCGATCGCAAGTCACAGACCGAGTACACTGGCAACGATGTGGCACATCCATCCTAACATGTGTCTCTAAAAAGGGCAATAGGCATACGTTCGCCCGCGCGCGAAATCCAAGCAACAGTTACAATGTCCGCATGTGCCGTCAGCAAGTCCACGCCCACCAAGCATCTCGCACGCCCTACCCACGGCGCCAAACGACCACTCACAGGCCCAAGACGGCCTGGCCTGACTCGGAGCCTGAATCCTCCACGTACAGAGAGTCCCCAGACGTTCCCTAGAAGCAGGCCGGTCAGACCCGCCGCGCCGCAAGAACGCACCGCCAGGACGCACCGCAAGCCTCGCCATCATCTTGCGCAGAATATGGCCGATGCCCAGCCCCCCGCACGCATCGCGGTGCGCCTCCCCGCCCAGCCCGTCCTCGTCCCCGTCCCCGTCCCCTTTATCCGGGAGGCGGAACACCGGGCCCGACTGTGCGCCCTGCGATGCGCGGCCGACACGCGTCAGCCACATGCACGCCAGGGAGCGGACGACGGGGGGGCACTCACGCATACGTCCGCGCGCAGCGTGCGCATCTCGCACAGCGCGCCGTCCTTGCAGGGCCCGCGGCACGGGCGCAGGTGCGCGCCGCGGCTCTTGTGGCGGACGTACGTCTGGAACGCGGTGTCGTTCTGCGCGAACGCCGCGGTGAGGTTGTGCCAGAACGCGGGCGCGAGCGGGGACGCGGGCGTGAGGGCGGGCACGAGCGGGCCGTACGCCGCGCGCGCGCTGTAGTGCAGCTCCCAGGTGGCTGTGTGTGCGGGCGCACGCGTCAGTGTGCGCTGTGTCAGAGCTGGGACTGCGAGGACTGACGGTGGAGCTGGTAGAAGGGGTCTGAGATGTTCGCTGGCGAGCGAGCGTGCGGTCAGTCGGGCAGACGTGCAGATGCGCGCGGTGCCGACGTACTCATATACGTCCGTGCGTCCATAATCTCAAACGTGTCCGGGTCCACGTCGTACACCTTGAACGCAGGATTCCCACCTGCGACGCAGGTGAATCGCTCTGACGACGAACAGCGCAGGAAGACATACTCATCGGCGTCAGCGCGGGCCCGATCATCGCCAGACTGACGGCATTCTCTGCGGTCTGCTCGCTATAGTTCGAATACGCGATCGCGAACTCATCCTTCAAGTCCACCGCGCGCAAACATCAACATGAGCACGCCTTCGCACACGGCACGACCGCACAACGCACCGCGTGTGTATGCCCGTAGAACTGCCCCGCAATCGTGTCCTTGTAGCGCTGGATGACCTGGTCGAAGTAGTACGACTGCGCGTGTCAACATACGTCAGCTCCGATCAGACACACAACTTCATGCGGCAAGCGGCACGCCGCCGCCGAGCCCACCTGGTCGCGCATAACGTCGCCCCTGCCAGGCGGCATATGCGCAATAATCCACGCGCGCTCGCCTGCGTCTTCAGCCGCCTGCAGCTCCTGCACGGCAAACTCGAGGATGCCGTTGGGATCCGGCCTGCGAGCGAGCTTAGACTTCTTGCGAGAATGAACGGGCATGAAGACGCACTGATGCGAATCACTGTCGTATAGCCAGAAGCTGTCACCCGTGCGGGGCTCATCAGACGGCACAAGCGCGGAACGGGAAAGCGCCTACTTCTGCTTGTACCAGTATTGCGTGTTCAGGGAGATGATCCTAAGACAGGACAGGACGGCGTCAGAAAAAACCGCAGGACATGGAACGGGAAGAACACACCGCAGGTTCAGGCCAGGCGCCATTGTCGAGTAGCTGCCGGAGTGGCGATGCAGTTGTGCAGTCGCCTCCTTGCCAATCCATTGCTGTGCACGCACTGTCAACACCAAACGCAATGCGGCACGCGAACGGGGAGCGCCTACACTCCAGAAGTCGCGCTGCGCGTCGAACACCCACTGCGAATTGATCTCATGCACCGTGGTATTGCGCGGGAAGCTGTTCGTCGGCGCAGATTCGCTGCACGCACCGATCCAATCAGCGCAGCCCGCACAGAGACACCCGCACCGACTACTGACTGGTTTCCTGCGCCGAGAAAAACAACGTGAGCGAGGATCGCCGCACCCTCGCGACGCGCTCACCTAGCGCAGGGAACATCGGCGAGTCCAGCTTCTCCGCCCACTGCTCGCTGAACGCGCGGATATCCCGCGACACGCTCCTGCGCCAGTCGGTCACTCAATCAGCCAAGGCCAACCCCGCACAAACCGCCGCTCACTCCTCGTTCACCTCCCACACCGCATCTGCCCACACACCGCCATCAGCGCCAACCCAGCCCAGACACCAGACGCGCAGCACAGCTCACGATCGATCACGTCCCCCGTGAATATGGAGAACCGCGCGTCGCCCGCGTGCGCGCGCACCGCCGCGAGCATCGAGTCCGCGAGCGCCGCCGGCGCGTCGCAGTGCACGCTCCCGAGCGCGCCCGCGCGCGCCTTGACGTGCGGCGCGCCGCCGTCCGCGTACGCGCGGCAGCATATCGGCTTCGTGCAGTTCGCCTCCGTCCCCGCCTGCGCGCAGTGAGCTCCGCACCGCACCCACGAGCGGGCCACGCACCTGGTACTGCCGGTCGATGTGCACGTCGCTAAAGTGCACGACGCGCAGCGGCGGGCGGCGGGCGGCGGACGCGGGCGGGGGCGGGCGGGCGGGCTGCGCGCGGGGGAACGGCACGGCCCACTCGCGGACGGGCGGCGGGGCGCAGCGCCCGAAGACGGCGTCGCAGAACATGGTCGCGGTGCGCCCGAGGAGCGCGAAGCGGCGGAGCGCGTGCGCGAGGATCGGGCCCTGCGTCGCGATCGCGCCCGCGCACACGTCCGCGTCCTCGATCTGTGCATGCGCGGGGGGCGTCAGTCAGCGGGCCGCACGCATGCGGGGGATGCAGCAATATGTGGACGCGGGGAGGGGGCGCACGCGGAGATCGACGCAGGCGGCGGTGACGGTGCGCACGAAGGCGGCGTCGCCGAGGCGCGCGAGGGCCTTGAAGGTGGGGAGGTTGGCGTGGCAGGAGGTGCAGTCGACGATGTTCGTTAGTGCGCGCTCGAGCGGGCTGAGGAGGGTGCCTGCGGCGAGGGAGGGGAGCAGCAGCAGCAGGACTGCAGGGCGCATGGTTACGGGGTCGACGTGGTCGTGGTCGTGGTCGTGGTTGAAGTCGTGTCTGTGCGGTGTTCACAGGGAGTCTGCGGGTGGGGGTGTGGGACTCGAGGTGTATTCATAGGCCGGGTGGCCTTCGGAGAGTACTTGTGAGGCGGAGGGCATTGCGTTGCCTGCGCAGCCTCAGCTCTCTGCGGGCGGCCTGCCCACTCCTCTGCTGCACATGTGTCACTTGCCTGGCGCGGACACTGCAGAACGTGCGTATACACCCATGTGCAGCACGCAGCTGCTCCATACAGCAACCACAGATATCTACATATGCCCATGACATCGACAAGAGACACCAGACGGTCGCTACAATATCATATTCAGCCATGACGGGTATCCCAGCAATCCCATAAATGTACGGCGGTGCCAAAGTCCAAGAACAATAGATAGGGCAAATAACAGTATGTGTCTGCGTGCAGTCGTGCAACCAGTCGTCATCAGTCGTAATATCCATGCATGCATCCCAGTCCCGAGTCTCACCGCCCCGCAAACACCCCGCCCTTCGCCGCCACCCTCCCCGCCGCCCCATCCCCCACCTCGTCCGCGCACCGCCCATGCGCAGACCCCGCCGTGCCCGTCGCGCGCCCCCCACCGTAACTCCCCCGCGCCCGCGCATCCTCGCACACCGCGGGGATCTCCCCGCTCCGCACGAGGTGGTGCCAAAACAGCACGTCCCCCGCCCTCAGACGCTCCGGCACAGGCTCCGCAGGCTCCGGGGGCGCGGGCTCTGGCGGCGCAAACAGCTCAGCTGACGTGGGCGCGCCGTCGGGGAGGACGCCGCGCTCGCCGGGGACGTAGCGGCGGTCGTCCGCGCTGATCGCGCTCGAGTAGAAGACGAAGCGGTGGCCGTTCGTCGCGCGGTTCGTCGCGGAGATCGAGGACGTGCAGCGCGTGCACGGGATCACGATCATGTACCCGACGGCGGTGCCGCAGCCGTGGCAGCAGAGTGTCTGCGTGAGGCATTCGCAGGAGCGCGGGAGCGTGCGTTCGGGCGGGGAGGCGGGCGCGCGGAGCGGGGACGTGAGAGGGGACGTGTTGGAAGAGGAGAGGGTGGGCTCTTCTGGCCGGGAATACGCGGAGCAGTTGATGGGGAGCGCGTCCGTAGAGTAGAGAGGGACGGTGGGGCGCAGAAGGAGGACCGCCTGTGGAGAAGACGGCATTTGAGATTGGCACGAGACAATGCGGCATTCAGAGTTTGCCACTTCAGAGCCGTGCTGTCATCCACAGACGAAAGGAAACCTAAGAGCGATGAATGTAGCATTGCTGAAAAGACGCGGAAACCGCGTTACAGAATTTACGGGGCAAGTTGTCTACGCAGACGTGCTCAACATGCCACACGACATGTGGACCTTGTGGCTACGACCGACAGGCAAGCACTACGCGATTGTCCCATGAGAAAAGAGATCGCTGGCGAGAACGTGGTGTGCGAAGCGCAGTCCTTTATGCCCCGCGCAGGGATGAGACCTTCAAACGGACTAGCATCGCCAGGTTCGCGCTGACGACGCCACCAGGGCTGTCTGTGTGAAAGCTCTCCCGCGGGCGAGCATGACCCAGGGAATGCCAGCGACGACAGACTGTGGGGTAGGAAATGCAAAAAGGCACTCACTTTCATTCCCCGGTTGGTCAGGAAGGTGCCACACGACTTGCAGTCGAGGATCCAGACCTTGTGCAAGATGGGCGGGGGCGGGGGGAGGATGGGATGGAGGCGGACGTGGGGGTGCCAGACGGCGCTGGACATGGTGGGAGGGGCGGCGGCGTGGAGCGGGCCTGCTGCCGAGGGCACGTAGACGGTGGTGTTGTCAAAGTGCGGATAGCTGTAGTGGTGTGTCTGGGCCTGGGGGACGAGGCGGATGCGGCGAGGGGGTAGATCGGGGCGGGTGGAAGGCGGGGGATCGAGGGGGAAGTAAGGAGAGTAGTCTTCGCGTGGCTGCTCGCGCATGTCGAGGTGGGGGAGGCTTGTGGCGGGACGGTGTGCGACGGCGGGGCGTGGGGGGAGGGTGCGTGCAGGCATGGGGCTTGGTTAAGAGGAGAAGGAGGAGGAGGAGGAAGAGGCAGGAGAGGCTGAGCATGCTGAGTCGGCTGATGTGGCTCATCGCTGTCGACGTCCACGGCGATCGCACACATCATATCAGATCTTGCCGCCCTCCTCGACCCGGCCCTCCTCCTCCTCCTCCCCCTCCATCCAGTCTGCTCTCGCTTTCAAACACCAGCTACATTGTCGCATTCCAGCCTCCTCCGCCCCCCCTCCCCTCTTGCCGAACGTCCGGCCCTCCCGGATCAGCCGTGAGAATCGCAGATGTCCATTCTTCCCACTCCGGTAATGGCGTTCTGGGGATTCACCGGAAGTTCACTTGCCGAGCACAAACACGGACATTGCCCTGCCTGCTCACCTATTCCGACCGCCCAACACCTTCGCACTGGGTCCCTTGTGACCGCGCAGTTCTCTATACCAGAATATTCCAACGTTCTTTGGAGCGCTGTCATGACATGTCAATGAACACTGACCACCATGCCCGGCCGTACGTAAGTGCGACCTGGTCTTCCATTATGTACCGGAGATCGCGAGATATATGACCGACGTCTTCCTCAATGGGCGCCACGAATTGGCAGCCTGGGCCTGAAGCTGAAGGCCTGACTGAATTTGAGCAGGCCAGGACTCCCGCGCACTCCAGGCCTGCGATTGACCGCCTCGGACTCGACCTTGTGCAGGGCCACAAGCCATCGCCCGATCACTCGCGGGAGATCCCGACGTGTTCACATCCGCGGATCTGATTCCGATGCAGACATCCCCAGCCGACACAACCGTCCGTCACACAATTGGCCTGCACCTGACAGCGTCCGGTAGCGGCGTGCCGCTCTCGCCTTCAACACTCTGCCCTACAATCCGTATTCAACAGGCGTTATTTTGATCAGCCGTTGAGTTGCTCGTTGGAGGCACACAGCCACGGAGACCCGTCGCACATCGCAAGAGAGCTGAAAAATAATTTTTGTATCGAACAAGAGCCGTACACGCACATGCTACAGATTTTGCAGGAGGCTGAACGCGACAGTACGGACCAAAACCAGAGAGCAAGCAAGGACGGGGGAGACACATTCGACTGACGGACCGGGACACAAGAAAGAGAGAGAGAGATGAGCGGAGTACGGGGACAAGGGCACGTATTCCACAGCCACAGCGGAAGGAAGGGAGGCGCGCGCGCGCGCGCAGGGCAATATTAACGAGAATGAAATATATGCAGGGAGATGCTCGACACGGATGCGCTGTATGTACGTATGCGGACACGTCCACGCGGGGGCCCTATGTACGCGCCCGCGACGCAGGCTCGGGAAACACGACGGGCGCGCGCGGCGGCGGCGCCTCGCGCGGCGGCCGCACGCGGAACTCGGACGCGATGCACAGGTGGCTGTACAGAACAGCGGCACGGTCAGCAAGCACAGCGCGGCCGAGACACGCGAGCGCACGTACTCTGACGGGAAGTGCGCGTTCGGGAACCCGACCACCTTCTCGAGGTACTGCCGGTCCACCTCGCCCAGGATCGCGTTCACCGCGAGGTTCGCGGTCGAGTACCAGATGTAGTCGATCATCCCGTGGAAGCTCGGCGTGTAGTTCGTCACGACCGTCTCCCCCGCGGACGCGTACGCGCTCTTCAGCCCGAGCCGGTGCTTCAGCCCATCCGACGTGTACCTGCCGTACAGATGTGACATAAAGTCCGCATGGTCTGGGGGCACGCTGCCCATCGACAGGAACTCGTACACGCCGCTCGACGGCACCGAGTTAAAGTCGCCGCAGACGATCAGTGGGATCTTCGACCCGTCCGAGTACACGGGAGGCGGACGCGACGACGAGTTGTTCTCGTCGATTGACGGCAGGGTGGACGCAGAAGTGGCCGATGAGGGAGTGGGCGGCAGACGCGGTGGGTACTTTGCGAAGCTCTGCGCAATCTTCTCCACCTCTTCGATGAGCAGCGCAGCCTGCACGAGCTTCACATCGCGGTACTGCGGGTCCCAATGGATGTGCGCATTGGCGAGGATGAAGCGGGTGCCGGTGAGCTTGTTCTCGAGCAGGCATATGATGGCAATGTGATCTTTGCCCAATACGCGATTGAACATGTCGTCCGTTTTCTTGAAATCCGAACGCTGCATCGCGAGAGCGCTGAACTCGATCAGCTGCTTCTCTACTAGCGTATACCTGCCACACCATCAGTTCTATAGCCAACGAAAAGAGCCCGCGGACTTACTTGGACGCCTTGTAGAATGTCGCACACCCGTCGACCAACCGCTTCTCCGCATCGTGCATCGTCTTGTAGCGGGACTTTGGCCAATACACGCCCTCGTAGTCACGCTCCGACAGGTTCCGCAGGAAGTAGTCCTCGTACTGCCCGATGTCCACCTCCTGCAGGCACACGAAATCCGCATCGTGGCTCAGCACCTCCGACAGGATCAGCTCCTTCCGATAATCCCACTGCAGCGCCCACGACGGCGTGTACCCGTACATCCGCTCCGTCGCGGCCTTCTCGCACAGGATATTGTAGCACATCACGCTGAACGTCTCGATGCCCTGGTCCGCCGCGAACACGTCCCGCTCCGCCTGGCTGACCAGGTTCTTCCATACCCGATCCGGCGGCGGCGCAGGCGTCGGGCACGAGTCCCGCAAGAACGACACCAGCGCCGGCGTCCCCTCCTTCTGCACGATCTGCTTCAGCGACGCATCCATCGGATTCCCCTCGATGCCGAGCGTCTGCAGCTGGTGCAGGGTCCCCAGCTCCGGCGGGAGCGTCGTCAGGTGGTTGTCGAACAGGTACAGCTCCTTCAACGCCGTGAGCATCCCGAGCTCCGGCGGGACGGCCACCAGGCTGTTGCCCGACAGATCCAACAGCCGCAGATGCCGCAGCTTCGAGATCTCCGGCGGGATGCTCGTCAGCGCGTTGTGGTTCAAGTACAGGTTGATCAGGAACGAGAACGAGAACAGGCCAGACGTGGGCGGGATGCTCTTGATGCTGACTCCGCCCATGTCCAACGAGCTCCATGTGTTTTCCGGCGGCTTCGCTGCGGTGGGGCGGGCACTTCCGAGATAGGCCCGACGGTCGACGACGGGTGGTTCGCTAGCCCGTTGGCCGGGGTAGGGGACGTCTCCGACTCCGCCCTCGATGTCGAGGGCGAAGAACCAGCGGCACCAACGGCTGCTGCTGCTGCCTCCACTTCCTTCAATACCCCGTTGCTTTCTGACGGCTTGACCGCATTGGGATTCGTGATCGGATCGCAGACTTCTGTACTGTGCGGGAGGCCATGGCACTTGCCCTCGCACGGTGGTGGGGCGATCGTGAAGCGCGGATCATCTGTGCGGCGGTGTAATGTGTGAAACAACCTGAGCAGCACGACATGAATCGCACACATACCTCACACTTCAGGAGCTGCTGCTGCCAGTGCGGTGTCAGAATCTGCGTCGGCACACTTCCCGGAGACCCGTTCTGCCCCAGCACTCCATGCTGCAACCCGTTGCTGTTTGGCGGTGAGGGATAGTGGTTGTGCGAGAGCGAGTTCTGGTGGTGGTGGTGGTGGGTGAGCGGGCCAGGCATGTGTGGATGATGTGGGTGTTGCATGGCGGTCATAGCGCCATTGGTGAACAGGGGGTAGGCGGGGGAAGTGGGCTGTTGGGCATGGTTCGGCGGCCCGAGAACGGGATGATGCGGTGCGCGCGACCATGGGGACTGATCGTGCACTGGATGCTGCTGGTGGGTGGGGAGCTTGTGGGCAATGCCCGGGGACTGTTGAGGATAGTACATCGCATTTGAGGTGAGGGTAGCCACTGTTTCAGTTTGGTATGATGGCAAGCCAACGATTGGCGGGAAAGTTCAATAAGACAAGAGAAGATGAAGACGTCTGCGGCGGAATGGTCGTGGTCGTCGTGAAGAACAGTGAGCGTGGAGACTTTGTCGCTGGAAGAGATGACGACCGCCGGAGGGGGCGGGCACTCGTAAGCAGGCGCATGTGCTGACTAATTATTTCTCCTTATATGGAATTAAGCGGATGTACTCCTCGACATCCGTACCTGCATCTTGATGAGCCCTCTTACCTCTCGAACGCATGCGTAGCCCGTCTATGCCATGATATATAAATTCATCTGCTCAGCGAAGCTTTTCATCTGACTTCATAATGCTGTCCTGGCTGCCGGAAAGTCTACACTCACTCGGGAGTCGGTACCAGCACAAGTTGCCACGCAGGTCGCCTTACGGAACCTCATTTGTTCAGAGCAAATAATGGGCTTGTATCCAGTGTACGAACAGCCGTGGACATGGAAGGCGTTCATCTTTGCAATTATTGAAATTTGTGTCCGGTTCATGGTAATATTCGGATACTTAGTGGTCTTCTGCAGCTGTCAAGTGCCCTGAGAGTCCGAGTTCAGTCGAGTTAGAATGCTGTGATTGCTACGAACACTATTGGCACATATGTCCTGATGTTGGCTTGAAGGAAAAACACATCAGCGTACGATCGTAATATCCAGACATCGTGCAATGCACTGGCTAGCGTGTCTCAGGCCATACAAAAGACTCATGCCTCGACATCGTGCTATTCATCTCTTCGCCTACCATGTCCGTGTACCAAGCAACTGCCTCTGCCCCGGTTAATATTGCCTGTATAAAGTAAGCAGTCGGTGGTGCTGTAGTTGTTGAGCTTACCCTGACGATTTGCAGATATTGGGGGAAGCGCGACACCAAGCTCATCCTTCCTACCAATTCATCTCTCTCGGTCACCCTTGACCAAGATCACCTCCGCTCGACCACTACTTCCCGCGCCGATGCATCCTTTAAGAAGGACAGATTGTGGCTGAACGATGTGGAAGAGGAGATCAAGGAGGGTGGCAGACTTGCTACATGCATCAATGAGATGAAGCGTCTGCGACGAGAGGTGGAAGCGAAAGATCCAAGCAAGCCAAAGGTACGCATTTCAACCACACTGCCTATTAGCGAACCCAAACATCTCTTCTAGCTGTCCACTTTCGCAGTTCATATCTGCTCTCGAAACAACTTCCCCACCGCCGCCGGCCTTGCTAGTTCTGCCTCTGGCTTTGCAGCGCTGGTATCGTCTCTTGCGACACTCTATGCTCTTCCCTCTTCCCCCTCCGACCTCTCCCTCATCGCCCGCCAAGGGTCCGGCTCCGCCTGCCGCTCGCTCTTCGGTGGATTCGTGGCCTGGCAGATGGGGACAAAGTCGGACGGCTCCGACTCGCTCGCAGTGGAAGTCGCGCCGCGCGACCACTGGGCGGACATCCACGCGCTGATCTGCGTCGTTTCCGACGACAAGAAGGGCACGTCCTCGACGTCGGGCATGCAGCGGACGGTCGAGACGTCCGCGCTGCTGCAGCATCGCATCGCGCACGTCGTCCCCGCGCGCATGGACGCGATCTCGAAGGCGATCCTGGAGCGCGACTTTGACGCGTTTGCGCGCATCACGATGCAGGACTCGAACCAGTTCCACGCCGTCGCGCTCGACACGGACCCGCCCATCTTCTACATGAACGATGTCTCCCGCGCGATCATCGCCCTCGTCGTCGAGTACAACCGCGTCGCGGTCGCGAGTGGCGGCAAGCTCAAGGCCGCGTACACGTTTGACGCGGGTCCGAACGCCGTCATCTACGCGCCGAAGGAGAACATGAAGGAGATTGTCGAGCTCGTCGTCAGGTATTTCCCGCAGGCAGATGGCTTCAAGGATCCTTTCGTCCTTTTCGGCCCCAATGGTGTCGAGGGCAAGGTCGTAGATGGGTTTAATACTGCAGTCGCCAAACCGTTCGGTGTCGGTGCCGTCAAGGGACTGATCCACACGAGGGTTGGAGATGGGCCTAGAGTGTTGGGTGCCGAGGAAACATTGCTTGGGCCTGATGGGCTTCCGAAGGCTTGATATAAATAAGTAGACTGGCTGTCCACTTACTTGACATAGAGTCTCGATACTTGATGAATGCAAATGTACTCACCTTGGAAGAAAGCCTGGCGAAGTCATGTGCCCCACTGGCAGCTGTGGCGCGCCTTGGCTGTCGGTCACCGTCCCTTGCATGCAATTGTCTGCAGCACTTGTATTACGTCGGATACCACAAAGACATCTTGGATTGCATCTGGCGGACCGCTACAAAGTGATCGAGAAAGCTATATAATATCACCCCGCGGCGTACTTACGCGTAATTCAAGTTGCGCATTGGCCTAACCGGATTCTACCAGGACGCCTACCGGACGCGATGGCCAGCTCCACCGTCACAAACCACCCACCGACCGCGGTACTCAAGTTCTCTATCGCAGGGAGCTCAGAGCACAGCGGACGTTATGTCGCGGAGAATATCCTCGTCGACAGCCCGCTAGACCAGGCCAGCCGATGGAGTGGCGCATACCAGTCGCCGAACGTCAGACAGTGGATGCTCCTCCGCCTGGACGACCCCTGCGTGCTCAGTTGAGTGCCTTGTCGTTAACTGTGAGTGTCGTCGATTGACTGAGTATCAGAAAGCATCACGTTTGGAAAGGTGCGCGTGCTTCGTATCCTACCTCCACGGTCACCGTATTGACCAATTGACAGTTTCACAAACGTAGGTGTCATGTCTGTGCCCTTAATACGTGTCTCAAGGAACTGTGTCATTGCAGCACATCCATGCAATATGAAAGAATTCAAGATATTTATGGGATTGACGGAGGATAACATGGCGGAGGTGAGACTTCGACTTTGCATTGAAGGGCCTGCGCGGGGTAGCAGCTTCACAACTACACTCCTATAACGATCCGTTGAGCCAATCTGGTTTTTACCGCGCCGCACTGCAAGCTCTGCACTGGGTATAAATGCCTGACAGGAGCTATTGTGGCGTTAGGTCTTGCATGCCGGCCTCAAGAACGATTCCTTCCCAGAGACATTTTCTGTCCGTTTCATGAATCGAGCGGGTGTCTGCTTCCCGACGCGTTATGTTAAGATTGTGCCTTTATCGTAAGTTCCACTCAATTGTAAATGCACTAATTATAACCCCTTCTCTATAGAGCTCATGGGCAAAGCTTTCATACGTCGATCTGGTACGTCTCAATGGCTGGTATCACTGATGCGGCTTCGTCGAACAGGCGCGAGTGCGACACGATGAGGTGAGCTTGAATGACCAAACGTTTTGTCGCATGCTCGAATATTATCAACCAGTATCGCGAATCTGTGGTGCTTCGGCACATACTCAAGCACCTCCGGCAACGACGCCTTCTTACTCCATTCAATTCAATCCTCTCCCGCTCCAACGTTCAACTGGAACATCCCATCACCACCGCACTCTACGATTCCCTCGTTCTGCACGGCGATTGGGCACGCGCCGAACAGAATCTCCACTCCGCCTCATCCGCTGGACTCTTCGCGTCCTACATACGCGCCTGCCAGCCACACGCTCATTGGACGCGACTGCACGGGCTCGACGCGGACGGCGACGCACCGTGCCGGCGCGGTGGGCACGCGCTGTGCTTCGACGAGCTCGCGGGGCTCATCTACCTCTTCGGCGGCTGGGACGGGCAGCGTAGCCTCGACGATTTCTGGGTATACGACGTCGCGCGTGATGCGTGGCGTCTCCTCAGCCTCGCTGCATCGCGCGATGCGAACGGGCCCGGCCCGCGCGCGTGCCACAAGATGGTTTTTGACGACAGGACTGGTGCCATTTATCTCTTGGGCCGGCTCGGTGATGGCGATGCGGTGGACCCGCTGGACCGCGGTCAGCGGACGGGCTACGGAAGGCACTGCGGAGCCGGGACTGGCAAGAGTCGCGAGCCCGCGCGAGCCAGAGCGGCCGGGGTCAAGTGGTGGCCTGGTGCCCCAGCACCGTGGTCGACGGTCTGTTCTGAATTCTATCGCTACCACACACGGGGTCTTGATGCGGGGAAATGGGATCTGTTGGCAATTGACACTGCGGTAGGTACTTTGCAACAGAAGGCAGCTCTGTTCTTCCTGCTAATGTTCTTCGCAGGCTACTGGTGGCCCTCCTCTGATGTTTGACCATCAGATGGTTGTTGATTCAAACGCGCAAATGATCTACGTGTCG
Source organism: Amylocystis lapponica (assembly GCA_022376435.1). Lineage (NCBI taxonomy): Eukaryota > Fungi > Basidiomycota > Agaricomycetes > Polyporales > Postiaceae > Amylocystis > Amylocystis lapponica. The sequence continues at coordinate 110,308 of JABYQE010000058.1, forward strand.
GGTGGGCGAGTCGTCGACGGAGATTGGGAACAGTGCAAATATTCCGGTTTGTACGGATATGATATCCGCACCGGCACCTGGGAGCTCTTCCAGTATGTGGCAATGTGCTCTCGTGATCTGTCTGCTCACATTTTCCAGGACGTCCGACGTCGCGTCGTCTCATCCTTATATTCCGCCACGCTTCGGTGAGCACATGCCCATCGCTCTTAGTACCGAACTGATCTGATACATCCAGGCCATTCCATGGTGTTCGATCCGCACGCCTGCACGCTCTTCATCTTCGCCGGTCAGCGCAACGACAAGTATCTCTCGGACATGTACGCCTTCCACATCCCCTCGCAGACGGTCACCGAGCTCTTTTCCAACTTCACCGCGGAGGGCGGGCCCGACCCGTGCTTTACGCAGCGCGCGGTGATCGACCCGGAGCTCCGCGAGATCTACGTGTACGCACCGCCCTCCGCTCGCACTGACAGTCATTAACCGCCCGTTTCCACAGCTTCTGCGGCCTGACGCGCAACCGCCCCGGCGCACTGACAAACCTGGAGACGACCTCGCCCTACTGGATCTACCGGTACGCGCGCGCCGACCGGCCCGGGACGTGGTCGAAAATTCTCCCTGAGGAGGGCGAGGCGCCTACGGGTGCGGACGAGCCAGAGCGCCCGCGCCCGCGGTACGCGCATCAGGTGGTGTACGACCCGCGCGCAAAGACGGTCTTCGTGCACGGCGGGAACGCGGGGCTCGAGCACGGCGGCAGCGAGGTGTCTGCGAGCGAGGTGGACGAGGGGCGCGCGGGCGCGCGGGGCGGCGAGGGGCGGCCGGAAGGGGCAGAGCCCGCGAGAGAGAACCGGCTCGACGACCTCTGGAGCATGCAGCTGAAGCGGTGAGCGAGACGGAGGGCGTGCCTCTGCGCGGTGTGTGCATCTGACACTGGTTTGCAGGCCTCCGCCTGAGGAGATCGTGCGGCGGGCAACGTATGAGATCCGACAGCAGCGGTGCGCGTGCTTGTCCGGATCATGGTTGCCTGGCTCGACTGACCGTGACCATGTTCCTTAGGTTCCGCGAGATGTGCGAGGAGGGGCCCGCGGTGAAGGCACTCACGTTTCTGCAAACGGACGTCTCGGCCGTGGTGGACCATGGCGACACGGATGAGGCATATGTTTTCCGCTCCTTGCTCTCGCACTTACTCGCAGCACCACCTCCACCCGCACCCGCCCGACTGGACACGCCCGCGTCCCGTGTCAGCCCGAGCACCGATTCGTTGAACAAGCGCTCGCACCCAGAAACGCAGCAGGAAGACGAAGAGATGCTCGACGAAGGTAGGGCACACGCGGAGGCTTCAGCATCGGAGCCTGGGCAGGGAATACTGGCTATGATCGGAATGGAGGAGGATCCTCTGGAGAGGCAAGAGGCCGGACCGGATCGCAAGCCCCTTCCGAGCGAGCGATTCAAGCAGCGCACACAGGTCTTTGAGAGGTTGCTGTTGTTTGTGAACGCGGATGCGAGGCAGCCAGAGAAAGACCTCCTGGATCTGATCAACACGGACGAGGAGGTGTGAGGTTGACACGGAGTACATGCGTAGTATGCCTGGATGGTGTGCCATGCGATTCAGTGCTACAAGGATGGATCATGGAATACAGTGTATCATGCGAAGAAGAAGACCAGCAGGGCTGGCCTGCACATACGTACTGCCGGCGATCACTCGTCGAGATTGATCGCGCGGCCGAACTTTGCGTAGAGGGTCACCTTCAGCTCCTTCATGGACGTTTCACACTCCTCTGCGCGCGTTACGAGCGTCGACAGCTCGTTGTTGAGCTCTGCCTGATCTCGTTCCATCCGCTTCATTGCGCGGCTGTGGGGAGATGCAGGAACGCCTCGCCAACCTTGTACCTGCACGTTCAAGCATCGTCAGCCGCCGCAGGAAAGGCTGAGGGAGCCGACGCACAGCACGGGCTGATCATCCTCTGCGAGCTCCAGCTCCATCGACAGGTCGTCCAACGCTTCCTTCTCTTGCTGCACAGAGTGTAGTATCAGCGACGAGGAACGAGCGAGCGTGGCTGCCGTGCCGCGACACCTACCTTCAGACCCTGCATCTTCTCCTCGATATTGCGCAGTCGGGTATTCAGTTTCGAAAAGCTATTGATGCGTTGCTGGTCCTCTGCCGTACGGCATGCATCGTCAGCGCTTCACATCGGAGGTGCATGGGTTGCACACACATACCCCATGTCACCTCGGCGGTGTCGTCGTTCTCGTCTTCCTGCGGTAGCTGTACTCGCTTCAGGCCAATGTGCTGGAGGATACCACGGTCCACACACCATACGCATAGCTGCTTGCTGTTCCAGACGAATCGGACACGGATGCTGCTTTTCTGAGGCGGCACAACGCGTCGGCGGATTGAAGAGATGAATTTGTGATCGGTGATCAACTTTACCCAGATCTAATCGCATGCAAAGGGCGGCACGTGGCCCTGTCCTCGTGATCAATTTCACACTGACCGATCGATTCCATACAAAATTGTGAAAGCCTTCTACATAGCAGAATAACTGCACATGGCGTATGTATGGCTCTGCAGTGCTCACCACATCGACATCTCGCGCCTTGCGTCCACCGTGGTCGTTTGGTAACTGGTCAACTCAAACTATGCCATGACATGCCTGGGCCCTGTTCTGCAAGGTGTGAAGATGCCAGACAAGCTTGACCAAGTGCTCCCATCTGATCGTGTGCGCAGTAGGATTCAGATCCCGGAAAGCGCGGTAGGGCATCCATGTACCGGGGCCCGACATGGACACAGAGACGCCGCACACACAGTACTCGGAGGCTGCGGCCTGTCGGGGGCCGACGCCACCAAAGCAGCATCTCGACGCGGCAAGCGGGGGGAGAGGGGAGGGAAGCACCCGCATGCATGCAGGAGCTGTCAACGCGATCTGCATACACCAGCGGCGAACTCACGCAGAGGAGGAAGCTAGCGATTAGGTTAGCATTCAACGTTCGACCACGGTTCGCGAACCTGAGGAACTCTCGAACCGCACCCGGTGCATCGTGGTCGCCGGGCGGCCAGATATGATGCTATGGGCCATACAGAATGCGTCATGGCTGGAAGCCAGACAGAGCTGGGGGTGCTGGATGTCCGGAAACGCACCGCTGCGTGCACACGCCGCGGTGGGACGGTGCGTTTCTCGTGCAGGTGCTGGCCTTCTATTACGCGCAGGTCCGGTTTTGACGACATACAGCACTAGGTGCGAGACTGTGCGAGACTCGCACTGATTGACACGGCTTGTTTGCAGCCGAGGCGTGAGGACGTCCGAAGGTGGCGTGCGTGGACGTCCGACGTGCCAAGCCGTGTCGCGCTCGCAGGCCCGCCTTCGCCTTCCGGCTTCGGCTTCCGGCGAGAACGCGCCTGGAGGTGAAAAAAAAAGATAGCGACACGCATCGACCTGCCTGCGGATTACCTCTTACTTACGAAGCGACGCGGTATCGACGCCCGTGGGTGAGAGAGAGATAACGCGGATGATGCGGCCTGCGGTTTCGGACTCACGAACGAGGGCACGTCTGTGTCCGGCGTCTCTGCGCGGAACGATGGCGCTGAACATGGACATGTCGCGGAGTCATGCAACATGGACAAAAGCTGAGACTGGCAGGACCTATTGTTATCCGGAGGTCAGCCCGGCGGCAGGTGAGGCCGCGGTGCGCTGTGATCCAGCCCGTTATCGATGCGGCCGCAGTGCGCACAGATTCGATGAGCTTGGTGAGCCACGCGTGGACACTTCTTCCGCCGAAAGAAACGTTGGTGGGAAAGCGGTGGGACCGAGACACGGGCGGCGCCCAGACGCCAGGTGCGTTGTGCACAATTGCGTCCACAGCCGACCCGGGCGAAGGGTGCGATGCATCATCCCTGGGAGCTTCGGGCCTTCGTGTTCGTCGCGGGCTTTGTGGCGTTGTGGGCTTCGGGTTCTGGACGAGGCTTCGTTGTGTTGAGACGAGTGCATTGACTTGTGGGGCGGCATGCGGACGGTGTGCGCCTGTGCAAGCAGATTACCCAGGCCGGTGGCGACATGCGCCAAAATTTACCATCGCGAGGGAGCTGCAGATGGACGGCTGTCTGCGATGAGTTGCAGGCGCCTTGGTGCGACGATCTGTGTGGTGCAGATAGAGAAGGCAGATAAGCCTCTGCGTGTTGATGCGCACGGTTTTCCGGGATATTTCTGAATTTAGAGCGGCAGAGTGGTCCTGGGGTCCTCGGCTTTTTATCCTCCGTACCATCAGGTACCGTCCGTTGCTGCACATTTACTTTGCACATTGATCGGATGCACGCGGCGAAGAGTGCATTTGTGTTGTACACGAAACGGGAGGGAAGGAGGCGGAAGGTACGCGGCGTCGCCTTTTGGGCTGTTTTGTACGCTTTTGTGAGGACTGCGTGTCGGCGCACGTCGCACGTATTCTAGAGTGTGCCTGCGCTGTGGTCTGGGCATCGCATCTAGGTGTCTTTGCGCCCTTCCGAGGTAGTTTGCGACGCCTGTCTGACACTTGTCTGTTGATGTTCTTGCCAGGTGGTTAGGGTTGTGACATTCGGGGTCCTAGGTGCTGCGGGCCCTGAAATGAATGATCCGTAAATATCTCGGGTGTGCGTGAATTCGCTGGCTTTTCGATGAGTCCGCGAGGATGGGGCGCCCAGGGCAAAGTGCGATTCTGGCGGACCGGACCGGTGTGGCGGATGTAGATTGCGGAAGACGGACGGCCTGGGCAGGGCCTGCAAGGCTGTACTGAACGGGTTCGGGACGGATCGACGGCGACGGCGCTACGGGGGACGGGGCGGGCGCACGGAACGGGCGAGCAGCGGCGGATCCGGAGCCTCCGAGTCGGGATAATATATTAACAGAAATCTGGATACCACTGCCCTCTGCACGCCAGTGCTCCTTGGCCTCTACCACCGCCAGCCCTGGCCGTCCAACCTGTGCCAGAAGTCCCGTCTGATCTCCTTCTCGTCGCTACTCTTCTTCCATTCTCACCGCCCGTTTCGGTTATCCCTCTGCTCCATTGTCCGCCATGTCTTTCATCCTGACAAGGCCGCCCTCTCGTGGCGAGGCCCCGCCCCAAGAAGAAGACTCCCTTTCGGCCGCTCTCCATGCCGCTCTCCAGTCCTTCACTTCTCCCTCCCACCAACAGCCCTCTCATCCTGCCCCCCACATGCCTTACGACCCTGACCAACACAGAGAGAAGGGCGAGAAGTTCGCCCCCACTCTCGACATCGTCGTCAATTCCGATATCCTCTGTCTAAGGGCACCGGTGTAGACGTCAACCCGTCCCTTCTCAGCGGCAACGTCGTGCTCCACCTCGCAGAGCCCACAGCTATCAAGGAAATCGTCCTTCAGTTCAGAGGCAAGGCCCGACTACCCGTCTCTGCTGCCGATTCGTGCGTCCCCCTACGCGCCACACCGTACCTATTTCTGACCATCCCTCTAGGCTGTCACTCAGCTCGTCGCAGCTCACCTACCTCGTATGTAACACGAGTGGTCGTTCCTCGAGGGGAACAGGGCCCACTCGCATACCCTCAAGGCTGGCCGCCATCTCTTCCCGTTCCAGCTCCAGATCGGCGGCTCTCTCCCCTCCTCCATCTCTACCACCGCTCTCGGCGGTGCCTCGGTGCAGTACAAGCTACGCGCCACAGCCGTCCGCCCAGGCTTTGGGATCACACACAGGGACCTCCAGGCCACATGCCCCATCTCTATCATGCGGAGCTTTACCTCGGAGGCGCTCGAGTACCAGCAGACCCTCGAGATCGAGAACACCTGGCCGGAGAAGTTGATGTACTCGATTATGATTCCACACAAAGCCTGGGCGGCCGGTGAGCAAGTGACCGCAGTCGTCAAGTTCTCGCCGCTGTCAAGGGCGCGCGCGTGCTCAACGTGACAACAACCATTAATGAGACCACCAAGCTCTACGCGCGCCAGGGTACACAGGAGAGCACACGCGTTATATCAGCACGCGTCACGACATCATGGACGGCAAGGCCGTATTGATTGACGAGCAGCACCATAGGTATCGATACCCTGCTACACCATGGGCACACACCATATCGCCACTCCACTACCACATCCACTCCTGCAAGCCCCCCTCTCACGTCCGGACACACCCACCACCAATCTCTGCCAAACAGTCATCCAAATGGTTACTTTCCCGCAATCCCATCGCAGAACGAATCGCCATCACATTCACCGGCCGAGCTAGCACTTACTACGACAACAACAAATTCATCATCGTCCAGTGACCCGACTGCTACCATTCTAATGCGTTCATCGGTTCCCTCGACTAGTTCTATTCCATCTGTGCCTTCGCAGTCAACACACCCTGAAGATGAAGTGGTCATACGACCAATACACCCGCCCCCAGCATCTGACTCTGACATTGACATCGCGGCTTCATCTGACGTTGTGACGACCCTAAGCATCACCGTACCTTTGCACGCGACACCCAGCCATTCATTAGAGGTGCGTCTTATTCTCACCCGTCTGCTCACGTGTCCCTTCAGCTGACAATCTTGCAGCCCATTCAAGTATCACATCGCATCCGGTGGTCAATCCTTATCGGCAATCACGACGGACACACGTCCGAGCTACGCTGCTCGCTCCCCCTGCACGTGCTCGACAACCACCTGTACGACGAGGCACGCGCGGCGACCCTCGCGACGCGGCGTCTGCTTCTAGGCGCGCAAGATGTCGAGGGCGGTTCCGCGGTCGGGGTACACGGCGAAGAGAGCGCGGAAGACGACATGGAGCTCCCGAGCTACCCCGCCCATGTACGCGACCGCGTCGCAAACGCGTATCTCCCCGAGGCCGCGGTCATGCGCGTCGTGAACCCGTGGGTGATGCAGGGTGTATCCCCCACCATCGTCCAACCGCTTTCCGAGACGGAGAACTCATCCGGCGTGCAGTCTCCCGCCGGTCTCGAGACATGGGCGATTCCCTCCGGCGCTCCCGTCACCGCTCCCACACGACACCACCTTCCGCACGAACCTCCACCTGGCGCGCAGCCGCTGGAGTGGGTAAACACCGAGCTGCTCCTCAGTCTCAGTCGAGAGGCCCCCGAAGCACCACTTCCACCCACACAGCACGTGACTCCACCAAGTCGCACGCCCCCGGCAGACTCGGCTGCAGCGAGTCAACACGGAAGTCGTCCAACCAGTCGACATGGAAGCCGCTTCCCAAGTCGTCGTCCAAGTCGCACGCCCAGTCGTGCAGGGAGCCCCGAGCGCGGAGAGCGATCTTCCCTCTCTGTCCCTCGACGGCAGCGGGGTTCGCGACGGGCGTGGCCGCTCTCGGGACGCAAGGTCACGCAGGCGAGACATTCGTGCACAGCGGGAGCACGGCGAGCCGGAACATGCACGGTCTCTTCAACATCGCGATGAAGCCCTTCACGAGCCTCACGAGCACGTTCTCGCTGGGCGCGCGCAACGCGAGCCATTCCAACCTCCACTCCCTCCACGGCCACTCGCTCTCGAGCGGCACGCCGTCCGCCGCGGCGTCCACCGCGAACCTGCACGCGCTCACGCACAACGGGGAGCCGCCCCCGCCGGCGCCGATGACGAGCCCGCAGCTCCTGCACCGCGCGTTCACGGAGGTGCCGGACTACGACATGGCGAGCCGGGGGTTCCTCGGCGGTGGCATCACGCCGCTGACGAGCATGCGCGGGCTGCCGAGCTACGAGGCGGCGGAGGCGGAGCGCAGTGCGGAGCAGCGCAGCTTCAGCGACACGGATCTGGCGGGCATGTTTGCGGGCGCGGCGCGGCGCGGCGTCCCGCCGGGGCCGCGGAATGCGTCGACGACGCAGCTGATGGGCGCTTCGTCATAGCGCTGCGTGCAGGCCGCTGTCTCTCCCTCCGTTCGGGGTGTACGTGTCGTGTTGTGTGATTTATTCGCGGTGTGCGCGCGTGTGTAAGGTATCTGTGGATGCGATATCTTGATGACTTTGACTTGCAACCCCCTGGCTCCCTCCCCTCTGTCTCTGTCTCTGTTTTTGTTTCTGCTTGTGTTTCGCTGCAGCAGTTATTATAAGCTCATGCATCTCCCGCTGTTTTGACTGAACTGTATCTTAGACGCGCATGACATAGACCATAGAAGATAGAAGTTTACGACATACACAACATCGATGGACGAATTCATCCGTAGCATTTAATTAGTGTAGAGCGCCGTGCCCGCTTTCAGCTATATTTCATGATCGCTCGTTATGAGCATATGCATCTGTACATACTACATACGATCCTTACGTATGCGTGGCTATCATTTGGAAGTCGGTAGCTCTGGCATAGCTATCGTGAAAATGGTTCTGCCGACCGAGACCACGACGAGGCTTGACGAGGGCGCGTTTCACAGGTTTGCAAAGCCTCTGACGGTGCCTCGCGCGCGCCTTCTCTTCATCGTGGACTAGAACCAGCTCGATGCAGAGTTCCCGCTGATGGGCCACATCCTCCACCGCTCCGTGTTCCGAGAAAGCGGTGACGGCGAATATCCAGCCATGACTTATCTTGTACCCCCAAGTGCAGAACGTTCGAAGAACGCCACCGCCTACCTGGCGTCTCGACGATGAAGGTGTTCCTGCCTGATAATCACCCACGGTGGTGAGTGTCCGCCTTCTCACTGGCCGTCTGAACCGACTGGTGCGCACCCCCGAATAACCGTTGTCAGCGCGAGACATGGAACGGCGCAAGTATCCCCGGGGTGCCCCCGCCGCAGCGCAGCGGCGAAGAGCCTTGGCCATATTCGCCCGCATGATGGCATCGATGGACCCTGCACGCGCGCTGCAGCTGGCAGCGTCGCCGACGATATCCGGCACAGCACGCTGCCTCAGGACAGCGCGAGAAACAGAAGCGCACGGAGCCTGTGCCGCCGCGCGCGCACACAACACGTCCACATCTAAGTTACTAGTATCTTGTGCCCTCTTTCTGCGTCCGCGCTGCACGGCACACCGCGTCGTGCGTGCGTGCGTTCCGGGGACCGCGCCTGTGTTTCTGCTGCGTCTTCCATCCGGCCTGCTGCACTGGGGTTCTCGGGCTGTGCACCGATCTGGGATCGTCGCGCGCGAGTGCGGAATAGCCTCAGGCCCGGCCACGCTGCGTGGAAGGGAAGGGCGCGTTCGAACAGAAGTCGCAGGCATACCGCGGACCGCGTCGCACCCGCAGCGCATGGCCGGAGAAATGCTGCTGCAGGGCCGCGCAGCGTTTCGAGACGGGCGTGCGGCACCCTCAACTGCCTCCGCCTCCGCCGTGGCCCTTGGATACCAACGTCCGGTGGTTACTGTGCGTGTTCTCCGTGCTCCTGTCGCTTCTGGTCCTTCTGGCTCGCAGAACGCTGGAGTTTGCGCCCGACTGGAGCGGCTGTGGTTCGATTCCGTAAAGGCAGCGGCGGATTGTCGGACGGGCCCTCCCCGGATAGGCTTTGTCTTTGGACGGCCCTGCGGGTCTCAGCTTCCATTACCGTTCCCCCACCATCCTCGGGCGAGCACTATGCCCTTTATCGTACAGCTTCGTCTGGATATCTGGATATCTGGATATTGTGTTTGTCCTGCCGGAACCGGGATGGCGCGAGCGCGACGTCAGTATGCATCAATCTGCGGTGTCCCAGAGGCCCTTCTGCCCTTCGCACCTCTCCGTTGTTCTTGGATCCAAGGCGAGGCCAAGACGCATCTCTCCGGACAATCTGAGAAGCCCGTCGGTGCCTTTGCGGACAAGATCTACGTGTGTACATGTATGGGTTTGTTGGCCGCCCGTAGGCCAACTTGCGTCATTGTGGACGCCGGCGAGGCCAAGCACTGAAGTTCGTTATCAAGCTACTGACGGCGCCTTCCATGCTCTAATCAGACATAGGAGAAGTGTTATGTCTGGCTCGGAGTCGAAGAGGGTATCGTTATTTCGGATGAATTCCTCAAGCCGCCGAGACCTCGGAGACGTGCAGTGTGTCAAATCTAGTTGTCAGAAATTGTATCTTGCATTGATACTTTCTGACGGCCGCTAGAATCTCTCAGTGATCAACGTAGGTTGCAATAACAATACTTTTGACATCTGAATTCAGGTTACTTTAATCCCCACTCGGCGAGACCAAGCCCGAGGCAGTAGGCTTGTTAGGACCTTGCCTGCCACCTCCCAGTCTTGGGCCGCAGCTCGGACCCACCACCACCATGGCACTGTGGCCTTACATGCGAAAGTACCAGGAATGTCGTGCAGACCAGTCAAACCTGTGGCAACGAGACTCGTCGTGAATCCTAGCTTCTCCAGGAATCACGGGGCTGGTCTCATATGCACGGGTCTGACCGGTGTGCAGCTGTGCAGGTGAGCTTTACTAGTACGGCTCTGGCTGATGCTGCAACGCAAGTGTCATTGGCACATTGGACTGAGGGATAGTCTTCAGGCCTGTCATGTTTTGACTCTGCCCGAGGCATCCATATCAATTGGTGTGGGTACTCGGGGTGCAGAAAATCTTAGACTTGCTTCAGGTTTGTCTACCTCGATTCAGCCTCTTTGCCATTTTGCTGGCCCTGCCCTACAAATCGTATGTTTGCCTTGATCATACACTCATAAACCACTTTCGCAGGCATGATCCGGTGGCAAATTTCTAATTTTGCTTTGCTATGGCCAGAAGATGTAGGTGAAACAGCAGTCAACATATATAGGAGGAGATCGAGTAGAGCCTTAAGCTTAAGGCCGGCACGTTGGATATCGAATCTAAGAGGTGCTTTGCTCACGGGTGAATAATGTCATCTACGACCATAATTTTCCGATTGATACGATGCTATATGTATATGCATAGAAAATCGTAAGACGCATGAGTGCTGGACTCCCCCTTCGATGCACGACAAGGTCTCAGCACTACTACGGATTATTAAATGATAGAAGGCACAATGTAAGTATGAATGGCAACTGCGCTCCATCCCAAGGCAGAAATTTGTATAAACGAAAGTCGCGAGCCTCGATGCTCGGATAGGGACACCTCTAGATGCGAGTGGACGCACCAGCACGCACACAAGGCGCTGCGAGTCTCCACATGATCCCGCAGGACACACACAACCCGCAACGACGGCGTCTACGCCTTGTAGAGGGTGTCCAGAAATGCCGCTGCAAGATGTCCCACCATCGTAGCTCCGACGGGACTCGAACTGCCCAGACCTGTGTATTTCGCGCAGCACCATGAGCGAGGCGCCCACGTCAGAAAACGCAGACATACCATAGAGCGTGACCATCGTGCCCTTTCCAGACGGCGCTGCCTTGGCATCCCGGACCGCATCTTTGAGGTCCACAATGAGCGTATCCACCACTGGCACAGTCAGACGCTGTGCAACATCACCACAATCAGTCGAGACATGGGGCTGAGGTGCCTTTACGCACCGTCACGGCGATATGCAGGGCTGCGGGGTTGCTGAGCGCATTGAGATGCCATCCGCGGCGCGACATCGCGTCTCCAACTTCGAGCGCGCTGATGTCCGGATGCACGCTCGCGAAGGCGACAACGGATGCGGGAGGGTGGCCGAGGATGTACAGCTCCGGGATCTCGTCCTTGATGCGCTGCTCGATCGTACGCCGTGTTGAGACGATTGCGCGGCACGACTCGACATATCCACTGCAAGGGTAAGGGATGTCAGTGGGGAAATTAAAAACTAATCATGGAATTACATACCCATGTCCCATATAGTGCATCGCGGCCCATGTGCCGGCAATGAGGGCACCAGGACTGTATGGAGAAGATAAGTAAACGACATGATAAAGGAAGATATAAAATCTTACCGGGAGCCTGCAATGCTCGGACTGGCGTATACGCCGCCGACCCAGTCGGGATTGACGTAGTACTGGAATCGGCGGAGCTGAGCACTGCGATACATGACCACCGAATTGCCCTGCAGAAATGACGTCCTATTAGAAACATGTGCGCTGACGGAGAGACCTTCGTGCACACCTTCGGTGCGAAGCCATACTGTTAAATAAAACGACAATGAGTGGAATAGATTGGGAGCCAACAGTGGAGTAGCAACCTTGTGTGTGTCGCAGCTTATACTTGTCACACCCGGTACGCGGAAATCGAACGGCTTGACGGGAAAACCGGCCTCCTCCAGGAACGGCATAATGAAACCACCCAGGCAGCAGTCGACATGGAGCCCGACGCTGTGCTTGATGGCAAGCTTGCTCAGCCCGACAATATCGTCCTGGCAGCCGTCTGGGAAGTTTATTGCGGATCCGACGAGCTGAAAATGAGCCGGTGAGCACATGCAGAATACGGGAGTTGAGCAGAAGGCCGATTGTAGATAAGAATAATCACCATGATCGTGTTTCCATTGCTGGCCAAAATGTCAACACAAATAATATCCGCTAAACAGACGCATACACTCACATGGCACGAGCGACACGCTTGAGGTCAACTTGGCGCGTCTCGGGATTGACGGGGATAGTATGCACTTTGATTCCGAAGTACGCGCATGCCTTGTCGAACGCTGCGTGGGCACTTACCGGCACAACCCTTGCAGACACAGACGAATGTTCAACGTCCGGTAAAAGGCATTAAAAGCTCGGTGCAGCGCACATCTCTGGCTCCGTAATGCCCTTGGTTGCCCGAGCCCAATCGCGGTGAGTCTTGACGGCCATGATACACGACTCGGTACCACCCGAGGTCGTCACTCCCGCGCCGTTGGGGTTGTTGTACATTTTTAAGCACATGGCGACAATTTCAGCCTCCATCTTGCGCACCGCCGGGAAGGCATCCGGGTGCAACGGGTTGGAAAAGGAGTAGCGCGCGATGGCAGCGAGAATAACGCGATTCAGGTCGTCGCCACCGTCTGTATCCAAAGCCAAGATTTAGCGGTCAATATACCGGAAGGACAGCTGCAGAAATACGCACGGTACACGGCACCCGAAAGCTTCCCAAGCCGCCAGTTGGCCCCCTCCGACTCGGTGTCCATCTTGGCCATCTCCTCGATGATCCATTCCTGCGTCTGCCCCTCCTGCGGGAGAGCCAAATGCCGGCGCACGTCCGGCCCTTGCGGTACCATGCTCTTCTCAATCTGGGTCCTCGCTTCCCCAAGCTCGCGGTCCACTTTCTTCCGCGCTGCGGGAAATCGGAGCGCCAGCAGGATCGTCTCCTGCGTAAATTTCCTCATCCAGCGAACCTGTCCTGGAAGCCACGAAAGCGCTGCGTACCTGTACAACCCATTTCCACAAATCCCTCACAGTCTGCACCAAGCCTCTGGCCCGCAAATGTCGCTGCGCCTTCAGCAGACGGCGGAAAAGAAGATACGCAATGAGCAGGTTCTTCAAGTGGGTCAGAGTGGGACTGTTCCGCGCAGAATAGAGCGCTGTTGCCCTCGCGAGCACAGCGTCGGCCATGACGGTGGTCATTGCGAGACTTTGGTGGGGAACGAGAAGCCGTTCGTGGTAGCAGGCAAAGAACGGTTATGAGCCACGCTGTCGCTGCGCAGTGCTCTCGGATGCAGCCGCGCGACCCTACCCGCCATCAGTGACGCTGTACTTACTCGCCGTCTGCTCTGTCCTGCGCGCACTCATTCGAACTGTGCATATTGGCAACATTCTCTTCAGTGGGCGATACATATATCATCTTGCTCTCTGCTCTGATCACAACAGTCATTATCTTCACGAAAAATGTGCCGGGACGCCCATCACTGATGACATTGACAGCGCTACCTTACCGCCTTACGCCTGAGACGGCGTGCGATTCATACCTGCACTGCCACCAGCAGATCCAGACTATTCTTGCGGGGCCATCACGGCAAGCTGTCAGCGTCGCCGCGGTCCTCGGTGAATGGACACTTGTTTGATGGTTGTGTTAATATGAAACATCGAGCAATTGCGATACCGTTGGGGTCTGAATCTGCTGGCCACAATCTCGTTATAATAATATAGCGGCCCCTACCACAAGTGCAGTACGTGAGCACTGTCTTGTTTGAATTTCTTCTGCTGGATTCAGAGTAACCATATTGTTCTCATCACGCCGTGCTTACTCACATATATCAGGAGGCAGATATGTCGCCGAGGTGCAGCAAGCGGTGTATAGCCAGCAGCACACGCGACTGTTAGAGCAGCCTACATTTGGCATCGGATCTGCTATCTCCCATCACGGGCGGGCGTCGATTCGTTTGCGTTGAAGTCGGTGTAGCGACGAATTCTGGCGCCATGCTGTTCTCTATATATATGCGTGCAGTGCGGTGCACAGCCCTCCCTCGTCCTTCGTCTTTGCGCCATCTTCTTATTCTCTCCTTGTCTTGTCTCTCTCTTACCTTCTAACCTTTCCCTGTACGGACATTTACGACAAGCATGGCACTCGATCCACGAGGGGACATTTCCGTTGTGGAGATTATCATCTACATCCCCATTCTGATTATCGGCGTACTCCTGGTGATGCGCCATGGCTTCAGCAGGAAGGCGGGATGGATCTTCCTCGTCATTCTCTCCCTGAGTAAGTCCCGCGAAATCTCCATTCCCCCACTGTCTCCATGCTTACCTGCAGTGCAGTGCGCCTCGTTGGCGGCATTACCCACATCCTCTCGGAGACGTCAGACAAGAGCAGCATCGGCCTCAAGATCGCGTACGGTGTGTGTGAGTCGGCAGGCACGTCGCCGCTCCTCCTCGCCGCGCTCGGGTTCCTCGCAGCAGTGTACGTACCCAGTCTGTGCGATGCATGCCAGCGTGGCTAACAGCAGCGCCGTAGTGGTAGCGGCACGTTCGACAATCACGTTTTGATGAACCCCGGCCTGCGGTTGATGGGCCTCTGCGGAATGGTTGCGGTGATTCTCAGCATCGTGGGCGGTGTGAAGACGGGCGACGCGTCGTCCGAGAGCGACATCAACTTGGGCCTCAAGCTGCGGCGCGTAGGCGCGTGCCTGTACATTGTGCTGTTCGCGTTCAATGTGCTCTTCGGCTTTACGCTCTATTCCGAGCAGGAGCGTCTGTCGGTGTGGAAGCGCAAGGTGCGTCCCCTTAGCACGTCGAGGAGCGCGTCTGATTGCGCTCTATCTCGCAGATGCTCATCGGCGTGATGGGCGCGCTGCCGTTCCTCCTCGTTCGCGTGATCTACACGATCCTCTCCGCGTTCGCGCCCGCCACGGAGAGCATCGCCGCGGATGGACGGGTCACGTTCATACTTAGCGACAGCGGGCTCAGCAAGTTCTCGGCGACCTCGGGCAGCTGGGTCGCGTTCCTGGTCATGTCGCTCCTGATGGAGTACATCGTCGTTGTCATCTACGCAGTGACGGGCCTCGGGCAGCCGGTACAAGGCGACATTGACGGCAAGTCATGGGAGAGCGCGTGAGGGCCGTTCAGTAGGGGTATGATGGTGTTGTTGCACATTTTTGCGTGGTGTTTGCTGTGTCGTACGCTGCTTTGGATTAGTTTCTCAGTGCACGTTATTTATCACTTGACATTTGGGATGCCTTCACGATGCATGGACAAGTCTAGGATACCCACACAGCTAATAACAAAATCGGGATATTGCTGCACTGTGAGCTCCTCGTCTGAACTATCGACACGCAGCGCTTAGTGGAGGCGCCCAAATCCGAGAGCATATAGTCACTTGCTTGGGCTAGTACCAATGACGTAGTTGAGAAGTGCAAGCTCAATGTCTGTCGTGGCGGATCGTGAACACCCACAGAGCGCAAGTATAAAGGAAGCTGTCCCATCCTGCCTGCGTCCGTCTCCCCATGCTCCGCATTTCTCTCCTGACCACAACCTTCTGCCGCACCCGTCCTACTCGCGTCTCCGTCCTGCCTGCACGCATCCATTCCAGCGCCCCGATGTCTGCCCCGAAGCCCAATACTGAGCCGCCCAAGAAAGCCGTGGTCATCAGGGCCCTCAACAAAGTCGCCTCCGAAAGCGACAAATTCAGGAAAGTGCTCTGGACAGGACGTCACAGCCAGGTGAGCACACTCGGGCGGCGCATCGCAATAGACACTGACAGGTAGTTCTGCATGCAAGCTTGTCCTGATGACCGTGCCCGTCGGTGGAGAGATCGGCGAAGTATAGGCCATCATTGCTCGTATGACGTCCTCTTGTGAAGGCCATTTGTCCCAGGAAACACACTCCGTCGACCAGCACCTATACTTCGTATCCGGGACGGCACAGGCCATCACGGACGGGAAACATGTAAGCCCATTCGCGTGGAAAGCCTTTGGAAGACCTCATGGACACTTCATCCTATAGAAGGACGACGTAAGGCCTGGCGACATGGTAATCATCCCTGCTGGTACCCTGCACAACGTGAGTTAGTAATTGAACTTCGTACTGAATCTGACGCATGTACTCCACTTGTGTCTGTCATAGTTTGTGAACACGGGATCGACCCCGCTGGTGGTTTCTACGGTCAGTACTACAAGTCCTGCTTGCATATATTTCGTCGATGTCACACTTTGATTCCGTGCGAAGGTGTACGCCCCTGCAGAACACAGAGCAGACACGGTCCACGACTCCCTGGAGCAAGGTGAAAAACTTGAGGAAGAAGGAAAGGATGACCCGCCGGAATGGGCGACCCGCAAATAATGGGCAATCCGGGAGATGCAAGATTTGTGTTCGGATACGACATTCGACTGCTTTTTTTGTTGAAATCGTTCGGTGATTGTTTATGGCGGCTTGACCTGTTTTCCAAGGTTGTCCTGTCCCTCCTAGTCTCACCGTATTCACCTTATATAAAATGCCCACATCGATTTCAAATTCATGACTATCACGGTATCATGTGCACCATGCATCTTCAAAAAACATGGTTATGCGAGGTCAGAACACGAATCGCACTGTGTGGTGGCGAGATCATAACGAAAAGTGGACTCTTCACAAAGATTTTGAATACAATGCTTACACGTATGCGACATGAGCCCCCCATACACTTCGCTCACAAACCCCAGACCAACCTCGCGACATCCCTCACAGCCACGCTCACTTCGTCATTGCTCGCAGCGTCGAGGTGGTTTTCAAGATCGATGTCTTGCACCGCAACGTCTTCCCTCATGTGCTGCTCATTGGTGGTGCCTGAGAGCGGCGTGATACCATGCAGTTGGGCAAGCCTGAATAGAGCTTGCTCAGGCGTGCAGTTCTTGGCATTAGCGATGGTCTGAAGGCTCGGGTGCGCAAGCAGGCGAGGAGAGCCCGACAGCGTCCAGAATGATCTGCGGACGAGGAAATTCAGATGGCTATTCTGAGTTTCCTTGGCCGCCACGACGCACTGGTACTGAATGCCGTTCTCTCTGCAGTAGCGGGCCACCCCCCTGTCCCAGTGGTTGCCCTCGTGCCACCGGTTCTGCACGATCTGGACCCTCTTGCCGCACGCGCGCTCTATCGCCTCCAGAATCGCAACGTCGTACGTGTTGCTCATCCCGATATGCTTGACCTTCCCGGCGTCCTGCAGCTCCACGAGGGCGCGGAAGGCAGCCTCCGTGTCCGACGCGGATTTGCACGGAGAGTGCATCAGCACGCTGTCGAGATACGCGACGCCGAGGACTCCGAGAGACTGCTCCACGGAGCTGAGCAGCTGGTTCTTGATCCCTTCGTTCGGGCGATACGGGAGCGGCAGGGAGCGGTCCTGGCCGAGGAGCTGTGTGAACCTGGGAATGTCAGTGTTGGGCTGCCCTGCCCCTTCGAGGTGGCGGTAGCCCGTGGATTGGACCCATGCGCACTTGGTCTGTATCCAGAGGTCTTCCCTTTTGATGCCATGCTTCTCCTGCAGCTCTCGGAGCGCCTCACCGACGAGATCTTCGCTTCAAGGCCTGGGTTACGCTCTCCGTCCGCGGGAAAGCAGGAAGGCGTACCGGTAGTGCTTTGGCTGCGCAGCTGTTGTAGTCCGTACAGTTGCATGCACGGTAGGAAAAGAAGGGTTCGTGAGCAGGCGCACCTGTGTCGATGGCGCGGAACCCGTTCAGCACCGCGCTGACGACGAGAGCGGTCGTCCGCTCCTTCTTCCTGTGTTATGCAGAAGCGGTTAGGACGTCTGGCGGCAATGTAGGCCATCTTACCAGGCTGTGCCATATATGATCTTGGCAGCCGTCATTGCAGCAGGTTTATGTAGTAGACACTCGCACACACTGGTCGTCGACGTTGGAGTGAAGAATCGGGAGTGCGTCGCGTGGGCCTAATCAGTGCAATTCCAAGCCCGCGGCCCCGGGCCGGCGCTGAATGCCAATATTAATACTTCCCAATTTTGCTCGATAGCAAGGAACCTCCTCCAGCTGGTGTCGACAACGATCTGCTTCCGCTCGGCATTCCGTACTTACACGCCAGTCGTCGTGCTGCATCGGGTACATGACAAGATACACCAACGTCGCGCGAAAACGGACATATGTCGAGGCCGGCTTCAGCTATCGACATGATCCCCAAGATACGCAGCCCCAACTGCAGCAGGACAACGACACGCCGGGAGATCGCACAAGTCCATCTATTGTCGAGGATGAACAGCCTGACAGGAAAAAACGCAGAAAGACTCGGTCGGCGCACCAGCCGACGATAGAGGCCACCCCCTCAAGCAGCCCGGAAGACCGTGAAATCGTGCGGGCTGGACAGTCAGGGCTAGAAGAGGAGGAAGGAGAGGGCGCAAGCGGTGGGTCTGTAAGGAGCAGAGATGGGGCCAGGAAGACATCGGCAAAGTCAAGACGACTCAAAGGTCAGTGTACATACAGGCCCGTGCGTTGTGCTCTTGCTCAATGCTCAAATTCTGACATTCCTGAGCATGCAGATGCGGAGGCACGCAAGGCGGCGTCCGAAAGGCGAAGGATACAGCGCATACAAGAACGGCATGCGGATACCGTATGTTATGCGTGTCGGGAGAAAGGCCATGCTGCGAGGGACTGTCCGAAGGCCGTCGAGTCTTCAGACAAAAAGCGGGGAAATTCCACCGTCGGTATCTGCTACAGGTACGCTGCGCATTTCAACTACAATCGGGCGAGACGCATATTGCCCGAGGTTGTTGTGGTTCCAAACGGTCGTTCACGAATTGTCTCCTAGATGTGGGTCCGGAAAACACAATCTCTCAAAGTGTAGAATACAAGCAGACCCTGCGAATCCGCTGCCTTTCGCGTCGTGTTACGTATGCTCGGGGAAAGGCCACTTGGCATCGTCATGTCCCGAAAATCAATCAAAGGGAGTGTACCCGAACGGCGGATGCTGCAAACTTTGTGGCGAGACGGCACATCTAGCCAAGGACTGCACGCTGCGCAAGAACGGTGAGTATCTCGGGCTTTGTGTGTCCTTGACGAGGCTGAACATGCGCCACTTCAGACACCGCGGCGGGTGCTATCTTCCTTGGTACCGGTCATGATGCTGGCGCAGACGAGGATGACTTCCATACCTTCAAGCGACGTAATGCGGAGGTGGACAAGGCAGAGAAGATGGAAGAGCGACTGAAACGGCAGGCAAACGTCAAGGTGGGGGCGCATACAGGAGTCATCAAGTCGTTTGGGAAGCCGCGGCCTGCAGTAAAAAAGAAAGTAGTCAATTTCTGATATTGATTGTCAGTCGTATCATCAATGCTACTGCTCATTCTCACCGGTAGTAAATGCATCAGGAATCAGGTAAGTCAAACCAGGCGGCTTCCGTCGACGAGGTGGAGAACTGAATCCTTCAACTTCGCACCGGTATTCGGTTATATAGGCCTAGCCATCCGTGTCATTACACGGCCTGCAAATCAGTTGGCTGTTTGTGCTACTTATTCTCAGAAGACTCTGATCCATTTCACAGGTTTCTGTCTGTTATTAATTCTCGTCAGGATCCACGTATGCACGGGTTCTTGAACCAACGGACCATACTCCGCTAAATAATAGCATTAATGACAGTCAACGGACGGCACTGCTAGTGATATGTATGTATAACAGTGATTATGATATGGATTGATGGTGAATGGGGATCTTGGCCGGGTATGAGTACGAGGAGGGTGGATCATGATCATGCAGGGGTAGGCAGGGCCGAGTACCCTCGTATCGCATATTTAATCATACGACAGGCATGCCTGCAATCTTTCCACGCCTTTACCAAGGAGTGCTCCTCGCGCCACTTTGGCACCGGCCGAGACCGCAACGACCGGCCCTTCAACCGCTTCCGAATCTCGTCGAAGCGTGCGACGACCATGTCAATATTGGGCTGCTTCGCAGGGTCAGGTTCCATCATGTCAGCCACCAGGGTGTCCAAGAACTCTAGTCCAGAGAAGGCCTAGTGTTTGAATGGCACGGTCAGACAACGAACAGTTCAACAAATATTAGCGGGTGCCACTGACAAGGAGAACCTGCACTTTGATCATTATCCCAACAGAGTCGATGTCGGTGCGGAATTCCCCCTGCTGGTATAGGGACGAATGATCCTGGGTTTCGGGTACACCACTGGCCGACGGGACAAGTGGATGTGGATACTCGCTGAATCTGCGGGCCCGCTCAAATCCAGTAAAGTAATACTTGGTAGGACGTTCTGTTCGAGAGTAGTGTTTGGCGAACCCCTTCATATCAAGCGAGTCGTCCAGGAAGCTCTGAGGGTGATACATGTCTGGATACACTGCGCTGGGATCCATCATCACATTCCCAGCGATATTTCTGAAAATCCACGTTAGTAAGATTGGTTGAAAAAGAGAGAAGTATTACCCGTGAGTGACACGATGTTCATGCATGAATTGTACGCCCTGATTACAAGGCAATAATATGTGAGCGAGTACAAGTAGTGACGAGATGCAGGTTGCACATCATACCTGTATTATCTGGTGAATGGACTCGATCACCTCGCCGACTGTCTTAAAAGAAGGGTCGTCAAACTTCCGGAGAACAGGCTGTACTAGTATGATTGTGTCCTCAGTCTCCGGAACCGGGAGAACGGCATAGACAGGGACACAGTGATTACGTGGGTCGTCTTTAATGGCATCGGAGGAGAAGAACTCGAGTATTTCCACCTCGGCAGGGTATTCTGATTTTACGATTCTCTTTAGCGTGACCATCTTGCCGTCTGAGACTCGAGTGGCGTCAAGCTGGTTATGGTTATCGTACTGATGAGAGGAGTGAGGTTCCGATTGCAACTAGACACATGGGTGCACGTACCGATATTGGGATTCTATCTTCGCATTCAATGAACGATCTTTTCTTGTCGTGCCAAGATGGTGTCCAACCCGGCCTGTAACGTGGACGGAGCATATAACCGCATGCCTGGAGCCACTGCTGGTGGTCCCGCCACCAATACTCGCGTTCCTCTAACTTGCTGCAGGAAGCCTTCCGTCGGGCTAGAGAGTCGGCAAACGTCGTAGGTGCGGGCATTAGATAAGTAGCAGTTGGTCGATGAGATGAGGGTGGCGAGGAACTTGATGATAGAGGTTCTGCCAATATGGAGCCCAATTTATACATCCGAGATGACAATTGAGAAACAATGCTGATAAAGAAACAAGGCATTCACTGGCAGTTACTGGTAGTAGTCTTGTCTGTCATTTGTTGCGCAGAAGAGACCAAGCCGCTAAAATATTATTGTGTGCACCTTCGTGACGGTAGCTGATCCACGCACAAGCATAGTCTTGCGCTCTTGTTTGAAAACGGAGAACAAGACAGAAAACGCGCCCACAGGGCCACATAGTCACCTACGGAGCCCCAAAGCATCACCTCGCTAACGAAGAGCAACCCTACTAGCTCCAGTGAAAAGAATCCTTCGTTGGCATAGTAACGATATGGAACTAGCATACCGTCCAAGTTAATTACCCAGGTAGTTTCTCAAGCGGCTTCAAAGGCATTTTACGGTCCAGGTTGGATGGTTGAGATGTGTGACACAGATCGGAATCTGGAGGTCGCAGAGCGCTTAGCGCTGGTGTGGCCAAAACGCCGCAGCGGCCCGGGCGGCCAATGCGCGCTTGTTCTTGTTCTCAACCCTGTATTCAGCCTGGTGGATATGTATTCTTTCTAAACATTACTCTCCATGAATTTATCCGTCATGTCTACCTATTTTGTTCAAGCGATTGGCACGAATGCAAGTTCTAGGAGGAGTATCAACGTATACAGGGTGACTACTCTACGCTACATGGGCAAGTTTCTGGCTTGGATGCACGTGATCGCGTCGCGCTGAAAATACGCGCTGGGAGCGATCAAATTTCTGCAGTTGACCCCCAACCACGGCCAGCGTCCTGCGCTCGCAACTCTCCGCCGTACTCTAGATGGCCCAGGGTATACGTGTCAGGGGAAGACTGAGCACTGCAACGAGCTCAATTAAGCCGGAGCGCCTTCCAGCCTTGCGTCCGTCCGTTCCTTTGGGAGGTCGGAGGGGGAGGTGCTTGACTATGCGGCTCGGACATCCCTTCGAATTCTCCTGCGTGTATGTACTGGTCTCGCTTCAATTTATCACATCTGTGTTGGAAGGATCTGCCCCGTTGGATCATGCAATCCGCTGCAGAGGACCGTATCACGGTGCGTCTTTCGTCCATTGCGGGAAATTTGCACCGAGGTTCGAAGCTTGAAACTGTCTTCAAGATGCTGAATATTTTCCACGCAGACATACCTTCCGATGCACACATAAACGGAGTATACTGCAAGTTGACTGCAGCAACACACTCCATATGTGCAGGATGTTCGCTTTCTGCCTTTTCCTGAGCCATGTTACCACCAGTACATGTGAACTGCTGTCTGCTGGGTGGGAAACCTCGGGTGAGAAATCAATACCAGATGACCCTCTATAACGGTACCTTTCCAGGTTTTCACACGCGGCAGGTTTCTTCTATGTTTAGCATTCCTCTCTGCCCCCTGTCGACCTTCCTGGGCGTTGGAAGTCGTCAGCTTAAGTAGGATTTCTTTCCGCCAAGATCTCATACACTCCAGCAAGCTTTCGAGAGGAGTCGTAGGGAGTCGTGCGGACTGGCACCTATGCAATATTTGGTTGCCGGCAGCCAATGAGACGCAGATGAATCATGATCAGGGCGCGTGCGCCCCGTGGGGCGTTGGCCACTCGGCACTGTCATGGGACACGGTGGCAGTACCTGAGCTGAATTGAAACAAACAGAAGGACATAGTAGCACCCGTGAAAAAGACCGTGACCGCCCAGCCCCACGCACCCCCTTCATCGCCCCGCCCCAGCTCTACACTCTAGATCTAGCATTCCGCCCAACACCTTCCTAGATCGACCATGCGCCGCACGCCTACTTCTCGTCGGTGTTCTTCAAGACCCAATGTTCTGAGGCGACGAACTGCTGCGTAGGCACGCCAAGCTCGAACAGGCGCGAGACGACCGAGGAGAAACTGCAGCGAAGATCATCAGTACACACCCGGCCCAGATACAGCACAAGCACGCACTCCTTGAACCACAGGTCCTGGTCCTGCGCATACGCCTTGGCCCACTTCTTGAAGCTCTTGTCCTGGACGAGCGCGTAGTCGGTCCTGCACGCCAGGCGCCGTCAGCATCCGCCACCGGCACGCACAGCACGCAAGGGTCTACGCACGGGAGCATCATGAGCGACTGCGTCTTCTTGTCCTGCAGCTGCTTCGGGCCGTCCCACTTCCGCCACACCCACTTCTCGTCGAACAGCAAGCGGTAGTATTCGTTGCTTACCGTGACGGGGGAGAACGTCCAGGGGCCCTCGAACCCAGAGCGGTCGCGGTGGCAGCGCCCGAGCGCGTGCGCACCCGAGAGCGCGACAATCTCCTGGTCGTTGAAGCTGCAAGCCCATCAGCTAACAGGCTCGGCACAGACAGCGCTGGAGAGACATACCCCATGCGGTAAAAAATCTAGGGTGCGACGGGGCAGTGAGCACATGCAGGACGCGCGAAGGCTATTGCGGCACTCACGTTGCGAAGGTGGTCAGAGCCCTGCGCGCCGTCGGGGAGGCGGCCGTCGGGCGTCACCTGGTGCGCAAAGCCGTCGATGCGGCCGGGGCGCCAGGGGATCTTGGGGCCGCCCATCTCCTGTACGGCGCACACGCCGCCGAGAGTCCAGAGGTCGCCGTACGAGATCCACGGGAACTCCTTCTTGATGCCCTCCATCACGTCGCGGGCGACGTGGAGACCCGCGTTCCCGCCGTGCAGCGACTCGGGCTCGAAACGCATCGTGGCGTAGTTGCTGAGCGCAACATCGAAGTCAGCTGGGTGCCACCGACGCAAAATAAGAGTACGCCAGCGTACCTTCCGCCCGTGTTAGAGTCCTTGTCGTATGTTCCGGAGCAGTGCCATGCCAGGCGGAGAAGCACAGGGCCGTAGGAGCCGTCTGCGAAAAGAAGGTTAGCAGGCGCACGGCACGGGGTAGTCCGCTATGCTCACCGTCGTAATTCTTATCGGCGGCCTCGTCGATGATTTCAGCAATCCTGTTGTACACCTGGAAGGCCGCAGGCATCCTCCTGTGAGCATGATTCTCGATGCACCAGGTGCGCAACCGACTAACCTTCTGATAGTCCTCCTGCGTCGGGACGAAGTTGGCCAGGGCCTTGGCAGCCTGGGCACCCGACTTGAGGGCAGTACCGGCCTCCTTCGCACTATCTGATGACGAGGTGTACACATAGAACGCGAGCCCGCCGACTGCAGCTGCTCCAAGCCCGGCGAGGAGGGCGCTGTTTGACTTTTTCGGGGCCTCGGTCGAGTATTTGCGCAACGCCGGGTTGCGCAGAGCACGCGTGGCCCTCGCGGCGGGTGCAGGGAAAGCACCCCTGCGGACGGAGGCACGCATCATGGAGAAAGACATAGCTGGGCAGACAGAGCAGGAATGGATGGAATAAAACACACGTCGGACGACGAGAAATCCGGGAGACTCGAAGAGTCGTCGAGTGTCGGATAATTTATTGACGCGAGCCGCATGCAATCGCCAGGGCGCGCCCCCGGCTTACCATACCCCGACATCTCCCACGTGATGCTTTAGCCAATCAACGCCCTGCCATTTCTCGCCATCAGAAAATTAAATGACGGTATGAAATGCAGCATGTGATTGTATCAGTCACTCTAAGACTGAATGAAAGGCCATGTTGTTTGCAATAGATGTGCTACATAAATGGAATTGCCACTGTAGTAATGTACACTGATAATATTGTCGACGACGGCAAGAGCAACTTCAGAAGGTCGTGCCTACGGTCTCTCCGACTCGGAGAGCAGTGGCCGATTCCGACTTTGAGGTAGAGCCTCGTGAAGGCTAGATGTCGAGTTGCTACGGCCGTGCATTCCTTTCCTCGAACCTGACGCGAACAACAGAATGAACTAGACGAAGTGAAGATGACGCGTCGAATACCGCACCATTTCTGAACAGCAGCCGGAGATATGCCCAGTCGTTTGCTCAGTCTCTCGTATTCGGCCAGAGGCCGGTGAGCACGCCGCTTCCACTTTTCTTCTAGAACATATTCTCGTGTTGCATCGGACTGTGATGGCTGTCAAGCATGTCCTGATGTACAGCGAAGTGCACGTACCATTTCATGTCTCGAGTGAGATGCTGCACGGTTGGAAGTCTGAATCAGTGGCGGCCATGTATCTCGGACTACTAAAATGCTTACGGTAAGTATTAGCCTGTAGTTCACCTTCAGATCAAGATAATTCTTTGGAGGCTGCGCAACACGTACCGGGGCGGTGTTGTTCTCGATTCTGTGCAACTGAGATACGTTGCCAGCGTCCGGAGACGATGACCACAGGGCCGGCGTCACTGTGGCGTACCCTCCGTAATTCCCTTCCGATTGAGATTGACTTGCCATAGTGTTTCGGCAGGGCAGGAGTACTGTCGATGACTGTTACTGAGCGCAGTTGAATCGAGACTCGTGAGGACAGCAGAGGAGACGTAGTCGGTATGAGAAATGAAGCGGAGAGGTGTGCATAAATTTATACCGCAGCTAGTAAGCCGAGAACCGCCGTAGAACGTGGTATAAGGTATCCAAACGCCTACATGCCAGACAAACGATATCAGACCGATAGCAATCAGTACTATGATTGAAGCAGAGACACGCCACACCGACGGGATAGGCCGCGGAAATCCATCATGGTTATGGAAGTCTAACTCATCAAAGCAGTTAAAACCAAAGACAAGATCTCATCCATTGCGCTAGACTCAAGTTTAACTTGCAAGCAGGCTCCGACGGACATATCATCGAATAATCCAGGTAATGGCGACAGAACGAACAAGTTCAACTTCCGTTTCTGGAACACCACCAAAAGCGATCACGTGCGGACGTTTTCGATCGCGGCCGCTGCCTCAGGCTGGCGGCCTTCAGCTTCAGTACTGCAGTACTCAGCACTTACTTCAGTGACTCTCATTGACTGACCTTGATGCACTGGACTTTACCGGAACTTCCGTCGGAGGGGTATGTTTTCTAGCTGGAGACAATCGCATACAGCGGCGATAAGTCAGACAGCAGCCGTAGAACTCGATCGCCGATGGCAGGCAACGCCGACGCTTTTTATCTGTCTCAAGTCTATCTTGACAAACTGCCTTAATTGCATGGATCTCGAATCTAATATATGATGACAACGGTACGAAGACCCCTGTTGTAGTCCTGCCACAATCCTATGTCGCTGACGTGGTGCAATATGCACTCCCGGATGGAGATCTGTATTAACATTTGGTGAGCAGTGTTTCCTATCGTGTCAAGAGCTGGGCGTGTTTTACCTGCAGCTGTCATAGATTCTCTAAGTCTCCCTCTCCAAGACATTATTGAGGCAGCGGACGACGAGGCCTACGCCGTCCTCTACTGCCACCTTGTCCTCCTCAACGACCTTCGCGAGCAATCGCCCAAACCGATCTGGATGCCACTTCCGAAGCGCATTCCTGATTCGGTCCTTCCGGGATTGCCCATCGGAATGCAACGGCGACAACACAAACATCACCACCCGTGCTGGCGTGATGTCTTCCACCGTAGTGGGTGGCGAGAACATCGGCCAGGGGATGGTGCGGAATGTGAGCTCCTTCGGCGACTCCGTGGACGACATCAAAGTGGTCCATCGCGCCTCATACGCAGACCACGCTTCTCGATCCGCCTTCTCGCGATACGCCTTCGCCCGCTCGCGCTCCTTCTCCCGTCGCCGCTGTTCCCGTGCGTCCTCTTGCAGCCTGCGTCGTTCATATGCCATCCTGCACCGCTCCGTCTCCAGCCGTGCTGCATGCAGGCGGCGGATCTCCTCGTCCACGAGCTTCTCTGCGTCCCGGCGCCACCGCACCGACGCACGAGGCCCCTCCTCGTCGAACACGAGCTCCACGCCGTGCGCGAGCTCGCCCATGAGCCCACGCAGGTTGTCGACTCCCTCGGCGACGCGGACCGTCGCACGCGCGCGCTGGGCATCGCGCTCCTGCTGTCTGCGCACCCAGTGGACCGTCTCCTCGTTCTTGCGCGCCATCTCCGCGATCTCCTGCTCGAGCACCCACGCGTATGTCTGCGCCATGTGCTGCCACGGTGCGCCGTCCTGGGGCATGTATGCAAAGCTGCTCGGGCCCGTCGTATGCGTGCGTCGCGGGGGGGTGGAATGTGGAATGCTGGTGGGGTGTGGTGACCGGGGACCGGACGTGCGTCCGGAGAAGGATGTACGTCGGCCGTTCAGATAGTGGTGCGGCTGGCGGGTCTGGACAAAGCTGTAATATGGCTCTGTGATCACTGGGGTGACCCTGATGTACTCCATGGCTCGTGAACAGCAGGAATATTGCCGAGGCGGGCGGAGGTGGTTGGCAGGGAACGGGAAGGACGGGGAAATGAAGATATTCAGTGAAGTAGAGAAGCATATGTACTCCAGACAGACAAGTACTATCAGAGTTGATAGGGGAAGGTGTGCTGGGGTCGTGTTCAGTAAGTTTGCCTCCTTGCCCCCTCGTGCCGTAAATGGAGCTGCTCAACCGAGGTGCTTCACCGATGCCCCTAAACCACTAAGTCTATGGGAACCCCGGAGCGGTCGCATCTACGGTGATTAGTGTTCCTTTCGAATTCTGTGTCATTGCGGGACAATTCTGTCGAGTTCCTGCTCACTGTTTCTCGGTCGTCAGCCGGCAGTTCGCGAGAAGAAGGTTGATCGCCTATCCTCAATATTAATTGAATCGCATGCATGGCCCGGGACGCGGCCATTAATGTTCTGAATGCGCTTGTATCTGTGAGATTATCGTCGACGGAGCACAGATTGTTGCGTGGGTATCGCCATCCGGTACATATATATGAAAGGCATGAGGACCAAGCACGGACTGACTGCCCGCCCGCTGTGGTGGGATACTTTCTTCCATACCTTTATCTCACGTTCGAACACCGTATCAGGCAGAATCTAAGCCTCTAAGGTAAAATGAACGGCATACACGGGGCGGGAGCACATCTCTGCGCGTCCTACGCCAGTCTCGACGCAGTGCCAGTGCACACGAGCTTCTAGATTGTTCGGAGCAGTCGCCACACCACGCATGATCCGGTCGCTGGCGTTTGCATGCAAGCCGCAGCCTGGCAGCTCGACCGGTATAATCGTCCGAGGCGCCGGGACATCTTTACATTCAAAACAAGGATGCTCTGCTAAGTTTCAGGCACAGAAACGCCTAATACCTAGCCTTCAGATATCCTGGCGTGCAGCTCGCCCCGCCCTCGATGCATGCGCATGTCAGACTCCTACCTTCGCGCTATTCGAGGCGCTCCGCGACGACAGCTCCGGACCGTCGTCGTCGACCTCGACCGTCTGGTCAATGGTAATCTGCACCTGTTACAGCCATCAGCACACGAGTCTTGTGCCACACGCGATGCGGCAGCACTTACTTTTGTCCCGTAATCGACCTCGCCCGGCCCCATGGCCTTTTCAATATACATTAGTCGAAGATAATGATAGGGCGCGAAGTGCATACCGAGGTTCGCCGGACTCTCCCGCCTTGCGAGAAATTGTGGGCGAAAATGACGGGAAGACGATGGCCTTGAGATTCCGACGTCGTCTGTGTCTGCAGTCTCCACATTTTACGCGCGTTCATGCTACGAGAAAGATTTCCGCCGTTCAGATTGGCACATCGCGCTCCACACAGAGAATACGCACGAGGCCAGGAATGAATTCGCGTAAACTGAATAATGCGGTCGGAACGTGAAAACACTGAACAAGAGGAAGGACGTACGTTTGGAGATAGTAAAGTGCAGGCCGAGGTAGATAAGTGCATGGGGCTTTGCTAGCCACTAAGATGATGCCTCTGCGTCAAGAAAATATATCCGAAAGAAAATTGGGAGAGCAACGGCTCACGAAGGCCAATGATGCCACTGTAGCAATGCTGCAAACCATCACTCGTGAATGAGTTCAGAGACCAGAGAATATAGACCGAACACACCTAGTCAACAAGCCGTTCTCTACTGTATATAATGTCACGGCATCGAGGAGATGATCCAATCTGTCACGAAGGCGTTGAGAAGCGATGAAAAAGATGCGTATTATTACTGACCGTCCACTGCCGGAGCGATGCTTCCGTAGGTAGTAAATCAGGCTCATCGTAGTGCTGACGTCGAGAGCGGTCGAGAGACAAAGACCCAGGGTGAATACCCACTGCAGTCCGCGAGATGTCAATGACGTATAGCAGCGCAGGACGGAAACACGCACGCCGAATGCCTCATAGAACTTGGAGAAACTCGCGAGCCGAATTCTGGATTGGTGTCAGTCACTGCTAAACCTAAGGGACGCCTCGGCACTTACAACTCTGCCGACGTGACTACATCGCATGTGCATATACATGTTAGGAAGCAGAAACAGATATATTATGACAATACGGACCGAGGGCAGACGCTGCAGACTGATCGTTAGTTTCGTGCACTCATAATTACTACGCAAAGGCGACTCACCCAATCTACAGACGGCAAGTAGTACCTACAGAGAACGGCGTCAGACATCAGAATAGCTTGTGTAGACAGTGGGATTACCAGGATTACTGAAGCGTAGTAATTTCCCTTGCTGACTGAATACATAACTGTCAGCCCCGCAGCACAAGTAGCGGTGTTCTTCCACTAACGCTTATAAAGTCGCCATGCAAAGTAACTGGGATGCCAGCACAGTGTCACGTTAGCGATCACGTCGAACGTCTGTAGCCCATACAACGCACCACTGCACTATGACGGTCGAGACAGCCTGTTGTGAGATGCATGAAATTACCGACATATAACGTGAGGTATGCCGCAATTTACCGTGAGGGCAATAGAGAACTGAGCGAGAGATTGGTCAGTGAAAGTCTGGGGAAATATTTGATACAGACGTACCCCCGCAGTCCTTCAGAGAGCATCGTCAGAACCACATACACGGACATAGACAAGAGAGTCCTCACCAAAATACACGATCCGTTATCTGGTCATCACCGAAGCTCTCCACGAGATACATCCAATCCGCCGCCCAGACCATACACGAATGCAGCAAGTCAAGGAGGCTAAATACACGGTCAGATATGAGATTCAATGGACGTCGCTTCCCTCATAGAACAACACCACTAACACTACTGCCGCCACCTTACATGTCGATTAGCGAGATGCAAATTGAGCCGAGACACTGGACAGTACCATGGACTTCTGAATCGTTGGATCCTTCATGAACAGTCGGTAGTATATGACCGCCTGCATCATAACAACCCCCGAAAGGCTAGAAAAATCCAGCAGACGTCAGAACATTGTCCGCTTGTCATACACAGCAGCGATGCAACTCACGCTGTCGAGAACAAGCCGCCGAGGGTCAGGGCGCCCAGACTGGTGTGCAGGTTGGAGTTGGTTACGAGTATTGCCTCGAGCATTGTGCAGACACCAAGTGCGGACTGCACCACTTCACATACGAGGGGCAGAAACGAGAAGAAAGACGGGAAGGAGTTCTACGGGGAAGCAACCAGCACGGCATGTCCTCTTGGGTTATATAGGATAGAGTATCCACCGACGGAAGAAAAGGCGCGGGGCAATAGAACTGCAATCTCGATCGAGCGCTGTCTCAACCGCTAAGTAGTTTGGACTGGACCCCAAGCCAGAGACGGTGGTCACCTGAACTGTAATTATAGGCCGGGAGCACGTATCTGCCCAGATTGACAAGACAACGGACGACAGTGGCGGACGTCGTGCCTGCCGGATAGATCGGATATGGTGTGCTCGAATGGCGACTGCGGGCGGATCTGCTTCCGTATTTGTGCAGCTCAGCTTCGTTTCGAAAATCGCAAGAAACGACGAAAGGGGCACACACACTGCAGGAAATTCTCGAATCGTGCTGAAACGAGGCGGGTTCGCAAACCGAGCGGGGTCCCGGACGTTTGAGGTGGAAGGGAGAGCATTCGTATATTCAGCTGCAGGAATTCTTCACTCTACCTGTACATGCAGCCGACAGCGACCCTCAAATGCTTGGCGAGTCTGTAGCGCATCAGAACCACAGAGACAGGAGCGCGGGGTAATATGGGGGCCCACTTCTGGACGACACCGCCGTCTTACCCCACAGGGGACGGTGGCGGGATAAACATTCATCTTCTGTGCACGCAATTTCAAGGGTCTAGTGCGGGCCGATTCGCCTTGGATGATTCAAAGTCCCTGATTTCTACCAGTATTTCAGCACCGTCACTGTTAACATGCTTTGCCGACCAAGTGTCGGTGAAGCGGGCGGATTGTGCTCACCGTAAACATTCTGACATTTGTATGCGGTGGGGACCCTGAGATCATCGAAGCCAGAAAGTCAGATTCGGGGTGCGCGCACGTTCACCAAAGGAGAACGTTCCGAACATACACAATAGGTCAGAGATAACGAAGACGCAACATTCGCTAGAACAAATACTTTGCCGTATACGCGTCTTGGCGACATGGTCATAATCGCGAACACAACTCTCCGCCACGTGGATCCCACGGTGCCCACGGACTATCATGGTAGTCGAAAATTACATCACGCCGACACCAACGGCCGTCGGTACCAGTCCAACATTCATCTGCCAATCGAGACGTCCAACATCGCTCACATTGCGAGATCATTGACACTACAAGGTACATGACATTCCTCATCTTCTCGACGATACGACTGAAACGGAGCCCAACGATGCTACAACACTCAGAGACCACCGCGGAGACGAAGCACCAAGTGCAGGGTGCTCTCCTTCTGAATGTTGTAATCCGAAAGCGTGCGTCCGTCCTCGAGCTGCTTGCCGGCAAAGATCAGGCGCTGCTGGTCCGGAGGGATACCCTCCTTGTCCTGAATCTTCGCCTTGACGTTGTCAATCGTGTCCGAGGACTCGACCTCGAGAGTGATGGTCTTGCCGGTAAGAGTCTTGACGAAGATCTGCATTCCACCACGGAGACGGAGGACTACGTACGAGTTATGAGTACCGGCATAGATTGCTACTGGAAAACCGCGCACGTACCGAGATGCAGGGTGCTCTCCTTCTGAATGTTGTAGTCAGAAAGGGTGCGGCCATCCTCGAGCTGCTTGCCCGCGAAGATGAGGCGCTGCTGGTCCGGAGGGATGCCCTCCTTGTCCTGGATCTTCGCCTTCACGTTGTCGATGGTATCCGAAGACTCCACCTCCAGCGTAATGGTCTTCCCCGTCAAAGTCTTAACAAAGATCTGCATGCCTCCACGGAGACGCAAGACTATACAAAACAAGTTAAACGACAATCAGGAGACTGGGACCGAAAATGCGACTGACCAAGGTGAAGAGTGCTCTCCTTCTGGATGTTGTAGTCCGAAAGTGTACGGCCGTCCTCGAGCTGCTTGCCAGCGAAGATAAGACGCTGCTGATCCGGAGGGATGCCCTCCTTGTCCTGGATCTTCGCCTTCACGTTGTCGATCGTGTCTGAGGACTCGACTTCCAACGTGATGGTCTTCCCCGTGAGGGTCTTGACGAAGATTTGCATACCACCACGAAGACGGAGGACTGCACACTACAGTCGGTCGCTGTGACAAACACTTGTTTGATGAGAACTCACCAAGGTGAAGGGTGCTCTCCTTCTGGATGTTGTAGTCCGAGAGAGTGCGACCGTCCTCGAGCTGCTTACCAGCAAAGATAAGACGCTGCTGGTCGGGAGGGATCCTGAAGCGAGGGGGTTAATATCGAGGAACGATTACCCAGAGTATCCACACGACACTCACCCCTCCTTGTCCTGGATCTTGGCCTTGACGTTGTCGATCGTGTCCGAGGACTCGACTTCGAGCGTGATGGTCTTGCCAGTGAGAGTCTTCACGAAGATCTGCATACTACAAAACAAAGAAATTCAGCACTGGAAGAAAGTGCAATGGGTGACAAGAACGCTCACGTTGTAGGGGTGTGTGGGTGTGTGAGAGGGATTGGGGGATGATGGTGGTTGGAGAGAGGGCTGAGGCGGGGTCGAGGCGCCTTATCAAGGGGTGCGCCGCACCGCCGGAAGTTGCCAGACAAAGGCCTAGACTTGAGCCGTCCGCCTCCACCTCCGAGTCGCGTCAAGCACCGAGTCGTTGTCCTGTTCGATGTTGAGCATAGAAACTGTTTTGTTCTACCTGGACGATGCTGCCATCTGACCCTGCCGTTGCATCGCTTGTTCACTAGCTCAGGACGTCGCCCATCGCAATAGCACTGGTTTTTTTCTGGCTCCTGCGGTGTGCGAACAACAGAGGTCCAGTGGGAGTGGTTGGTACGACCTCATGAACGACTGTGTAATCCGTTGATGCTGATAAATAACATGTTCACGGAGTATGTGACATTCCTCGGAGTTTCTGAGTACTTCCTCCAACTGTCCACTATCAGTCAGCGTTGATCTTGGTCAGCGACCCGCAACTGCTCCCAAGCCAAGCACGCAATCTCCGCTCTCAGGCGCGGTCCTATAAATGTCATGGCGGCCATCTCCTACCAAGTTCACTACTTTACAACTGCAGACTGCCCACACGATACCGTTGCGTCTCAGACATGTCCGACACTACGACCGCCGAGCTGATATATTTTGCCCCTCCTCCCGACGGCTCACGTCCTTATACTGCCATCAACATCAACCCGTTGACCGGCAAGAACGATCATAATTGGGTCGAAGAGCCACACTTGTCGCAAATCGAGAATATCCGTGGCAAGGAGGACTCCGTATCACTCGACGCCTCGGGCTTCCGATTTTTTCGTCATGCTGCCAAGCACACATCCTTCACCGACGACGCCGATATTGAACGGGAGTATTACCCGGAAAGCATCGAGCTGGTGAAGGAGCTCACCGGCGCGAGCCGGGCGGTTGTTTTTGACCACAGTAAGTTGTTGACGCACGGAGCATTTTATCGACGATGTTGATAGTCATTTCAGCCATCCGCCGCCGCCGTCCTGACGAAATTGCGGACTCGCCGCAGAAGCGACAGCCTGTCGCTCAGGTGCACGTTGACCAGACGACGGCGTCAGCCATCGCACGCGTCCACCGACACCTGCCACCTGCGGATGCGCCTGCGCTCCTGCGCCGCCGTTTCCAGATCATCAACCTCTGGCGTCCGATCTCGCACGCGGCGCTCGACTGGCCCCTTGCGCTGTGCGACTACGGCAGCATCGACACGAAGGCGGACCTCGTTCCCACAACACTCAGGTATCCAGACCGTGATGGAGAGACGTATGGCGTGAAGTACAACCCCAACCACCGGTGGAAGTACCTGCGGGGCATGGAGCCGGATGAGCTCGTGTTGATCAAATGGTCGGTGTTTCTATGACTGTGTATGCCATGGAGACTGACTTGGGAACAATGCAGCTTCGACTCGAAGGATGATGGCAAGACGGCTATCCTGACGCCGCACACGGCATTCAACGATCCTTTGACCCCGGAGGGTGTCCCGCTTAGGGAATCTATTGAGCTCAGACTGTTGGTGTTTTACGATTGAAATTGAGAGCGTGGAGAGGGTCTACGCTCATCCGTCAGCTGCAGTTTATGTTTTTATTGCCTTGTGGCATGTGTATCTTCTGTCCCCAGTACGTCTCTGCTTCACATCACTACTAGCTATGCATGTTACAGCATCTTCCCCATAATTGACTATATGTTGTGCAATGCCCGCATACATGATGCTGTGTTCAACATTCAAGCTCCTCAGGATTGCTTGACAAATGCGCAAAATTGGATTGCGACCAGTCACTGAGGATGCCCGAGAGCAGTACTTGCATGCAGTCGCCTCAGCAGATGATGCAGTCGTTGCGGCGACGTCGCATATGTGCCACACGCTCCCTCTCATGCCTCAGCCTCTCCTGCTCCGCCGCCCACTGCTGCGCC
Organism: Amylocystis lapponica; assembly: GCA_022376435.1. NCBI lineage: Eukaryota > Fungi > Basidiomycota > Agaricomycetes > Polyporales > Postiaceae > Amylocystis > Amylocystis lapponica. The sequence goes on from JABYQE010000058.1 coordinate 145,361, forward strand.
GTGCGCTCCGCTTCCGCCCGCAAGCGGCGTACCTCCGCCTCTCGCTCCCGAGCCAGTCCCGCCTCCTCCTGCAGCCTCGCCTCCGCATTGCGTGCCCTCTGTTCCGCAGCGCACCTCTCCGCCTCCTGCTCCGCCACCCACCGTGCATGTGCCGCAGCGGCACGCGCGGCCTCCTCCTCCGCCGCTCTCCGCGCCTGCTCCCGCTCGACCCGGGCTTGCTCCTCCCTCGCCGCAGCGGCAGCAGCCATCTCCCGCTGCGCCTGCTCCATCGCCAGCCGGTGCCTCTCCACCTCTTCTGCAGCTCGCGGTTGAGCTCCACGCCCGTGCTCGTCTGCTCCAGGGCCCTGTGCTGGTCCACGAGCTCGTCCTGGATCTGCAGCACCGCCGGCGCACCGCCGACGAGGAGGCGCAGGACGTCCTGCGCGGACTGCAGCGTGCCGTCGTGGCGGCGCATGCGCGCGCCCTTGCCAGCACGGGCTGGAACAGCAGGGGGTCCGCGGCGAGCTCGCGCTCGCGCGCCGCGCCGCGCTCCTCGCCGGCCGCGCCCCACATGTTCGTGACGAGGACGACGGCGCGGAGCGTCGCGTCGCCGCAGAGCGTGCGGAACATGCTGAAGTTGCGCCGCGAGACGCCGCCCACGCGCACGTCCGAGATGCGGTGCATGTAGATGATGCCGGCCAGCTTCTGCTTGCGCTGGTACCTGCAGAGGCCGCCGGCGGGGATGAGTATGCGTCTGCGCGTGCGAGCGCGGAGGACGGCGACGCACGAGGCGGCGAGGTAGCGGCTATCTCCTTGAGTCGTCGTTGTCCGTGCGCGCCGTGTCGTCGAACCCGGGCGTGTCGAGCATGCTGACCTTGCGGCCTTCGAACCAGAAGGTCTTCGACGTCTGCACGGTCAACGTGCACAACTTGAGGCCCTCCCCGATAGCGAGATTGGACCCGCTGACGAGGTTGATGAACTGCAGAATGTCGTCAGCACGGCAGGTTTGTCGCGAGTCTCACCGGAGTCACCGTTGTCTTTCCGGTGCCCGTGGCGCCCATCACGCTGCCAAGGTGGTCAGTGGCTTCTTGGCAAGTGTAGAGGGACTATTGGACTGACGCAATCAATGTCTCGGTCATGGCTGCAGCGCTGTCCGATGCAGTTCGAATGTCAGTTCTTAAGGCCGGCCACAACTACTGCGGGGGTGTTGACATGCCGCAAACGCAAGGATGCCTTCCTCCCCTTCACGTATTTCGCGCAGTCGGTCTATTGCCACTCGAAAACCTGCGATGTGATCACGAACAGCTCGCGGGCGCACATCTTCTTCCCCTGATAATCACCTGTGACGATCCATCGGAGGCAATTCCTGTAATGTCAACGCTGCTTCGAGCAGAACTGAGCGTCACACCCACATGCTCACCCGCGCAGTGTCCGCTGCATGCAACAAGAGGAAAGGATGCATAATCCCGAGAACGCTGAATCAAGACTTTTCGTCTGGTCAGGAGCACGCTGTCCACACGTACGATGGTGGATTCTCCACCTTCAGTATGCTTTCTGTATGGGTGAGCGGGAGACCAGCGAGAACAGTGCCCGCTGAGCGTGGACCCGAGATGAAGGGGAGACGAACGTTGGATCAGGCTGCGCGATCATGATCATACGCACGGGGTAGCAGACTAGCTATCTTGCATTAATTGTTGCAACGCATCGCTCGACCAAGCAACGCGTACGAAGACCTGCTTTCATCTAGAAAGCAATGACCAATGCCTCGAGTTTCGCAGGCAGCGCAGCGCAGCTTCAGACACCGTGAATGGAAGAGAGCACTCACCGATATCGCGCGAGCGCAGATGCGGAAGCCGACCGTCACTAGGCATTCCTAAGACACAAAAGCCTTCGAGAAGCGCGCCCCGACACCAACAGTGTCTCATCCAGTCCGTGAAAGATGTCTCCGGGTCCCTGTGACAAGTTTTCAACAAACACACCTTCCATAAACTTACCGTTGTGCAGCAAGAGGCCCCACTTTCGATACTGGGGGTGCCCAACTAAAAAAAACACAACGACGTTGCCACCAATAGAACATATAGGCAACCGGGTGGGGTAAGTGACATAGGGCTATGACAGCGCCCATAAGTACTTGTTGTGATGCTGCATGGCACAAGCATGTACGGTCGTTCTTCCTGCCAAGCCCGTACATTCTCAGGGAAGGCGCTAGCAAGACCGACTGGATTGTATCCCATCGCACGATGCACGTCTGAATACTGTAGAATCTCAACAACGCCGCAGGTAACGGGGGCCGCAGACCTGTGCTTCTACTTCCCGCAGCCAGGACAACAATGGACGACGTCGTGCACGAACACATCGCAGTCCGCACAGAAGTCGTGCCGGCAGTCTGGACAGCGGTAGCGGCCAAGCGGGCTCACGCCCTCCGCCGTGCCCGCCATCGTCGTCGTCGTCAATTTCCTGAACACCGCCGCACAGCCATGGCAGCTCCCGGTGGGGCTCGGCTCATCCAGCAAGACGTCCTGCATTAGCATCGCCGACATCAGCACATGCCCGCGCACAGCGCCAGAGAGCGGGGGACGCACACGGCCTGGTACGCCTTCACGGGGAAGAGGTGGTGATAGCTGCGCGCGAGGTGCGGCGCGCTGACGATCATGAGCCCGCAGATGTCGCAGTCCGTCGGGACGTCGCACACGCGCGCGGCGCAGCGCGGGCACAGGAAGCCTGCGCTGCGCAGCTGGGAGTGGCACACGCACAGGCCGGGCGGCGACGTGTCCGGCAGGCGCGTCGGGAAGCCCATCAGCATGAGGTCCGCGGCGGGCGCCGCGGCGGTCCGCGCGAGCGCACGCTGGGCGGGGGGCGGGATGAGCTCAAAGAGCAGATCCTTGAAGTGCCCCTCGTTCAGCGCGACGCCGAACTGGCCTGGGGTGCGTGAGCGCGCGGCGCGGGCTGGCGGAGCGTGCAGACGACGTACCGCCCGTCTTGACGCAGAGGTTGCGGCATATCTTCATCTCGGCGGCGAGCGCGACGACTGAGATGCGAATGCGGTCCTTGACGCACTCGCCGAGCGTGTCGTGAATATTCCCCGGGTCACACGTCGTCAGGGAGCCAAATATGATTAGGATCTCGCGCGAGGAGTGCGTCGGTAGGTGGCTGGACGGTCAGATCAGACGCGTTGAGCGGGGACGGTGAGAATGCTCCTGCCTCATGCTGCTGCGTGCCATCTCGATTGCGTTTTGCAGACTCGGCTCGCCATTTGGTTCGAGCTTGTGTCGTTCTGATATTGCCTTGAGCACCTCTTGCGGGTTCCCTTGGATAACCTGTAAGCGCGAGACAGTGCGAAGGGAGATTGTGGCCGTACCGGTCATTTCTCCGATCCGCTCGCCAATGCCACCGCGCATACCTACGATGCCGATTTGGCCCAGTGGGTTCTGGTCGAACCACTCTGTGACAAACTCGCGTACATATTGCAGCATGAGGTCGAAACGGGTCGGGCGCATGTCCCGGTCCATCATGGCAGAGGAAAGGTCGAGGAGCAACACAAGGTGGCGAATGATGGTACGGCGGATGGCGGCAGCAGGAGCGAGAAGTCTGGGTTCACCAATGTCGCAGATGATGAATATGGAGCGGTGGGCGGTCTTACCGTCTCCGACGACCCCTCGCGATGAGGTCCTGGACAGCACCCTGCAGGCTGCCCGCCTCGTCCTCCTGTACGGTGTCCCACGAGCGAGTGTATGAGGCCTCCCATGCATACGGTTGCTAGAGGGAAATTATATGCTAGAATCCTGGAAGCTTGGGCAGAGGACGGACCTCTTTGGCCTTCCCCTTCCCTTGTCCTTTTTGCGCCGGTCGATAGCCTTGGCCTTTCCCTTTCCCTTGGCACGGATTCCTTCGTCCGCATCGTCGAATATGGAGACATCAGAGTCTGAATCACCTTGTACGAAGTTGTCGTGCATGCGTCGGGGTGGCATTGTGAGGATAGTTGACCTTTGCGTGTACGGGAGCAGAATAGACCACCAAAATATGCCTAGCTAGAATAGATGTTGATGGGATAAATTCGCAATACTAACTTGAAGTAAGGAGAAGAGCCAAATGTCACGCGCACGTGCTCGACGCGTTCTGGTGTCGACGAGCGCTCGGAGTCGGAGCCTCGGACACGCTTCGATTGCTCGCAGACAAACTTGTCTTGCAAGTAAGTAGATGTCCACAAAGCCGTAAATATTTTCTCCCGCGGGCCATATGCTGATTTCCCCCGCAGAGCTGCACGCGGGTCTACAGCTGGAAGTTGCAGAGCGTGGCGTCGTTGGAGTATGTGCGCACTGGGATGGAGCTGTCATCGCAGCCGTGTGTCGTCGCCCAAAGCGGAAGACGAAATCCCCGTAAAGCTCTTGCTACGCTCTGCCCATGTCATTCGTTCCACCCCATGATGTCACCAGTACTTATTCTCCAGCACACCGCCCGCTATAAAAGACCGTCCTCCCCGCCTCATCGCACTCCAACGTCCCCATAACCACCCACAATGTCCTCCAACACCAACGACTCCGGCCTCCAATTCAAGGGGTACGCCCTCACAGGTGCATGTCTTTCGCTAAATCCATGCCGCATACGCTCACGACGGCGCCCAGATTCTTCCAAGTGGACCAACCTCAAGGTCACCTCATTCCAACCAAAAACCTTCCAGCCCGAAGACGTCGAGCTCGCCATCACCCACTGCGGTGTGTGCGGCTCCGACGTGCATACGCTCACCCAGGGTGGGGCGAGAGCAAGCTTCCCCTCGTTGCCGGCCACGAGATCGTCGGCATCGTCACCCGTGTCGGCGACAAGGTCAAAACATTCAAGCCCGGCGACAGGGTCGGCGTGGGCCCGCAGATCGGTAGCTGCCTCCAATGCCGCGCCTGCAAGATGGACTACGAGAACTATTGTCCAGACGCCCTCGAGACCTATGTAAGCATACGAGACATGTTGGCTGGGCGCATGCAGCTCATTTTCCTGACACTTGCTTATTCTGCATGCAGAACGGCGAGTACCCGGACGGCGTGGTCACCCAAGGCGGGTACTCCACTGCTATCCGGGCTCATGAACGCTTTGTGTTCCCCATCCCCAACGAGATCGAGTCGCGCGACGCTGCTACGATGTTCTGCGCAGGCCTCACCGTATACTCGCCACTCAAAACCTACGGCATGGGTCCAGGCAAGAAAGTCGGTGTGATAGGCATCGGCGGATTGGGTCACTTCGCCGTCTTGTTCGGGAAGGCCATGGGTGCCGAGGTGTATGCATTCACCCATGACAAGAGCAAGCTCGATGATATCAAGAAGATGGGCGCGGACCACATCGTCTATACCGGAGACAAGGTCCGTGGTGATCGCTCCTAATGCTTTCGCAGATTAATTACTCCATATACGTGTTGCGTAGGACTTTGCCAAGCCCTACGCTGCGACACTAGACCTGATCATCTCGACGCGTGACACGTACGATGCGAACGCTTCACTGAGCGAGTACCTCTCGATGCTTTTCATACACGGGAAGTTCATCTCCGTCGGCATCCCGAACACGGACAACCCGCTGCCGGCGATGCACCCGTTCGATTTCGCGCCGAACGGCTGTCTTGTCGGCGGGAGTCATGCAGGGAGCAAGAAAGAGTGCATGGAGATGCTCGAGCTTGCACGCGCAAAGGGCGTACGGCCTTGGATCGAGGAGCTGCCGATGAAGGACGCCGGCAAGGCGCTCAAGGGTGTGCAGGAGAACACCGTGAGGTATCGCTATGTTCTGACGCAGGACCTCCGTTGACCGCGTAGTGCAAGGCAACTTTTTGTATCTTTAAGCATTCGTGTGTTAATTCACGGATATCTGGAGCTCGAGTATATGCGGTGCGTGAAGAACCTTATAAGTGCACATGCAAAGATCGTCTGCGGGCGTATCTTGGATAGTGACATACCATACATGAACCCTTCCTAAGAGTCTGGCCTTCTATCTCGCGAAACATGCCCAATCGACTCTAGGAAAGACCGTAGGAAAGACCGACCTTCTGTCCATGTAAAGTAATTCAAGGTGTTCCGCAGCCGATACGCAGAAAGTGAACTTCATATATCAGAGGAAGGAACACATCGAACAGACTGCGCGAGATAACGACCAGAATGGACCCACAAGTAGCCTCATGGGGACCACATTTCCATCACTTACAGTCGAAGCACGCTGCGCAGAAGTCCTGCTCGTCCTTTATAAACAAAGGAGATGCTGCGTTGACTCCTCCAACCCGCTTGTGACCATGGTGCAAAACAGCTCCGAAGCCACAATCGCGTATGTGTAGAGTTGCCCTCGCAATATAGTCTTTCGCTAACCAGAAGACGATGGCCGCTCACCTTCATACAGCGTTATGGGAGCCACAGGCTCTGGAAAATCGACCGTGGGTGTTTTCAGAGATGCCCAGGCCGACAGTGTGCTGAGTCGTTCGCATCTAGTTTATCAACCTCGTCAGCGGGTCGAACCTGGGAGTCAGCGACGGACTGCGATCGTGCACCGCATCGGTGCAGGCATCAAACGCCTTCCAGTTCGAGGGCCACACAGTCACCCTGCTCGACACGCCCGGGTTCGACGACACCACGCGCACCGACACGGACATCCTGAAGACGATCGCGGAGTATCTCGCCACAGCGTACGTCGCCCTGCCCTGCCCCTGCCCACGCTCACGCCCACGCTGACCACGACGCACGCGCAGATACCGCGCCGACAAGCGGCTGCACGGGATCGTCTACATGCACCGCATCTCCGACATCCGCATGGGCGGCACCTCGCGGCGCAACTTCAGCATGTTCCGCACGCTCTGCGGCGACACGACGCTCCGCGCCGTCGTCCTCGTCACGAACATGTGGGGCGCGGTCGCCGCAGAGCGCGGCGCCGCGCGCGAGCGCGAGCTCGCCGCGGACCCCCTGCTGTTCCAGCCCGTGCTCACCAAGGGCGCGCGCATGCGCCGTCACGACGGCACGGTGCAGTCCGCGCAGGCCGTCCTGCGCCTCCTCGTCGGCGGCGCGCCGGCGGTGCTGCAGATCCAGGACGAGCTCGTGGGGCGGGGCTTGGCGCTCGAGCAGACGGCCGCGGCGGCGGAGCTCGGGCGCGAGATCGAGGAGGCGCGGAGGCGGCACCGGGAGGAGATGGAGCGGGCGCAGCGGGACGCGGCGGCGGCGGTGGAGGCGCGGGAGGAGGAGACGCGGCGGGAGATGGAGCGCGTGCGGCGGGAGGCGGAGGCGGAGGCGGAGCGCGCGCGTGCGGAGCATGAGCGGCTGATGGCGCAGCAGGCGGAGGAGAGGCGGCAGGCGGAGGAGCGGGAGCGAGAGGTGCAGCGGCGGCTGGAGGAGGAGGTGCGGGTTGCGCGGGAGCGCGAGGCGGAGGTGCGGAGGTTGCAGCAGGAGGAGGATCGTAGGGCGCGCGTGTGGGCGAGGAGCAGGAGAGGCTGAGGCAAGAGAGGGAGCATTGGGCGAATGAGCAGAACCGCGGGGGAGACGGCGGCTGCAAGATCTTGTAGTAGTTGTTGCGCATCACGTGTTGTGTAGTATACGATTGATCGTATCGGATAACAGTGACTTTGAGTTGGACGCTTCACCACACAATATTCTTGGTGCCAGTACGTACCGTTCTTGAGACATACTTATGTGCTGGTGATAAAATCGTCTGGTAAGCACAACGACGTACGTGTGCTCTGTGGAACTGAGAGACTGACGTGTAGCAGGCAACTGTATTGCGAATCGCAGTCGCTCAGCATCTTGCATCTGCACACCCATCCAAGCGATCTGACCTTCGCGAGCTCCAAACAGGGTACATGGGGCATGCGTGGCGGAGGATGGTTCTCCTGGTGGAGAGGAAACAAGTCGGGTTCGTCCCATTCCAACAATCGTCTTCCGGCCGAATTGCTCGTCGAAATCGCAACTTGCATCCAGGACGAGCTGTCGGATCTCCAGGGACCGACGGTAATGTCTCAAGTCTGCGGCAGCTGGCGCGTTGCCGTTGTAGATGCGGCCAACTTGTGGAAGACGATCACGGTTGTCGGGAGAAACACAGCTCTCCTACAACGTTACATGCAGCGTTCCAAAGATGTTCCAGTGGACGTCACAGTCACCAAAGCCAAGCCAAGTGACTTAGATGTCGCCGCCATGTCTGAGATAATAGCCGACCACGCCCATCACATCCATTCTCTGTGCATTGATGATTCGCTCGAGATGAGTGGTGTAGGTCGATACATCATGTCTGGGCTGACTTCGCCCATGCCCATGCTGGAAACCCTGTGCTGTTATTCGCGAGTTCTCCCGGTACTCGAGCCCCCAACTCTGCTACTTGAGGCGCTACCCTTCCACCCTACTTTAAACCAATTCCCTCGGCTCCAGTTCATCTCCTTGAGGGGATTGTTCGTTCCATGGACGTCACTCCGGATGTTCAGCCATCTTCGGACTCTTGAACTGCAATGTTCAATCGCCAGACCCGCATCGTCCACGGCTGACTTTCTCGATATGTTGGACGCTTGTCCCTTCCTGGTCGTACTCTCCTTGGATCACGCTGCTCCCAACAACAGCGGGACTGCTCCACAAAGACAAGTCTCGACAACGATTCAGACGTTCGCCATCAAGGACACAGCATGCAACATCTCAAACGTGCTCGCACATCTTCTGTTTCCTTCATATGCCAGTCTCCATCTCTCAATCGACTACTCACTAATACCATACGAGGACGAGCTTGACTTCGATGCCGCTCTTCCTCGTGACAGAGCTGCACTCAGGAATCATGTCGGAGGTGTTACCATCGCACAATTTTTTGCAGAGGCTGACCAGGTCACGTTTCGCGCGCGCTCTGGCACCCTCCCACCATGTTCCTCCGAATCCTCGGGGAGCATGTGGAGCGGGAGCGGGTCCGAGGTCCTGTCAATGGACCATGTCAATTTTGATGAAGAATACACGGTAGACGTGGGGTCCATTGGCTTCTCGGGATTCCTGGACCTTATGGCGGTGCCCCCTCCAGTGTTTGGACATTAACGGCAAGGACTTCCACGACTTCTTACCCTACAACGAATGGCGGGACGTCCTCAGCCTCTTCCCCCTCCTGCGGCGTCTCCGGATCGCCACCTTCTACGTGGCAACGTCGCTCCTGGAAGGCCTCTCCTGCACAAATAACCCGATACCGTGTCTGGCCCTCGAGGAGCTCGAGATACACCTGCAAGACGACCCCCCGTCCCGCCATCCGGCATACCGCAGGATCTGTTGGTGCCTCGAGATCCGAGAAATGAGAGGAGGAGCCCGACCTCTGACGCTCCTTTCCCTCCATGTCAATAAGGCGAGTGTCACCTTGGATGAGGATCAGCTCGGGATCTGGGTCGACAATCTGGAAGTCGTCAGCCTGTGATTTGTCCAACGTGAGCGCATGTCAGTGTGCATTGTGCACTTCTTCTCATGCCTACAGGACTTTCTAGCTCCCCTCAGAATACGCACCAATATTGTCATCCTCGGCAGAAGCCACACGCATTCTCTCGCAAGGCGCATTCTCTCGCAAGGATATTGAGAGGTGTGTTTGCCATAATGTTGCGCTTGCAGTATGCACTCCCCTCCGAGGCCCCCGCGATGATCGTACCCAAATCCGGGATCACTAGGATCCATGGACAAATCTTTTTGACTAGTCCACTGTGTCACATCCTGTAACTACATTGCATTCTTAACTTCCTTGCTGCCCACACGGTTATTATTCATCTGTTGACTTGCTGCGCTACCTCTAAATAATGTGCAATCGAGTTTTCACAACCTGAGGATGCCTGCATTCTACAGCCTTTGTACAGTTTCCCGTAGGCAAACGAACATGCATATTGGCAACGAGTGCTGGATTGCGGGTACGTGTCTGCAACGAGCGCGTGCCGTAGGAGTCCGGTGTATCCGTAGTGTCCGATGATGCGATATGGTGATGCGGAGGGGGGTGCGTGCTGGAGGCTGCGATAAATACTACGCAAGACGGGCTGCGGATTCGTGGCGGGCGCGACGGAGGCGCGGGGAGCGACATGCTACACTATGAGAGTCCGGTGGGTGCTACTGTAATATGGAACGAGCGACAAACAACGACAATGAGTTAGGAACGGGGTGCGTGCTGCACGGTGTGGTTACTCGAACGGGTTCGTGCGGCCAGCCTGCAGCAAGATGGTCAGTCGATGTAGTGTGCATCGTTGGTGGAGGCCGCAGGCTCACCTGGTTGTCGCCGCCGCGATCTGCACCTTCGCTGCAGCCGCAGAGCCACTCTGTCCACCACCGCTTTTCCTCCGGCTCTACTTCCGGCACCGGCGGTGGCGGGGACAGCACGGGCGGAGGGATCGGTTCAGGCGGCCGATTCGCATGGGGTGTCTCGGTGCGTGGTGGCGGGCTGCGCGGCTTGGGGAGATCCAGAGGCTTGGGCGGGGGGTGTTTGGAGAAGGATGAGGACGCCTCGAGCGTCGGGCGGGGCGACGTGTCGGACAGCAGCGCGGCGGGCTCCGCGCCGTCCGGGTACGAGGCGGACGCCGTCATGATGGCGGACTGGTGCGGGTCGTTGAGCGTGAGCGTGGAACCGGTCGGGGTGGCAAACGGGTTCTCGTCGCCAGCGTTGGAGTGGGGCGACGGGGGCGCGCCGTCGAGCTCGTCGAGCGGGACGCCGTCGTCCGTCGTCCGCAGCACGTGGTGCGCGCCACCCCCGCCGACCGAGGCGGCGTGTGCGCGGCGGCTCGGCCACAGCAGGCTCGCGCGCCGTGTGAAGTTGCCGACGAGTGTGCCGCTGCTCGTCGACGCGGCAGACTCGCGCGCGGCCTTCCGCCGCTCGCGTTCGGCCGTCTCCCAGCGCCGGAGGTTCTGCGGGTGCTTAGCTGGAGCGGCGCATGGAAGGGAGGGGACGGCTCAACTCACCTCTGCGACCCGCCGCGCCTCTGCCTCTTCGTCCTTGGTTGGTGGGTATCCGTCTGCTGCGGCGCTCGTGTCGGTGCCCTCCCCTTCCCCTTCCGAAAGGTCATCTCCCGTGTGGGCATAGGGCGAGTGGGGAGGGCTGAGGCTGCTGCTCGGATTTGAACTCGACTTTGTCTTTCCCCTTCTCACGGCTTCTGCCCCGGAGGCACTTTCTGCGGGCCAAACGGCTGCTCGGCTGATGTCTTCCTCGTCTGGTGAAGGTGGTAACGAAGGCAGAGGCTGCGGGGCACTCATGGTTCCCGTGTGGAGGTAGTGGTGCGCGGAAGAGATGTGGCTGCGCCAGAGTGGTCGGTATGGGATGGAAGTCACGAAGTACTGACGACGCACGCACGCTGCAGATTGAACTGGCCTCGCGTCGCTTAGATCTCGTCCCTTCGCCGATGAACTTGGTGATCTGAATTGTGTAATGAGCCCGGAGTCCCGAGACTCTCGATAATCGTGCAATATACCGAAAGGTGTAGCATACATCGTGGAGGCGTAAATTCATCAACAGATGCGACAAGGAGACAAGAAACTAAAATTAGAAAGCTGCCAGTCGATCTATAGGATGGATGGATGCTACTCGAAGCGAAGAAATCGAACTGTCCGCTCTATATACACTACAGAATCCGTATGCGCTCCGCCGCGCCGCGCTCAGAACCGCTTCTCTCCTCGCGGCACGACAAGCTGTTCCGCGCTGGCCTCCGAGCCGTCGTCCGAGACGGCGTAGCGCAGCGCGCTTGATCTGGCTGCACCCTGCAGCATCGGCATGTGCGAGTCCTCCGACATCATGCCATACAACGTGCTCCGTGGGCTGCTCGGAGCCCCACCCGTTGCGTTCGCGAAGTACAGCATCGAGTTGCGCGTCGTTGCCTGCATGTGCAGGATGTTCTCGCGGAAGTTCGTCTGTTGGGCGGACACAGTCGCGCGGTAAGCGACGGACAAGACGGCGATAAGGGCAAACACACCTGTTCCTTCCAGTACTGCATGCGCTTCTCGCGCTCGATGGCGCTATGTTTCTTGTGGAACAAGAACATGCCGACCAGCGTCGCCGCCATGCCTGCCAGTACATCAGCGCCGCCGCCACTTACAGCCGCACAGCTTCGTACCTGCCACAATGCCGACCCCGACGATGACATATACCCAGTTTGCGACATATTTGGGCGTATCCGAACTAAGACCGCAGACGCCAGACGCCAGACAGTTATACGTGCTACATCTGCCAAGACATCAGCGCTTCAGCAAGCACGCCCATGGTAGCGCGCGTTGTTCGGTAGCTCACTCTTTATCGGCGTCGCAAGCTTGTCCGAGCTCCCTGGTCTGCATGCACTGCAGTGACTGCGAATCGCAGTACAGGCCTACTTGGCAATTTCCGCTACGTCAAGGTTAGAATCGTGGAATGTACACTGAACATGGGGACGTACCGGGAGACGACGTCTGGATATTCCGCTCCATCTGGGCCGTATGCGACATAAGCAGTGTTCTGGACGACGCACGTCTGGCCCAAGGTCACGTTTGCATACCTGCAGGGTGCAGATCAGATCGCAAAGCGCGGATCGAACGAGGATGTCACTGTACATGCACACATTGTTCAGACAGACCGAGCCGTTGACATTAAGTCCATAGCCGGTGGTATCAGCAAGCTCATGGTGATTTGGTGGGCCTAAACATTGGTCTGGCGCAACACATACAGCCAGTGAGCAGCGGAAAACAGAGCTGCAGGTGAGATAGTTACCATCGCGGTTGAACTGGCAAGGACTGCCGACATCGAGGAGTTGCAAGCACATATCCTCCTCATCTGGACAAAATTCCGAGTCGCCGCACATGGGCGGAAGGGTCGCACCGAGGGTATATCCGAATGGGAAGATGTCCTTGCGGCATCCGCGCACATCGCACGTTGATGTCGAGGAGTTGCAGAATGTCATGGAGTCACAGTCTGTGTAGAACTGGTACGTGCCGCCCTCGAGGCGCTGGTGTTCGAGGGAGCAGGCCCCGCCATGGGCGACTGAGCCGGCATCGGCGCGCAGGAAGAGAAACGAAAGGAAGGTGAGGTGTAGAAGCATGATATGTATAGGTCTGCGAGGCGGGCTGCGGAGGCGGAGGTGTCTGCAGATAGAGGCCGGCTGCAAGCCTGGCATCCGACACTGCATCTTGCCCCGGACGAGCGCAGCGGCCGCACGTGCACACATGCCTAATCCGGTAGCCAAAGCGTGGCATGCCAAGATGTGGCCAACAGCTTTGCGCGCTTGATCAAGCTTGTTCTCTCGGCGACCGGCCCTATTTAAATGAGCACTCTTGTTCTCTCAACACTCAACACTGTCACCCTGCTCGATTACACTTCAGCCATGACTGAACATTTCAAGCGCTGTAGCGATCCTTTCTCTCGCTTTTCAAATGCACTGCTTCTCGAAATCAAGAACGCAATACCCATCACCGACTTGCGCACACACGTCTGCTTTCACAAGAGCCACGAGCGCATCGCCTCAGTCTACGGCTCCTATGCCGTTCAGGACAGATTCTGGGAACGTGCCTGCTGGTTGTCGGGTCTGGGTCTAATACGGCAAGAAACCCTGTTGCGGGTGTCTTGGAAGGACATCGCCTATGACTGTATCGAAAAATGTGGGTTTTGCAAACATCCACAATGTGGTATGGCGTTGCTCGAAAAAAATGGTGCGATATTGATTATCTCACGCTCGATCGAGGTGTACTGATAGACAAGTACAGTGGCCGAGATGGCAGGCGTCGATGATACCCTCACATGGGCCGGTCTCGATGAAGGACGCGCAGTACCGGAGTATGCGTACAACGTACTCAGTGGCGGAAATATCGAGACAAACTCGGTCATGGGCGATTTGGACTTCGACTTCTCTAAATGCCCGTCTAGGAGTCGTCTGCACTGTTCGGACTTGGTTACCTGCTTGCGGCTTGACGGCGTTGAACACGACTATGATCGCCGTCTGCGTATGCACCCCATCGCGCTCCGCAGCTTTGCAACCTTTCCGCCCGTTCGCAAGGTTGTTCTACTTGACCTCTTCAACATTCGTTTGCCAAATCCTTTCAGAAGCTCGGGGATCACGGTGTTTGATGTGCAAAATGCCCTGCACCATGAGTACGTATAAGAAGTTCCAAGTTACATATTTGTCGACCTAACAACCTCTTGTCCTTCCGTAGGCTATTCAAAGACCTTACTGACAAGGCCATCTGTTCATTCATGGGTTGGCCCGAAGAACCCCATTGGAAGGTCCTCCAAGAGGCATCTCGCAAATATCGTACATTGTATAAGATCTTCTCAGCTGTGTGCGTATCTAGTCGTCCTATTTGCTCATCATGACAACCTCTGAACACTGCGATTCTGTAGGCGATTACTTGGACTAGACGTTGAAGAATGCTACGCACAGAATATTTCTCTCCGCATGGTAACATCTTCGCCACAACGAAGACATGAATTTTGACCCTCAGCTCACGCGAAGAAGTCGATTCACACCGCCATTTTCTGTGATGCTCTGTATTTAACCGCCCAATATCCTGTTGTTATCCTTGTGCAATCAATGAATTTGTCCGCTTCCTGCCATTTGATTGACATGATACTAGTTAACTCCCCGTGCAGATCATCCATGCGTGGATTCTTTAGATGTCTTCGTGGTCGTCCCCCGAATCCAAGAACATTCACCTCGCCTAGCCTGTCAACCAACGTCAGCTCCATCCTCGGAAAATGTTCGACTCTCCACTGCGTCTTCTCCTGTCTTGAAATTGTGCAATATGTTTGCTCGCAATACTTACAGTAACGTTGCAAGGACTTGAGATGCATAGAAATCGGGCCAATTCGAATGGTCTGGGTTTGATGGGCTACAAGCTTTTCTGGGACAAGAGAGGTGGGTTATTGATAAATGATCCAGGTGATATTCCTCCACTGACCTGGATTCTCTTTGCATCTGCCAACTTCCCCGGCCAAATTGGAGCAATAGTTGTCATCTCCGCTGCTTAGACTGTCTTCTTTCGATCTACACAACCATCGCGTGCTGATTGTATGGCGTACTGCAATGACTAGTAAATGGACATGGCATACTCCTCTTGCTCGTGTCCATATTGACCAAACAGTACTTATTAATATAATCGACAAGTCAAGATTTTGTCGGCAAGGCTTCTTTGATTCCTTCGACACCGAGGCCCGAGGTATCATGCAGTAGGGCCGCTTCCGATCATAGACTATCGTCCGTATTGTTTTGTGAGTGAGCCGGCCGTAACCATGTCGATCGTGAGAGATACTCTGAGACACTTGAACGAGACAAGGGAGGACAAGGGCTTGACAACATGGAAAGAATCCAAATGACAATTTACCGTGGCAGGCGGACCCGAGTTAGTGAGGCACATCGAAATTCCTTCATCCGTGTAGGCTAGATCTTCTGAACATGTCACAAGACTCGCATTGAATGACTCAAATACAAGAAGGTTTTCTAACCTACTAGATCCGACGATGTCGCGTTCAACCCCACTCCCGGGGCCTTGCATTGTCCACCGCGTCGTGAAGGAGGACCATAAGTAGTACAATAGACAGGAACCGCCGAACCTCATCAGCGCTCCGTATCGCCAGAGAATCAGATGGCTTCTGCCACCGGCACGTAACAATCAGTATCTGTTTGGCAGCGCACGCCGCACGGGTTGTGGACCACTTGTGGGTCCATAGAGGTCCAGCGTCTATCATCTGACGCGGTATCTTGGCTTCTTGAATCTGAGATCCGCGACTATGTGGGCACTGAGAGCACTGCCGTTGCAGCGATATAGCGGTTCTCAATACAACAGACACGGATTCGTCACCTGCGGGAATTCGCACGCACATGGAAGTGAGAGTGTTGTTTTTATACACTTGTTCTATGCAAGTCAACGAACGACGATGGTAACGATGCACTGCCTAAGCCAATATACACAATTATTCCTATGGGAGCACAACTAATATCTAAACATACCGCCCCATAAGCCGAAAGCCACTACAAATCTCATGCAGACCGACCATCGAGTACCAGACCCCGGGGATGCTCGGACGCAGATCGCGAGTCAGTTCAGAATGGAAAATACCCGACTTGGCGGCATTGATGCATCTTATCGGTGGGTCAGCGTGACTCAGTAAGTATGTGCACATAGACTCACCAGGATCGAAAGGATTTTCTGGCATAGCCTGTGGGTCTGAAAACCCAGTATCCATCTGCGCTGGCTCCTCGCTGAAACCACGACCTAGGACACCATGTAGTGACACTGAAGATAAAAATGTCCAATTTCTGTACAATTTTTATGACATGAACTCATGGATAACGCACTCGGCCTTGACTCCTTGATAGCCCACACCTTGTTGTTGACGGCATCCAATGATGTTGCCTGTGGTAAATCGCAAAATATGAGCTAAATGCGCGGTCAATTATGAAGCTCGCTCACCTTTGCCAAGGTTGTCAGATCTCTGGCTTGATGTTTGAAAAGACGGGCATCTTGAAGCTTCATATCACGGCCCATCTCGACGAGTTCCTTCCGGGCATCTTGTAAGCTGTATGGAAATCATTAGCGAGAGCCCAATTAAAAGTGAAACCAGACTAGTACTGTACCTATTGTACTGGCGCTGCAAATCATCGTGCCGATGTCGGGGAATGTCGTCTACGTAGGTGTAGAGCATTCCAATCGTTTTAGACAGGTATTCCGAGGCCCTCCCTAGTTGGTAGGAAGGTAGATGCCTCTTCTGCGGATTGAGAGTCGGAGGCGAAATCTTGTTGAACGCTTCTATATCTCGCAATGGACGAGTTGGAGGCTCTAGCATCGTGAAGGTCGTGATTAGTAGTGGATGTGACGAGACGCGCAGCGGGTCGAAGTTGAACCATCATGCATGAGCTGTTCATAATTTATATATCTTGCACGAACAACCAGCGTGCAAGAAGACTCGTCCGAACCAGGTTGCCTGCCGTAATCTGGAAGGCCGTGTCCTGCATTGCGCACACCAGGCTTCTATCAAGGTGATGGCCAAAAATGCGGCGTCGTCGTCAACGAGTTGACAATAACTTGACGGAAGCCGCGAGGATTCCATGCCGACTGCAGCGCACGAGAGAGAACCTGACTAGCTGGGCCTGGCGGCGCTGAGCCGCTGAGTGGACAACAATTGCATTGAAGTTCAATTGAGCACCCGCGCGCTGGCTGGCTGATGATCGATGATGGTGCTGGATCATTACTGCCTTATACGGAGACAAAGACCAACGCAAGCGATCAAGGCGCGTTCTTTGCGTATCCCTGATGTGTGCCCTCTGAGTTCTCCCATTTTCACTGCAACCATGAGCGTCGCGGATGCGGATGCGGATACCAAAACAGCCAATTCTCGAGGTGGACTAACACCGCAGGAGATTTTCTGGAGGGACCACCAGCAATGGCTCGAGACACGCGGATACATGCTTAGTTCACGCTACAAACCAGATTGGACGCCGTCATGGAAGGTCACCAAGAAATCATACCTCCGAAGTGAGGATGGGTACGGAATGACTGTAAGTACATCGTTGATATCCCGCTTACTAGTATTGTCTCAAGTCAGTTGGCTAGCTGTCTCACCTTCTCGACGCCGTACGAATTTCGGACGGAAAGGTGGTCATGCTAAAGAGAATATCAAGAAAGGTGCATCCACACGAGGTGGAGATCAGCCAGCTGTTCTCTTCCCCGGAACTCGCAGCGGATCCACACAATCACTGCGTCCCCATCTACGACGTTCTTCAAGTTCCTGAGGACGAGGATCTTGTCATACTTGTGATGCCTCTCCTTCGAGGATGTGACGACCCTCCATTCGAAACTGCTGGTGAAGCAGTAGAATTCATTCACGAGATGTATCAGGTAAAAGCTCTCTGTTTTGAGTTGTCCGGATTGTTGACCTCAGTCCATTTGACCTAAGGGCCTACAATTTATGCACAAACATCATGTTGCTCATCGGTGGGCTTCACAATTCATCCTTAAACCCTGAGCTCATGTGGCGTACAGTGACTGCATGAATTTAAACATGATGATGGACCCGACAGGACTCTATCCGAAGCTGTACCATCCACGCGCGCCAACAATGACCAGAGATTTGCAGGAGTTTGCAAAATACCTGACTCGGACTGAGCGTCCTGTCAAGTACTACCTCATCGACTTCGGCTTGTCTATTAGGTTCGACGCTGAGGAAGCATACCCTGCTGCGGTGCCTATCTTGGGCGGGGACAAGACAGTGCCCGAATTCCAGGACGAGGAATACTTATTAGAGGCACACAACCCCTTTCCTTCCGACGTGTACTATCTTGGAAACATGGTCCGACAATACTTTCTACGAGTGAGTCGTGTTTCGAGCACTTGAGGCGGTGTGGTGCCTGACATGGCTTTGTTAGAAATACTACGGACTGGAGTTCCTGGATGCACTGGTTGCTGACATGGTGCAAGACGATCCCACCAAGCGACCGTCGATCGACGAGGCCATGACTCGTTTCGAGGAGACTTTGTCGAAGATCAAGTACTGGAAGCTGCGGGCGCGGCTGGTGGCGAGGAGCGAAGCCCGTGTAATCAGGATCCTCAAGAATACCAGACACGTCTTTCGAACAGCGAAATTCATCGTACAGCGATACCCACCCATTCCCACTCCCGCTTCGTAACTCTGTGTTCCACACACCACAGTCGTTTCTGTCATTCGCTCTTGTCATTGTTATCGCAGTCGTCGTCATTGCTATCCGAGTCAGGGAGTTTTTTTTACATAATATCCTCCACACCCATACTATCGCAGGCTCAACAGTGCTGTATGTCGCTTTCAATGCTATCGTGTGGACGCATATACGTGCGGCATGGAATCCCTCGATCTATCTACTACAGTCTCTTTTGTACTGCTCACCAACTAACCAATCAAGGCCTCAATTCTAGGAACCGCACAATACTTGCTGGGAAGGTCAGTTTCTGGAATCCTGGATGCATGTCTATTTTTTTACATCGCTGTGCGTACCCTCGTTCAACTGTTTGGGGCATGCCCGGCGCCTAGTCCTACCAATGAGTCACCTGAGCTGAAGGCGTGCCGTCTGGCAATCCACGCGTCTCACGAGGATAATCACTTGACCTCACATGCACACCTGCCAGTGCTCTCTTGAGTTTCGGTTCATCGTGTGATAAATAGCTATGGTATTCATGGCAGTTGTGCCGGCTTGCACGCTGTGTAGCACGAACACCCCGGTGCAATACAACCTGCGCTGTCTATGGCCCTGATCGAAGGGGAAGCCGCGGAAGCGGGGCGGGAGACAAGCACGGACTCGGCGTATGCACTCAAGTTCGTGGGCGCGGCTTTCAGCAGTGAGTGAATTACCTCTCTGTATGGAGGCAAGGATTATGCCCGTGTTGGAAACGGGATGCTGGGGGTGCTGAAGGTGGTATGGCAGACATGGCCGCATCGGCGGTCAGTAACCCGCTAGACATGTGAGTCGACGCCCTATTTCGCTTTTAACACGAGACACAACTGAAGCCTTGCTGTCCAGAGTCAAGGTAACGTATCTCTGTAAGGTAGGGTTGCTGGGCGTTCTAATAGAGTGATTGCATACTTAGGTCCGACAGCAATTGAGGACTCAAGGTGGGAAACTCCCATCCTGTACAGACTATCGTCTCATCTGCGGACGTGCTTCTCTCCCAGTTCCTGGTGCGCGAGAAAATGCGTTTTGGTCTGTGGGTCTTGAGATGGCACGCACGGAGGGCGTGGCGAGTCTGATGGGGGGCTTCTCCGCGAGCATGCTGAGGGAAGTCGTCTACTCTGGCATCCGGCTCGGCGCGTACGAGTACTTCAAGGATAAGTGAGCATTCACGCACATGTTCTTCGGCGCCGTGAGTGATTGGCACTGCAGGATCTATGACGCGTCCAAAGGAGCGCTAAGCCGCGAAGGAATAGGGCTGAAGCTCGCAGCCGCAACCGTCTCTGCGACGATTGGCTCGTAAGCAGCAGTTTCAGACATCGTATACGGGCTATGTCTTATATCTGACCGGCGGCCATAGCGCCCTCGCAAACCCTGCAGATCTTGTGAAAGGTTTGCCCCTCACGATCATCGCGTTCCCCTCGCTGACGTCGAGCGCATTAGTGCGCATGCAGGCGTATTACCCCGAAGGCAGCCCGTATCGCAACATGCGCCACGCGTTCTCTGCCATCTGGGGCGAAGGTGCGTACGGCACGGGCGGCATGGCGGGTGGGCTCCGAGCGTTGTACCGAGGGGCCGACGCGACGACGATACGCGGAATCGTGTTGTCGACGTCGCAGATCTGCTCGTACGACCAGGTGAAGCAGACAATGAAGACGCACGGGGTGATGCAGGAGGGTATTGCGCTGCACTTTGTCGCAAGCATGTTTGCAGGGTGCGTTCATGAAGTGCTGGTCTACTGTTGTGTTCTGACACTGTGTCGCTGCCGCTGTACAGGCTCTTCTGTTCCATCACGTCGAATCCTGTTGGTGCGTGCAGGCTGAGTGATATTAGAGCCACGCTTCTGCACTAACCATGGCAAGTCAGATGTCGTCAAAGTGCGGCTGATGAACGACAAGGCGCGGGAGATCAAGGGAGCGCTCGACTGCATCAAAACAATTATGACGCGAGAAGGCCCTCTGGCGTTCTACAAGGGCTTCGGAATGTGCTGGGCACGGGTGAGTCTATGAAGGTCATGCAGTAGAGTTGCTGAAGATTGTTTGCGGTTTAGCTGGGAACACATACCACTGTGACCTTCCTGATATTTGAGCGTGTACGGTTGCTTTTTGGAATAGATGCAATGTAGTATATATACCGCGGAGCGCGATGTCTGGAAATTTCATCGAGAGGAGGATTTCCTTTTTGAGCGATTCGGGTGGTGGCAATGCACGTGACCGTTCCTTTCATTGTTCGCCTGTTGGGGCAAGAGCGTTGAACTCGGCCTGCGACCTAGCTACAGAGCTTCCTAAGCCTCCGCGCAAGGTGTCGACACCGGGATGCACCATCTCCTCGTTCTGCACTAACTCCATTCATTTATCCTGCTTTGACGTATTCCCTACTCTCCGCCACCTAACACTGCTCGGAGCGCCCGCATTCCACAGTTCAACATCACCGATACCTCTGCACGACCACCACACGCATATAGCCAGCGCATCTAACTTATCTCTATCTTGATTTCTCTGCGATATCCCGTCTTGTATCCGCCCTTAGATCTCAGCACATAGCCCATGAGCGATTCATCGTGAGTGTTCCTTTGTGCATTCCTTTGTGTCCAGTTATCTCCGAGTTGTTACACATCGAGGGAACCATACCCTGTGGACCATCCTCGTTATGGCCCACACTTCTGATATCCGTCTATCTCTGACGCAACCTAAGCATGTGTCGCATTGGTGAAACAGCAGCATGTTTGACGGGTATGTTGGGGCACTAGCGCCATCTGCGCGACGAGATGCACGAGTATTCGGTGTTCTTGGTGGGTTTCTAGGACATATGGCTCTGTGCGCAGATGTTACAAAAACTCCTGACACTAGGAGTGCACGGCGTCATGGGGCAATCCATTTCTGTGAAATGTCCACGATCAAGGTTGTCTGACTACATTAGGTCTTCGGGATCCTCCATACTTCTACGCCTTTTATAGATGTTTTCGCAGCGCCAATTCAGCGCTGATCGTCGGTTTGGCGTCACCCTGCTGCACTGCTTCCGGCACCAAACAGATGTGCGGATTTCTGACTCGTTGCAGTGAAGCCTCACGCAAATGCAACGGGAGATATGGCTTCTGGAACACAATGATGACATTTGCATGAGACCGAATTTCGGAAATCTGAAATCCGGTCTCTGTTGTGATATGAAGTCTTATGTCTCAAAGATCGTGTGCGGGTGGCTCCCGGCTCATGTCTCTTCTAATTTCGTGATACACGTTGTTACCAACTGGATCGATCGCTGATTCGCTGAATTTCTATTACAGAAGTAGAGAATCGTCACCGGTACGATGGTATCTACACTTCATTGTTCGCTCGATTCTGACTTAACCATCAGCGGCGATTTCGTCCAGCGTCACCTGGTTCTGACGATGGAAATCCGGCACCAGGGACGTCTTTATCATCCTCATTCTACTCGACCCCGTTCTCGTCGAACTTTGCATCTTCTGCGACACCTATCCTACGCCAGCCTGTTGGATTCTCGTGGAACGTACCTGCCTCCACTCTCAACACTTATAGTGCTTCCCTCCCTGCTGCCCCTGTCACCCAATTTCTACCCGGTCAGGAGCTCCCCACCGCGAAACCCGCAAAGAAGAAATCTGCAAAGAGCAAAGACAAGGAGGCCCCAAAGGCGAAGGCGAAGGCGACTTCTTCCCGGAAACCTAAAGTTCAGAATTCTGCAGGAAAACCCCCCCGAGCTAAAGCCGGCGTCCCCACTCCTGTCCTCGCCGCTGCTTCGACTCCCATTGATTTCTCTGGTGTCACTGGTCATACTACTGCATTCCGCGTAAGAAGCTACGTCAACGACCCCGCTGCCGGAGGCTCTGTTGTTCCACCAGGAAAGGGTCCTTACAATTCTGATTATCGTGCCGAGTCCACTGCTACACACAATTCGACTGCTCGTCATCCTCCTGGTCCTAGCTCTGCGAGGCAGACCCACTATCGTCCCCAGAGCCACACACCCGCGAAACCTCCACCTGCCCCACCTATCGCGACACCTCAACCCCAGAAACGCTCGTACTACCGGAACGATTACGAAAAACAACGTGACGGTGCTCCTGCGCGCCGGGCCCGAGCAACTGCCAACGTTGATCCTGTTCCCAAAACTACCCCAAATCCCACTACTCACACGCCACACCAACCTATTCCTGCCCCGATGTCGATGTCCGACTTTCCGATGGGTGACCAACCCGATGATTATTTTGATCCCTTTGCCTCCATGCAAGCAGCCCCTCTACCCACTCCCGTTCAATACGACCTGCCCGAGCCGCACCGCCGCCATTCGCGCTCCCACAGCCACCGGTCGCACCGTTTATCTGCCACGCCCGCAGTACAGAATCCCTCATCTGCCTCCGCGCCTCCCCCTGCAGGATATGCTGGTGGGCCCACCCCCGCCCCAGCCGTGCGCTACTTGCGCACACTGACATTGCTGATCGATGATCTCCGGAACGGGGAGAGCCAGCTTGCCGAAGTGCGTGTGCCCCTCAAGGCGCCCGATAATCCCGAAGATGGATTCTGGGCGGACGCCAAGGAGGTATGTAGTGAATTACAGGCGAGTCCGTCGAGGATCGACGGTGAGTGACATATTCAGCTTGTCATGCGGAGATTGGGAATTCATGTACGATGATGCAGGCAGGGCAAAGGTCTATGCGATGCGCGGCAAGTTCAAGCAGTACTTCATGCGTGTGTCCTCGGAGGGCGACATCGAGAGTATGTCTGCGAATTTGAAGGTCTCCAAGGAGAGGACTCTGGAGGTGTTCGTCGAGGATGTATGTTTCGTTCCCCGTCAGATATTGATTGGCATCCTAACTGATGCCGGCATAGAACCCGCTACCGGGTGGAGCTGTGACTAGCGCACCCACATTCCCCAGCACTCTCGCACTCTTCACGCCCGACGATTCAGACCCGATACACTCACCCTCACCTGCGGCGCTGGTCGCCCCGCGCCCGATGGTGCCCTTCCCGGCGTTGGCAGACGATTTCGGCACATCCTTCGGTGACTTTGAACAGAACACAGCGCCTCCGAATCCGCGCAAGCGGCGTCATTCCGGGAGTTCGCGGCGCTCCCCGTCGTCAGTGTCCGAAGGCTCTGCGATGCAATCGCATGCTGAACAACAACAGTCTGAGCACTCCTCGCCAGCGGAGGAAGAGCAGGAAGGTGAGGCGGGTGACGGCACGGCAGAGGAGACGTCGCCCACCTCGCAGACATCACCACTCGCCTACTCGTCTGCCCAGGTGTCGTACGCGCCCGAGCACTCCATTCCGAGCTCGCGCAATAGTACGCCTGCGTATCCTCAGCCGTCGTATGCTCCTGCGCTGGAGGAGTTGTCCCATCCGCTGGGTGATCCGTCGTTCCTCCCTGGTCCTTCGCAGCCGAAGCGTGCAAGGCACGCTGTCCCCGCCGAGTCCAGCGAGCGGGGACAGTCATGGAACACCGGCATGCTCTCCAGCGTGCAGCCTTCCCCGGGCATGGCTGCCGTCTCGCCTTTCCACCGGTCTGGCAACGGATTCAGCCTGCCGACGCCGCAGTCCGACACGAGCGCGACACCATTGTCACACGCTAGCCCTGCGCTCCCGTCCTCCGCTGCCCCGCCTGTAGCGTCACAGGCGGAGGTCGACACCGCTGTAGGGAAGTACCTGCGCTCCATTGTGAGCCAGGAAGCGGCGTGGGACACGTTCGTGGAGCGGCGGAACGCAGTACTGCCGATGGCGTCTCAGCTTGAGCAGTATCAGTACATCAAGGGCATGTTCAGTCGCTTCACGTCTCTGCGCACGCCTCCAGACCTCAAGGGCGCGCCGGGCGTCATCATCACGCAGGTGAGCCAATGTTTCGTGCATCGTGCGCGTGCGTGAGGTTGATGCTTGGTTCGGCAGGCGCATGTCCTGCGTGCGTTCAATCTCCCGGTTACTTGGGGCGACGAGTGCAAGGAGGTGCTGGCACTGACTGGCATGTACGGGCGCGCTGGGCGGCGGTATGAGGACCCGAGGGTTGTGGCGATGCTGGATGAGGCCCCGCCGATCTCGACGGGCATGCAGGTGAAGCGGTATTTAACGCTCCTGCGAGAGATCCATGGGCGATGGACCGTTGAGCACCCCCATGAGTGAATGAGGCCTCGTGGTCGACGCTGGGGGTGCGGGGAAGTGCCCTGCGATGGCGAAGATGCGGGGAGCCGCATGCAACACCTAGGATTGAGTGGGTACGTACTTAATCTGCTTCTCAACTCCGCGACAACTCACCTTCTGTGCCATCAGTGTTGGACGGGCGCCTGCTATATGTTAACGTTTGGACTTTGCACTGGCCGTTATCTTTCAAGTTGTTTCCATTATCCCGACATCATGTGTACACAGTGCATGAATCTAGGTTGTTTGTGATATCGCTCTTAGCTTCAACATCTCCCCGACGGTAGTGGCTAGGGTCGTCGGGCATGTACATGCACATATGGCTTGTGCGCGAAGCAGCTGGTCATCTGGTGTTCGTCCATCGTACGAAAAGACATGTGAAGAGAGGCAGCCTCGTATTGTTTTATTACATTATTGTACACAATATGTGCCGTCTTGGCTGGGACGCGGAGACGCGTCGGGGCTTGACGCGTTCGCAGACAGACGCCCGACGTCGCGCAAGCCGCTAGCGCGCGAGACACGTCTTTGAAGCCTCACGTCGTCCTGCGTTCTCGCGGCCTGCATACGTTCTCGGAGTCGTACGTCCAGATACAGAGGTGAAAAATCTCGCCGTCCTCAGTTAAATATCTCACCGGAATGTGTATTGTGCCAGCTACGATGTCCTTCCTCTCCAACGCGTCAATCCAGGCTCTCGGTGAGTAACTAAGACACGCTGTCCTGTGGAATAGAGACGACCTCCAGGCATAGTTGGCGAGTGTCCGACGACCACTCTCTTCTTTCTCGCCCTCGGGTCTTTCACCTTTGCAAAGTTCGCTTTGAGGGCGATTGGTGTCGTGCTCCAGAGTTTTGTCATACCTGGCACTAGTGTGAGTTGTGATGTCCCACATTATTCCGTGCATCTAGGAGATTGAAAGCGAGTTGTTGGGACGTAGTTGAAAAAGTATGGCGCGGGAAAGGGCGCCTGGGCAGGCGAGTCCTTGACAGCTATTGTCTACTCTCGCTGTATCCTGATTGCGGACGCACGTCTTGCGCGTTACTTTGGCCTAATAGTCGTCACCGGTGCTTCAGAAGGCATCGGCAGAGAATTTGCGCTCCAACTGGCTCGTAAGGGCTTCAATGTCGTAGTCTCCGCAAGGAATGCGGGCGCCCTGGCATCTCTTGTCGCCGAGATAGGTTTGTCGCGCCGTCTTATTGTCGCATACGAACTGAGTTCTGATGATACACATCCCGGGATTCCCGTGCCCAGAGTCGAGCGCGCCGGCTGGCAAGAAGGTGCAAACAAAAGCCATCCCCATGGACTTCTCCAAGCTGCAGGACGAAGCAGCGTGGGCACGGTTCGCTGCAGAGGTGCAAGAACTCGATGTTGGTGTTCTCGGTATGTCGTTTCGCCATTATTCCTCCGTCTTCTCATACACTGACTAAAACTGACGACTGTCTGCTCGGTTCCGCGCAGTGAACAATGTCGGCAAGTCACACCAATATGTCGTCGACTTCGTGGAGGCGCCCGAGCAGGAGCTGGAGGACATTCTCAGTATCAACGTACTCGCGACCACGCGCGTCACACGGATGATCCTGCCTGGAATGGCGCAAAGGTTCGCCCAGTTTTTGTTAATTCTACGCTAGTCGCCGACGGCGTGTGCGATGGTGCAGGAAACGCGGCCTCGTCCTCAATATGGGCTCTTTCTCCGGTGGAACAGTCGCTTCGCCCATGCTCGCCACCTACGGCGGTTCGAAGGCGTTCCTCGCTTCATTCACCGCGGCGGTCGCCGCAGAGGTGAAGAGCAAAAACGTTGATGTCCAATGCCTGAACACATACTTCGTGGTTAGTTCTCGAGCTCCTCCTCCCACTTACACCTGTCGTCTCACTCTGGCTGTCGCAACAGGTGTCTAGTATGTCTAAGATCCGTAAGCCGAACATTATGACGCCCACAGCAAAGGCCTACGTCAAGGCTGCGCTGTCCAAGGTCTGTCCCTCTTCCTACACATCCCCTTCTCCCTCTCTGACCTCCCAATGCATAGGTTGGTTTGCCATGCGGCGCGCTCTGGTCCGGCCGCCCGAAACGTCTCCACGCCGTACTGGAGTCACGGACTTCTCGACTGGGCGAACGTGCGTGCCATCTCCTGTACACCTCACATCATTCAATCGAGTCTTGCTAATGCCAACGCTGCAGAGCGTGTTGGGTGGAAGGCGCTCACTATCGGTTACACGTATAATCTGCACCGGGACATCCGCCGACGGGTGCTGCGCAAGCTTGCGCGGGAGGCAAAGCAGCAGTAGTGTCTTCTTTGCTTTCTTGCTTGCCAGTCGGCGTTCCCTTATTTCTCTCGTTCATATGGATGACTTGGAGACCATGTTAGTAGGTTAAGCTGATACAGCGACGCACGCTGAGCGGAACCTTGACCGCCGCCAATATATGATGAGGGCAACATTCGAGAGGGAACAACTTTGCTAAGTTACATTTTCAGAATGCGACATTACTGAGCTGGTGCGCGCGGCGGTATATAAATACTAAGACACAATTCAGGGTAGATGACGAAGCCATGAAGCGACAGAACTCAACGGCGAGACTACTGTGTTATATGCGTGTGGTATGAGGAAGGTGAATGTGGAGTGATAGAGCTCAAGAGAGATCGCATGTCATCTTCATGCGCCGCATTGCATGACTGGCCATTGTGCGGCCGCCGTTCACTGCACGTTGAATGCGGCGGAATACCTACACAATGGCTCTAGGTAAGTACTGGCGGCCTTGCTATTATCCGATAAGGTGAACCAGCATACCTGTCGAGAGCCGCCAACCATAATCCACCGTCGCCCCGCACCCAATTTCATTCAAGTTCCTGCCGGCGCACAAGTGCGCTTTCCACCATCTTCCACTTCCTGATGTTCTCCTTGTTGTTGGAGGGTGCAGCAATAATCCTTCTGAGGTTGGGAAATAGATTGGACAGGAATGCAGCGACGGCTATCGGATCCTCGAGAGACGAATCGCGTACCATGAGCTTGGTGATCGAGTCGTTCGCAAGGCCGCCTTCTGATTGTCGATCGCTGTCTGGGATGACAGATGCATCTAGTGCAAGCACCAATCTGGAAAGTTGCGGACAGTGTCTGGCGAGATGGACAAGACCTTCCAAAGTAACTGACGTCCTCCGTGGCCGACCGCCGTTGGCACCCAGCTGCAGGTCGTACATGTCTGGCCATGCTTGTGCCATATCCTGTAACGCATCGTTGTCCAAGTCAAACGGATACGACAACTCCAGTCTGAGCCGCACGAGGTAGTAAATGGCTGGAGTGTCCGAAAATCGATGACAAACTTCGAGAATGTTCTAGGATAATACGGGGATGTTGCGGAGGATATTATTAGTGTCTCCAATTGTGGAGAGCAATGTTTCTGGATAGCTTCGAACAATTGTTGGATCTGTGGGGATGTGGCAAACGCGTGTAAGAAGGTAACCCGCAGAGACCGTAGAGAGGTGCACGTGGAGTGTAGTACGGTTATCAGCGCGGTCACGGCGGGGAGGTGGTGGAACGTGAGGTGAATATCCTCTAGGACAGGAAACGCGTGTGGAGGAAGTGGGCCGGCAGCAGCTATGACTACACTCGGACGACTGAGGTCTTTTAAGTGCAGCTGGCAGAGTTCGGGAAGGGATCCAAGCTGTATCAAAAACTCTTGAACCAGAGAAACAGTGACAGGCAACCCCACTGACAGATATCGCAAACGTCGGAGTGACCCTAGGCCATGAATCAATTGAAGCGACATCTGACAGTGTTCTTCACAGAATTCACAAGCCATCGTAACGTCCGTGAGATTAGATGATAATTGTGGGGCGTAGGAGAGGACAGACAATACTAGATGTCTGGATTCGTCGCTCCCTGGAGTACACTTTTATTTGATGTCGTCCAGCATAGGTCCAAGGAATAGCTTTGCGAAATGGAATGCTGTTTCCGTGTCTGGGATCCTGAGAGTTTCAAGATTCGGTGAGAGCGGGCCCGATGTTCCGTATAGGTTCAACTGGTTATAAACATCTTCGTCAATTTTGCTGCGTTTCGAATCGGCAAAGACGACTTCGGGGGTATAGAGACCTATGGAGTCCAAACATCGGATTCGCTTGGTGTAAGCACGAAACTGGGTCCAGTCATCCACACGTAGTGTCCTCTTGAAAAACTACGAAACCTGAGCATGAATTTCAGCGTGAATAACATAGCACACACCAGAACATCTCCAACGAAACTTGAAATGTGTTTAATGCCCCATGCGTCTGATGGCATGCATTTGACCAAATTGTAGAGATTGAATTGATAGTACCACAGCCGATCAAGCGCGGGTTCTTGAAATGCGCGACAGGTTCTTGCTATGGACGCAAGATGTGGATGATATTCTCCTCCTTCATATTCGATAAAGCCGAGGACCGCGGTGATTATCTCCAGTATTTGTAGGCAACGATGCATCGTCGTGTCGGTGTGGCGGCGATGGCTGAGGTGAAATAGAAGCTATCAAGATATACTCTTCAGCTTTTAGGAGGTATAGCAATACCAGTTCGCGT